>BFEA01000102.1:3285605-3298500 GCA_003427395.1 Chara braunii
ACACACACACACACACACACACACACACACACACACACACACACACACACACACACATTACTTTCCGGTCTTGCTTGAGCAGTCTTCTGTCTTAGGTATGTTGTCTCTTATCTTCTTCTTCCTCTTTGGCAGTGACGCGAGTGTGTAGTTTGAGATGAATGTTGGGAATGCCAATGCTGTTATATTTGTTTGTTTTTGGTAAATGAGTTTTTGGTTTTGTGGGCCAATGCGGAACGCTCTCCAAGTTTTTTCGGACGTTTGAGGGGGTCGGGTCGGTGCCTTCTTGCTGGAGTAGTCGTCTGTCTTAGGTAAGTTGCCTTCTGCCCTCCATCCCCTTGTGGTTTGAAATATATATGTATACATATGTATATGTCCAAGTGTGCCGCTTTCGCGGTAGACGGATGTGTGGGCACTTGGCGTTGAACCACACAAACGTGGCTAACGTTGCATTTTCTTATATTGATTATCTATACTTTTTCGTTATGGATGGCTTGTGATAATTCGTGAAGGGAATGAGAGAGAGAATCTGGGGTCTTTTAAAACAACACACACACACACACACACACACACACACACACACACACACACACACACACACACACACACACACACACACACAGCTTTTCTTGCAGTCTAAGAGTGAAAAGATTCGCACACCTCTTGTGTTGTTCACATGGTTGATATCCATGCAGGTGAAATTTGGATGAATCTTGATGGTGAAGAGGCACCAGTCCTGCTGAATGCTCTCCCATTGCTTGTGGCTGACAATGTCAGGTAGGACATCTCAGGAACTGGTTTTGTATATTACTATATTCTATCCCAGGACTGTGCAAAACTCCAACCCTGGGCTACGTAGCCGACTGAATCATGGAAAGTACTACAAAAGTACTCATACTTGAAGAGAGGAGGAGGACAGGCCTCACATAACATTTGTGCCCTGGAAGCATCACCTCAACTTTGGGGCCCGTAATCGGGCTAGTTACCCGGATATTTGAATCACAGCCTCACAGAAATTTCATACCTTTCTCGGCCCTTTGGCTTGGGCCAAGTGTAGTATCTGTTCTGATCAGTTTAATTTCTGGTGAAAATTAAAAAAGAAACAGGAAAAACAAAGCAAAAAAAAAAACACGGGGGTTGTAAAGGCCTTTGAATGACACCAGATCCTTTAGGAAACAAGAAATGAGGCGAGGAGCAGGCGGCACCTGGATCCTCAGAACTGATGAAAAGCACAGTCACAGGTGCGTTGGGAGGGTCAAGCAGGCACAGATAGAGTTGCCACAGTAGATATCAAGATAGTTTGTAACTTTGTATTGACATCAACATTAACTCGAGATTTAACCTTGGATAATGTCATCTTAAATGAACGTTGTATAGCATGTGTGTTTGTGTGCGCGCGCGCGTGTGTGTGTGTGTGTGTGTGAGAGAGAGAGAGAGAGAGAGAGAGAGAGAGAGAGAGAGAGAGAGAGAGAGAGAGAGAGAGAGAGAGAGAGAGACAGACAGACAGACAGACAGACAGACAGACAGACCACCCAGGCTACGGCCAGCCATCCCTACTCCACTGCACCGGCAGAGCGGAAGAGTACCTTGTCCATGACCAGCAGGTCGTTCTTTTGTAGTGGCAGACCACACAAGCTCCCTGGCTATGACAGTCAGGTCCAGCTCTGCCTGAGCGTCAGATTGCACAAGCTCCCTGGCTATGGCTAGTCGCTTGCCCACACTGTGTCATTGACAGGGCTCTTTGCCCGTGTAGCAGATGCTCTCTCCTGATCGGATGATCACCGCTAGCTCATCCGTCCTTTTCTAGCTGCAGCAGCTCAAGTCCTTCCTGTCGACAACGGGCAGATATCTAACACCGAGCTTTTTTAATTCAAAATTTTAATTTTTAACTTTCCCTCCAGTCACACAGGAGGGAAATCCCATCGTTTGAGCTTCCCAGAAGAATAAAGGGGCCTGGGACCGGCCCTGTCCTATTCTTAGATCGAGCCGCAGGACAGTTCCCAGTGTCCCAAGCCCAGTTGGAGGAGTTGAAAGGTCAAGCTAAGAATAGATGGCCCATTTGATGGAACCGACGGGTCGGA
Source organism: Chara braunii (assembly GCA_003427395.1). Lineage (NCBI taxonomy): Eukaryota > Viridiplantae > Streptophyta > Charophyceae > Charales > Characeae > Chara > Chara braunii. The sequence continues at coordinate 3,287,684 of BFEA01000102.1, forward strand.
TATTTATAGAGGGCCCATTCACCGGAACTTAAGGGGCAGGCTATTTATAGAAGGCTGATTAGTGGAGCTGAAGGGTCAGGCTATTTACAGAGGGCCAGTTTGGTGGAACTGAAGGGTCAGGCTAAGAATAGATGGCCCCCTTCATGGAACTCAAGTGTCATTTTACAAATAGACGGCCCCCTCTGACGAGCTCAACGGTCTAGGCTGGCCAGCCTTGGAATGGTCAGGCACGTCACTAAAAGTAGCCTGGGCCTGTCTAAAAATAACATAAGCCTATTCTAAATTATGTGCAGGCCCTCTTAATTTCTTTTAGGGCCTAGATCCTCTTCCCCTTGGCCTTTTTAGACCCTCTCTTTTTCAGTCTGACCGTAGGAGCCGTGCCGTTTTGGTCCCATTCGTTCAAACTATTCGTCAATCAAAAGAAGTAAATAAAAATATTGATTCTGAATTAGTAGGAGAAGTATTTTGGAGTAATAAGCAGAAGAGGTTGTACAGGATCAGAAAAAAAGATCCAAGCAACAGAAGGCAGTAAGCATAGAAAAGCTAACGATCTAGAAGCAGAGAGTGACGGGTCCGCTGTGCTATAGAGAGGCAAGGGTAAATCCAGACAGTCAGGTTAAAAGCAGAACCTCAGTTGAATAGGATAACTTAGGCAGGGGTGAAGTGTGGTACATCCTTCCTTCGCGAAGCAATCAATGCTGTCCTTCGGACCTCCACACCATAAGGGGGAGGAGCGTGAGGGTGTAATCTTTGTGATCCCTTCAGACTTGCCGGTGGACTAGGAACCGGACCGATGCTCCCCAGAATGGAAAAGGAGCTGGAACTCTTAAGGTTCTGTTTTTCATTAAAAAAATAAAAAAATAAAAAAAATGGAGTAATAAGTATTATTTTTAAGCTGCTTGTTTTGTTGTGGCGGCTGCGTTGACTCTTTTGGGTGAGTTGCATTCTTAGCTCAGCTGGATAGAGCAACAACCTTTAGAGAGAGAGATATTAATGCTCTTCAAATTTCAAAACCTCTTTTGCCAATGTTTCTGAGCCACTTAGACCCACGTTTGGGTCTATCTCACATCTTTGACCTGGGCCGCCGCAACTGTTCGGCCCAACAGCCTTGATATGAACCCCAGAACATGGCTAGCTTGACCGCTGCTTTTGACACAACCTGGAGGGTGACCGTGATGCGTCAATGTACACCGCTGCGGCGTGCCAGCCCCTGATGGCATGCCGGCCTCCTACAGCGCTCTGGCTATGGCTGCACCCTTATTCCCCCTCCAGGCACTGGCTGGGGCAGTGCTGCTTGCTAGTGCACAACGAACAGCAGCAGCATGCAGCAGCTTCAACCGGAGTGTACTGCTCTCCACCCAGCCTCCTCCTAATATAGGCAGTCCAGGGTCCCTAATGGCCCAGCAGGCCGGTTTCTGTAAAAGTATCAGGGTGGGACCGCGGTGGTCACGCCCAGTCTGGCAACACTGGCGAAGAGGCCTTGGATGGCCCTACCAGCCCAATCTCGCCATGTTAGGGCCGTCTGGCCCCTGCCACGTACAGGCCCTTGTGGCCCTGCAGTAGGAGACGAAGAAGGGAAGAGACAGAGAAGACACAGAGGTGAAGAGAGAAAGAGCGAGAATGAGGAAAAGGGGAGACAGCAGAAGAGAGAAGAGGGGGGGGGGGAAAGAAAACTGGTGCTACCATTTTGTACTGCTCATGGTTTATCTCTGTGTACCTTTGCGGTGTTGCAAACTGTCAGTGGGCTTGTTTGAAACTGCCATGGATATTGTGTACAGTTATGCCAGACGCCGGGATGTTGTGGGTACCCCCTCTCAATTTTGGTTATGGATTTTTAAATGACCCCCAGCTACGTGTATTTTCGATACTTCTTGAGTTTGTTTCCAAAATTAAAAAGTTGAATCCAGATGAGGCATTCAGACACTTCTGCTGGACAGCCCGGATGCCGACCTGGAGGCACGGATTGTAACCAATATACAATGTTTCTGTTCTGAATGTGCTGATTGTAACCAAAATACAATGTTTCTGTTCTGAATGTGCTGACGAGTTCAGATGTAACTGCCTGGTCAGAGCTTCTTTCACTGGCATGTCCACCACATTTAGTTCTAGCAAAGAGGCTGGAATACTCATAATGAATCCAGATGTTGTGGGTACCCCCTCTCAATTTTGGGTATGGATTTTTAAATGACCCCCAGCTACGTGTATTTTCGATACTTCTCGAGTTTGTTTCCAAAATTAAAAAGTTGAATCCAGATGAGGCATTCAGACACTTCTGCTGGACAGCCCGGATGCCGACCTGGAGGCGTGGATTGTAACCAAAATACAATGTTTCTGTTCTGAATGTGCTGATGAGTTCAGATGTAACTGCCTGGTGAGAGCTTCTTTCACTGGCATGTCCACCACATTTAGTTCTAGCAAAGAGGCTGGAATACACATAATGAGGAAAGAAAGTGGCAAAAGTCTATTCCTTTGCTCCTATGGGTCAGCACAACGGCTTCACTTTTACAAGCAGAGTGGTAGAGAGAACACAAGAGAGAGAGAGAGAGAGAGAGAGAGAGAGAGAGAGAGAGAGAGAGAGAGAGAGAGAGAGAGAGAGAGAGAGAAGAGAGAGAGAGAGTGAGATAGAGTGAGAGAGAGTGACAAGTGTTTGTTTCCTTACTCCTGCAGGTCAGCACAAAGGCTTACATTTTTACCGGCAATGTTCCAACTCATGGCAGCGGTATGAATTCTGAACTTGTCGGTGCTGAAACTTGTGAGGTCAGGGAGAAGGCAACTCTTAAGCAACTTTACTTCATCAAATGTCCACTCTCTAAGCCTTATGTGAAGTGACTGCATTGATTTAGTCTTGGTATCTCTGTGTTTTCCACACGAAAGGCTATGTGTTCAGACCTGGTGTGCAGAGCATCATCAGATGTGTAACCATAGTTTAGCCGATGGATTTGAACATGCAGACCATTTTTGATGCCCTCCTGCTCCTCCTTTTCGTCCTTCCCATCTCACTTGATCTCCTGCACCACTGACTCCTCCTCCTCCTCCTCCTCCTCCTCCTCTTCTTCTTCTTCTTCTTCTTCTTCTTGTTCTTGTTCTTCTTCTTCTTCTTCTTCTTCTTCTTCTGCTTCTGCGTCTGCTTCTCCTCCTTTCTTCTACTCGTCCTCCTCGTCCCTCCTCCCCCCCCGTCCTCCTCTTCCTGCTTCTCCTCCTCCTTGGCCTACTCTTGTTCTCTTTACTTTCGATAAACTATTGCATTGTAGCTGTAGACATCTGTCAACAGGCTAGTAAACTTGCCGGAGAGGTTGTAGTTCATCATCATCATCATCATCATCATCATCATCATCATCATCGTCATCATTTGCTGAACTTCTTTATCTCCACCATTGGCTGGCCCAAAGTTGGTGGATGCTTGCAGACAGACTATCAGATGCATCCCATGCCATCCTACCTTGTGTGAGGGTTTTTGAGATCGTTTGTTGTCGTGACCATCATCTTGATCATCATCTTTTTTGTCATCATTATCATTCTGTGACCAGCTTTTGACATTATTTCATGAAAATTTATCATCATCTTATCACGACTGTATTGCTGTCATCCTCGTCATTGCCGTCATCAATCCCCTCTGCTTTGTCGCAGTCATCCCTATGATGATATGAATCATATGGTCACCATCATCATTGCAAACAATATCATCGTCATCATGATAGTGTGATTTACCTCTCATCATCTGTCATTGTCTGATTCAGTAATTTTGTCACCATCAAGTGCTTGCCCTCTCATCATCTGTCATTGTCTGATTCAGTGTAACACTGGGACGCAGCTAAAACAATGGCTGCGGAATCACGTGCGGATTCTGACCCGTCATAACCACTCTTCTTCTAATGGGTCAGGAAGTCCTTGGGAGCCTACTTCCTACACAGCTACAATCTGCCTACTAATTGACAATGCAACTGTTGACGTCAGCAGCTCACGAAGTACTTGAAGATGTCGCCCAATGCAGACTATCGCCAATACCAGGTATGTGCCCTCACATCATCATCATCATCATCCTTCTCTCTCTCTCCCTCTTCTTACACCCACGTCTTCCCTCTGTACACCCGAAGACCAACCCTGCACCTCCAAGCCCATCTAGCTATGGAGGCTGGGCTATGGCGCTGCCCTCAGCAGCGCCCTGCTCCCTGCACGACCGCACACGCTAGCACCTTGCCTCTCAGCGCCAGCAGCAGCCCACAAGTGTCCGCTCCTGCAGCGCTGCCGCCAGCATGCAAGTGCTCAATGAGGCTCCAGGCAGCGAGCTCTTTCCTATATGGAAAGAGCCTGCCTGCCTTTGCAGCCTGGCTGGCCTGGGCCTGGGCCCAGAAGCTTCCGGTAGGCCCCAGGATGCTGAGCCTTTGTTGCAGCTACTGGGCCTAATTCGGTTGCTCGTCCAGGGCCTGCATTATTTTGGAAAGGCCTGGAAGGCCGTGGAATTGTCTCGCTGCTCGGCCTGTGTTTCCCTCAACCAACTGGCGCGGCAAAACTGCCTGGACCCCAAATACAATATTGAAAGCTTAGGGCCTCTCGTGATTTGTTAGGCCAGCCTTCACTTAGGGTGGGCACATCTGCAGCAAGAGGCCCCTTAGGCCTGCTGAGGACCCAGATCCTCGCATTCCCTCCCCCTTTTCTTTGATAGTCCTCTGAGAAGTCTTCTAATGTGCAGGCATCTTCCCATTGAGTTCTCTTTCATAGCCTGCAATAACTTGGGGTGCTGTTCGCATGAGTTTTTCTCTGGTGAACCACCGATCTTCCTTGGGATCCAGATGATGTCTGAATCTTACACGGTATTGCATTCTTGGCTTAGGAGGGCGGCCTCTGCCCGGCGGTTTAGGCATTGGGATCACTCGATGCTCTACAATTCCATCGATGTCGACTTCACCATCCATGGTTGGGGGCAGCATTGACCGTCTGGAAGGAAACTATGCAATCTCTGTGAAAGGTGCCAGCTTGGATGCGTGAAAAACTGGGTGTGTACGTAGATGAGGTGGGACGTGAACCACATAAGAAGGTCCGTCCACCTGATCCCCTACTATGTCTAGGACCTCCTAGGGACCGAAATACTGTGGCATTAGTTTTCTAGATATTCCCAGTTCCTGTCCCAGTTCAGATGACTTTACCCAGACCCTGTCCCCTACCTGAAAGTTAGAAGGCCGTCTGTGTTTCTCAGATGCAATCATAGCATCCTGAGATTTCCTCATGTGCTCAACGGCCTGCTGCAGAATCTATTTGTATTTGACAGCAAATTCTACGCTACCTGGTGCTGCAGTGGCCTGTTTCTCATGTAGTAGGAAATCAAGGGCGGAACGAGGCTTCCAACCAAGATGCAGTTGGTTGGGAGTCATGCCAGTAGCGCTATGTACAACGTTGTTGTACAGGCTGGCGACGAGAGGCAGTTTCTCGTCCCAGTCATCCTGGTTTGGCTTGATGTAGTGCCTTAGTAAATGCTGCACTACTCTATTCATCTGTTCCGCTTGTCCATTTGACTCAGGGTGATTCCCTGATGTCATTTGCAGTCTGGTTCCCATCTGTTGGGCAGTGTTCTGCCACAGTTCGCTAGTAAAGCGAACATCCCTATCACTGACTATGAACTTGGGTAAACAAAAATCCCGTACCCAGTTATCCCAAAACTGTCTGATGACGTAATCAGTCTTGGCGGTTTTAGGCATAGCGATTAGTCTTCCATACTTAGAAAAGCGGTCTACTATAACAAAGATGTGTGCCTTTTCCCAGACCTGCTGGTCGCAAGAGTATCCATGAAGTCCATGGACACACTTTGACCAGGACCTTCAGGAATCGGCAAGGGCTTTATGAGCCCAAGTGGAGCCTGAGTCCTGGGTTTGTCCCGTTGACAAACCTGGCAGGTTTCGACATACTTCTTGGCATCTTCCATCATAGAAGGCCACCAGAATTTTTGTACCAAGTTAGCTGACGTTTTCCTATAACCGAAATGGCTAGTTGCATCATGACACTCACCTAAAAATAAACTACGCAAAGACTCTCTATTAGGTACACACAGTCTTTTATTCCTTGCCTTCTCAAGAAACAGCAAGCTGTCTACCATCGTCATTTCATCCAAAGTCACTTTGTCCTTCGCTTGGAATCTACGGATGATCTCAGACATAACTGGATCTTGCTGAAACGTTTCCACCAATGATCGAGTTAGATCGTTAGATATGCCAAACTCAGTGACTAGCGCGCCCAGATAATCTGTCCGACGAGATAGTGCATCAACCACTTTGTTGTACTCTCCCTTGATTGGATCAAGTTGGTAGTCATACATGTCTATCACTTGAATCCACCGCTTGAGTGCGTCAGAGAGTACAGGTTGTGTCTTGATCCAGCGCAAGGTCTCATGGTCAGATCTCAAATAGAAGAATCTGCCTAGGAGATAGTGTCTCCAATTGATCAACGCTCTATAGAGGGCATAGAGCTCACACTCATACGTGGACTTTGCTAGCTTTTGAGACGGCATCTTCTTACTCATATACTCAATGGGTCTCAACTTTGGCCCCTCCTTTTGCGCAAGGACCGCGCCTATGCCATATTGGTTGGCGTTTGTGGTCACAACAAATTGCTTATCGGGATCCGAAAGTTTGAGAACCTCGTACTGTGTCAGAGCATACTTCAATTTCTTGAAGCTTGCCTCACACTCCTCAGTCCACTCCCAAGGGTTGTCAAGTCGAGTTAGATCTGTTAATGGGGAAGATATAGTACTATAATGCTTAACAAACGGACGATAATAGCCCGTCATCCCCAAAAACGATTGGACCTCAATAACAGTCTGAGGTCTGGCCCAGTCTCGTATGCTGGCCACTTTGGCATCATCCGGCCTGAATCCATCCGCGGAGATTTCATGACCCAAGTACAAGATCTTGGTGCGACCAAACTCGCATTTCTCCAAGTTTACCTTGTACTGGTGCTGTCTTAGGAGTCCTAGCACTATTTTCAAGTGCTCAGCATGCTCCTCTACAATCTTACTAAAGATAAGGATATCGTCGAGGTACACGAGGATAAGCTTGTCTAAGTATTCATGAAATATCCTATTCATGGCGTGCTGGAATGCCCCAGGGGCATTGCATAGGCCAAAGGGCATCACCACAAACTCCTACAGACCATACCTGGTTTGAAAGGCGGTTTTGTGCTGGTCCTCAGGTTTAATGGCAATTTGATGGTACCCGGACTTCAAATCTATCTTTGTGAAGTATCGGCATCCCTGCACTCTATCCTATAGGTCGTCGATGCGGGGTAGGGGCTCCGCGTTCTTAACGGTGATGGCATTGCGGCCCCTATAGTCAATGCACATCCTCATTGTACCTCCCTTCTTAGAGACAAATAAGACTGGCGCACCGTAAGGGGAGGTACTAGGCCGAATCCATCCCTTTTCTGTGAGCTGGCGGTAGAGCTCATCCAACTCCGCAGGAGACATCCTATAGATTTGTCCTCTAGGCACCTTACCACCTGGGACAACCTCTATCGCATGGACTACCTCCCTTTCCACGACGCCTGTGGGCTCCTCAAAAAGGTCGGAATATTGTGCGACGACTGATTCTATCTTTGGGGGTGTTCTTACGCCCTCTCCGTTCTCAGAGACAAAGACTAGATACATGCCCTCCCCGCGATCCTGCTTGTATTGCAGCGCTGCTGGAGCGGACGCTTGTGGGCTGCTGCTGGCACTCAGAGGCAAGGTGCTAGCCCGTGCGGTCGTGCAGGGAGCAGGGCGCTGCTGAGGGCAGCGCCATAGCCCAGCCTCCATAGCTGGATGGGCTTGGACTACAGTGAGGTGCAGGGGTGGTCTTCGGGTGTACAGAGGGAAGACGTGGGTGTAAGAAGAGGGAGAGAGAGAGAAGGATGATGATGATGATGATGTGAGGGCACATACCTGGTATTGGCGATAGTCTGCATTGGGCGACATCTTCAAGTACTTCGTGAGCTGCTGACGTCAACAGTTGCATTGTAAATTAGTAAGCAGATTGTAGCTGTGTAGGAAGTAGGCTGGGCGCCGAGTGCCAAGTAGGGAGATAGGGCCTGGACGCTCATGTTGGTGATGGCGAGAGCTAGCTCTCATTGACATTGGTTTTCAGTGTTACGAATCTTCATTGGTGTTATATTGGTGCATTTCTGCTTTCCGGATACTGTGATACTATCTGGCCTTCAATGTGATTGTGTATTCTGGTTATTGTCATCTCGCTACTGCTTATTTTCCTTGCATAACCTTGTATTGCAGTGTTGCACAACCCGACCGTCGGCGACCCTTGACTGGTCGGCTGTCGACCCGCCGACCGGTAGGCTGGTCGGCACCTACCGGTCGGGGGTCGTCGCCACCCCGCAAAAAAAAAAGAAGAAAAAAAGAAGTTTTTTTTTTGGGTCCAGAACCCCTAGTAACCCCACCAACAACTCCATACCCACCCCAAATACCCCCATACACCCCCCCAACACCCCAAACCCATCCCCAACACCCTCATACCCCCCCCCAATACCCCCTATACCAACCCTATACCCCGTATATCCCCCTGTGCCCCCCCCCAACCGCCACATCCCCAAAAGTTTCTCAGCGGATTTGGGCTGTACTCAGCAAGCGCAGTACAGCTTCCAACTCAGATCTGAAAAAAAATTAGTGGATGGCTGTTTTCTGACTGGTCGGCAGACCGCCGACCGGTCGGGCCTATTGGTCAGCTGCAAAACGGTCGGCGGTCAGGGTTGGCGGTCGGGGTCGGCGGTCGGCAGCTATGCAACCCTGATGTATTGTCATTAGATTCATGCTGCTGGGGGTCGTTTGATAGGCCCATTTCCATCTGTCTCCTCTTTGTCTGACTCAAGGATTGTGCTACTGGTAGTTAGATGGTTGCTTGCAATCGAGACTCGCCTGTTCCATTTTGGATACCGCCTACAACTATGCATCTCCACTTATCTGTTTTGTTTTGCAGGTGGAGCGAGCTATAAGTAATGGTTCAATGGACAACATTGATGCACTTCTCGGCTGCCCACTAAATATGTTTGATTACAAGGTGTGTTAGACAGCAGCTTGCTGCCATGCTCAAACCACTAGTACTTCCGGGCCTCCTTTTCCTGATGTGGATTTGCGCTGCTCGCCAATAAAGAATGAACTGCTGCGAGTGCATTTTTTTTTTTTTTTTTTGGTCTGGCGCCGACTCCTGGAGGACGAGGTGCGTTTATGGCTGTGCCGGAACAAAATCGATGGCAAAAGTACCTGTGGCTTAAACCATCAGTACATCCGAAAAAGCAGATTGAGCCTCTCCTAAAAATTCGGAGGCCATGGACCGTCGATAAAATGCATCGCCGGTTCATGGCCTCCTATTTTTAGTAGAGGCTCAATCTCCTTTTTCGGATGTACTGGTGGTTTAAGAAATGCACAATGGATTGGCAACATTGGCTGCAAGTCTCATTGGAGATCCAATTGACTTGGATGGTATGGTATGACACAGTGTGCTACGACTACTCTGTGTGTGCCAAGCGTGTGTGAAGTACGCATAGCGCACCACTCGTATGACAGGACCCGAAGCATCGCTATAAATAGAACACACGCTGAGCAGATAGCAGACGAATCAATGAGATGCAAAAGAACCAACTGCAAAGAAGAAATGAATGCTGACCTGGTTGGTGTGCATATCCTCCATTGGCAGAGGGAGCACACCATGTCAATTCATTGTGGAACCAGAAAGCATCCCAGGCAACAGACTTACTTGAATCCCAGGCTCCCAGCACACCCAAAGATAAAGGTAAAGAATGTGATCAGCCGCAATAGCGGACTTGTTAGATAGTGCAGCCAGGACTCAATCAGATACCACATAGCAATGCGGGAGGTCAAGATGACGAGCAATCATGTATAGAGAGAGGGTGGGAAGGGATGATGTACGTAGGTTGGCAGGTCTGTGTGGGGAAGATGAGGGTGCAGTACTGTAAGGGGCGTGTCAGCATGTGGGGGGAAGAGGAGGTTTGCATACAGCGATATGAGTGTGTAGGGGTGGCATAACCATGTGGGGTGGACAGCGATATGAGTGTGTAGGGGGGACATAACCATGTGGGGTGGTGGGATTGTGTAGAATCATACAGGGAGGGAGAACCGGGGAATGTGTGATATGTGAGCATACTTGGTCTAATCGTTTGTGTATGGATCAAACAGAGGGGAACACCTTGTTGCCAGGGAAATGATGGGTATACGAGTGGGGAAGTAGGTGTTAAGGAAAGGGTGATGGGAGAAGCGTTTAAGGTTTCCGAGTCATGGTTGTTTCTGTGAAGGGACAAATGAGGGAAGTGCCAAGTCAGCATGTTATCATCCTCTAAAGCTGTAGACTTACCTCGGCTTCTATAGCTACTAAGGGTTGTATAGAGGGTAAGTGGTCACACATGAACGAATGATGGAGTTCATCGTGGTAGTAACTCATTGCCGATGAGCCATGATTTCTGTGTGTTGGAGTGTCTCGTGTGCAGCAACTAGAATAATGCACCTGCACATGCACATGCGCAGTGTGCAGGCTGGTTGGTAGTGCATGCACGTGCAACATTTCGCTTGTGAGCTTGTACATTTGGACAGGTTTTAGTGTTATCTGTGGCATTGTCACTCAGGGCATTTTGCTTTACGCTCTTTTATGCGAAATCAATGATTAGTAGTTCCGATCCCCTAATTTTCCGTTGGGGTAATGACCGGCCTCTAGGTGTTCTACTGGGAGCTGAATGTATGGCACTGTTAAGTTTCGAAGCAGGTTTTTTTCTGGGGAGTAGATTGCTGGGTTGGTTATTTCTGCTGGTGTGTGTGTGTGTGTGTGTGTGTG
>BFEA01000103.1:2015-30420 GCA_003427395.1 Chara braunii
AGAGAGAGAGAGAGAGAGAGAGAGAGAGAGAGAGAGAGAGAGAGAGAAAGAAAGAGATAAGAGAGACGAGGAAGAGAAGGGAAGATAAAAGGAATAGGGGATGAGGAAGAAGATCGACTCGCATGTAGCGCAACAAAGGGAAGTTGAGAAGTAAAAAAAACACAAGGAGTGGGGTCGACGAAAATCCCGACTAGATTCGGCCTTTTTGCCGATGTAACCATCATCAGGGGAAAGTTGGTCTGCGAGCCTACTCGAGCTGTAGTCTTAAACAGAACCATAGACCTCATTGCATCGGTACTTATCCTCACTAAAAAGACTCAAAGGGCTCAAAACTAAAGTGTTTCCATATAGAACCTGCGTTATTCTGTCACGAGAAAGAACGTGGGAAGAGGGAGGCAGGAATGCAGGTGTCGGATGAGGGTCAGACAAGTACAGAGATGAGCAGAAAACGGCTGAGGTTGGAATGATGGCAACGTGAGATTGGAGAAAATGGCAGAAGGAGGACGAGATTGAAAAGATTTGTCGCAAATATGGGGAGATGACAAAGGCGGAGGTGTGTCATGTGAAGGAAGCCTTGGATGGATTAAAAACGTTTGGAGGAAAGCACAGATAGTGAAGAGAAAGGAGATTGCGGGATCAGCAGGAGTACGCAAAAATGGATCAGAGTTGCGGGTCAGCAGCGCTAGGTGAGTTAAGCAAGCCAGCATGGGTCACTCAGCAGGGTAGTACTCGGACACCTGTAACCAACGAGAAAAAAAACATATGTACGTCGTTCACTTCGGCAGTGGGAACGTGGGTGACGTACAAAGGAGATGAGAAGAAGATCTCCCGACGAAAGATATCCGAATGTTCGGAGTTTGTCTGCGATCAGTTTGGGTAGATGATCCGCCCTTCTGCTTCGTCCGTCGTCCGTAGCCCTTGGACCCTTCTTGGAAAAAACGGACCCAACATTCCAAACTGACGAGCTGCAACAAAGTGCAGCATGCAAAAAAAAAAAAAAAAAGGAAAATGGTGAGTGGATGGAGAGCAACAAGGTGGGTCTTTCTCTTCTTTTTTTTAATCCCTTTTCTTCTTTTAGGGAAGGAACATGAACGTGGCCAGTAGACTGGGGAAGGTGCATAGTGAGGGGAGTTGCTCTGCTTGGAGCAACACAACAAGGAAAGGCTTGGTGCAGCCTCTCCCCGACGCACACGATCTGGGAAAAAGGCTAGGTGCTTTAGTTTTTTTGAAGGACTCTGGTTTCCTTAGGGGAAAATCAACACTAGTGGCCCTTGATTGATTTCAGATCAAAGGTCCATAAGGAATCCAAATTTTTACATGTGGGCCAAGTATAAAAGTTGGGTTTCTCTCGTGCTGCCTCACGTTTGTGGCGAGGTGCTGCCCACACTTCCATTGAGTGCTGGTCAGATGCTAAGGGAGCTGAGGGAGGAGCTGTTGGAGGAATGGGAGGTATGTCTGGTGAAGTGGAGACTCTGCTAGAGGAAGAAGTTGGAGGTCTGCAAGGAGGAAGAAGGTGGAGGTGGCGGCAATAGTTATGGCATGGCAACCATAGCCATGGTCACGTACGTGAAGTCAAGGGGAGATGTTGCCAAAAAATTTCGGTAGCGGCGCAGTCGTTAGGCGGAGATGTTGTTGGCGATTATGGTGGATTGACATAGTGGAGTGAGGGGAGGTGTCGCCCGACTCCATGGAGATCGACGTCGTGGAGTGAGGGGGAGGTGCTGCCCAACTACCTAGTGGCCTGCATAGTGAAAGGGGGAAAGTGCTGCCAAAATTTTGGGTGATCAGCAAGGTGTCAGGAGGTATTGAAGACGTTGGCTATAGGGGGATGTATGAGTGGTTAGCAAGCAAGTAAGAGAAAGTGAGGAGAAGAGAGAAGTACACAAGTGTGTACTATTTTTTTTTGGGGGGGGGGAACAGAAGAGGGAAAAGAGGAAGTTATTGACCAATCATCGTCGACCAAGCTGGTGTACGACAAGGGGTGAAGGTCGACGAAGTTGCTGGCAGCCATAGCCGAGGTTTTGCGAGTGTGCGCCACCAATGGTGGAAGGTGGAAGAAGTGAGTGAGAGTGAAAGGGGTAGTGAAAGGAGGACACTGCACAGCCATAGCTGGGTGTTTGACAGCCATAGTCGGACGTTGGCGACAATAGCCATAAGGCCCATAAGCTTGGCAGTGGGATACCTGTGGCGTCAGCAGCCATAGCCGCAAGGAGGTGTGGGTTATCGTACGGCTTGGTGGTGAAAGTTTGTTGTTCCAATAAGAATTGCAATGCAAGTCGGAGGTGGCCATCGGTGAGCTTAGCGGTCATAGTCGGAGGAAGATATCGACATTTTTCTGGGGATCACAGCAAGGGGGGTTGTTGAAATTCTCTCTAAAATGCACTTACTCAAGGTCGGTGAGGACCCATGTCCATTTTTTCCCTTCACCCCATTTGCTCCCACACTTCGCATGACCCTTCATTTTTGCTTGGGCATCCGAAAAGGAAAAGGAAAGGGATAGTCATGGTGTGTGGGTGACCGTGGTAGTGGGAGAAAGGTGGAGCCCTGACTGTGCATGAGAATTTTTTTTTTTTTCTCTTCCTTCTTCCTTGGAATTGTGATGGTTATGGTATGTGCAGATATGTGCACAAAAAAAATGCATGATTGGAGATAAAGAAATGACAGTAAATGGTTTGGATGAGTTTTTTGAATTATTATTTTTCTCCTTTTGAAGTTCATCCAATGTATTGCGTTTTGAATAAAAGGAGGTAAACGGGACCGAGGAAAAAAAAATGAAAAAAACAAAAAGAGGATGGTGAACGACAATAATGTAGCCCCTTTTCCCAAGGCAACCCGTTTTATCCCGAATGTCTGTCTTCTTTCTGATTCCCCGTTAGTTCCTTTTCTTTTTTCGTCCAAAGTCCCAAGTTAAGCAGGAGGAAGAGATGGACGGTCCCACTTTAGACTCGATTGTTCCATCTCTCTAGGAAACATCGAAGGCGGGGGTTCGTATGCTTTAGGAGCCACCCCGTTATCGGCTTGGAGTGAACCCGACTTGTCGGGGGTGGTACTCTGCCGACTCGGTGGTGACAAACCAACCTTTGAGATCCGAGTTTGCACTCGGGTGAGGGGAAGGAGTACCTACATACCACTTCCTAGAGGGGTGGGTGCGGGATGGCATAGGGTGAGACCGACTTTTCTCCAAGTCCCGAGTAACAAAGGGCTAACTTGGTATACTTGCAGTGATCATCTTAGGTGTCATAGTTAAAATAAAAGGTTGGAGACATAAAAAGTTCATTCCCACAAGAAAGACTAGACTAGTATTCGTACATAGGCGTCACTCTCGTGAACGGGGTTCGCACCATAATAAGTGCGGGCCCGGAGTAGACAATGAAGATGGCGGCTCTCTTTCAAGCTGTGTGGTGACAAGGACTACGACATTGCTTCGAGTGTCCTTATGATGAAGGTGGGTATTTCATAATTCGAGGAACTGAAAAAGTAATTATTGCCCAGGAGGACAAAGCAACCAACAAAACTTCTAACCAACCCTTACCTCGGGCAGGCTACATAGGTTGTCGAAGACAGGTCGGACCGAGGATCTGAACTTATGTTAAAAGTTAAATCTCACTTCGATCTGCATGGTAGCAGTGAAATTTACTTGCTGAAGTTATTCATGGCAGGGTTCGGTAGGTGTGTCGGCGAATCTACCCATGCATCAAGTGTTAGGTTATTATTTTCATAATCGTTCGTCGAAGGGGGGTCTCCGCCTTGGAAGCGGCAATATAAAGGTATCTTTGGTCGCTTAGGCTAAGAATAATAACTTTGGCAGACCATCTCATCAAGTCAAAAAAATGATCAAGGATGACTTTCACTTCGGTTGGCACTCACCACGATGTGGTCTAAGCCGATATAGGGCGATCGAACCTGAGGTGTATTAATTTTATTTGTGTTATCGTCAACAAGATGCAAAAAAACTATGATTGTTTTTGGGTTTCACACTTGGTTGAGACTGTCCTAGTCGACCGACGTCCGCTTCGTACGTAGGAGATCAACGCTCTAGGGAATGGGCAATATTAACAAAAAATCAGGTGAAAAACATGATCGTCGAAAGTTCAAGGGTTTCTGCGTTCAGTCAATCTACGCAGAGTGAATCGGTCCCTAAGGAAACCCCGAAAGGCGGCGCCGATGGGTACTAGAAAGTGACAAAATTTGAATTAAGCTAGTGCTACTGAACAAAACAAAATTGGATGATTGAGGGCCTAGACGGTGTTTTAACCATGCGTGCCTATACAACAACGAGCGCACAAGCGTCCTCGATTGACCTACCTCTACAATTGCTAATAAAAACTTTTGTACGTAGGTTAGTAGCTCGGTAGGGATACGCCCCTAAGGGTGGTGACAACCCCTTAGGGAAGGCAAGTTGTGCCTTGCAAAAACATATCCTATCGTAGGGGACCGCGAGAGGTATCGTTGGTGCACCAAGCCACAACGACGAAGGGGCGATGCAACCACGCCTGTCTCGGCATCTCAATGGATTATCTATACATCATCCCCAAGTTGTCTTTTTTTCTTGTATTTTGTTTTGTTTTACTTTTGCGTGACGTGGTTCGGAGGGATCTCGCCTTTCGCGAGAAAGACGGGAACCGATGCCATCAAATTAATTTTTTTGTCTTTGTTCTCGGTTTCAACAAGTTCGCCTTTGCACAACTTCACGAATGGTAGAACTAACGACTTTTATCATGGGCGGGATGCCCCTACCGCTTCCCAAGTCGAAACGACTTGTTGTCCACTCGTGTCTAAAAATTTATGTTTCTCTTCTTCGTGACAGACTTCTGCCCTAACCAATGCACACGCTTAACATTTTTATCTCCACGCGTAATTACCCCTCAATGTCGATGCATGATAATGAGATCATCGGGGCAATCTGAATACTGTCCATCCGGTGATCCTAACTACATAAAGTTTTTTTTTTTTTTTTTAATGATTACCACGTGAAGGCAAAGTATAATGGTTGCCTCTACGGGACAACAGGACATACGACCCCTCAATGACTCTGATGAACTCTCCAGAGGTCGTGCCTAGCCGCGATACAACAGACGTCCCTCGCGGGCCTGAGTCTCTAATTGAGTCAAGGCATGCAAGCTCGGCGTCATCGAAAATCATAGTTGCGACTTGAGCGCCTCGCAGGACCCGAACCGTCTGAGGCACGACCATCCGAGAGACGATGGCTATAAAGGGTCTACTCATCCAAAACAAGTGTCGCGTCGCGGTGTCTCGAATCCTAACTGCAGCAAAGTGGTCGTCGGACAAGGTAATCGGGATACTTACAATGACTCGATACAGACACTGGAGATTGCTTGCTCGATGAAAGTACAGAGTAAAATTGTAAAACTCTCTCCGAAATCGAGTCACATTGGCTCGAATATCCGAGCATGGGTCTGGAAAGAAACCTTGACCGCTCCAAAGCATACCAATGAAGCCTACCCATCGAACCATCAAAAGTTGTCCCACTCCCTCGATCAATCTGGCATCAAGTGTGGCGTAGATGAGAAGATATCTCGAAATAGTGGGATCACACCGGACGTCATCCATCTCCCCGCAAGAGAAAACACATCAAGCACTGATTAGCTCATAGAGTTGACGTTCCTTGCTCTCGAACTCTTCGGTAGAAAAAAACATTTCGCCTAAACAGTTGAATCTTTTTATCACAAGTTGGACGATAATGATGGATATAAGCGAATGGACCGTGCCGCTTGCTGAAATGCAGAAGCATTAAGAGGTAGAACCACCTCACTTCTGGAGTCTCCTTGACATATGCAGAACACTCGTCGCTGCGGGAAATCAAGACGTGAGACACTCCCCTGCTCCTTTGTGGCGCAAACTCGTATCGAATGATGTGCCTCGTGACGTTGGTGAGGAAAAGGCAACTTCGCGATAGGTTCCTCAATCTCCTTTGCCAAAACTGTGGTCTATCCCTCGCGGGGAAAACGATAGACGGATCATAAATGAACCGCCCTGCTCGCACCATGCTGACCCCTTGCTCTTCCGACTCCGATAACCAATCACTTGACTCCTCACGTGTATAAAAAAATATAGCAACTGCTGAGATATTGACATATGAAAAAAGTTAAAAAAAAACAACAACCCCATTTGTAGATATTCAACCCGTCCCAAACTATGAGCACCTCTAACCTTAAGTTTGTTTTTTCCTTTACAACTACTCACCCAATTCGCAAAATTAAACTACATCACGTCCTGAGAAGTCATCTTAGGTTGCACACATCGGGCTAGTAGGTGACTCCGTCAATGGTTTGCTGATCGACGACTTTGAAACGGTCAGCACAAATCCGTTAGAGAAACTCGATGTTTTCAAACAAACCTATGCGAGCATCATAGTACAAGATAAGTCGGAGGTATAACCATCTAACCTCATGGTTATATTATGCCTACAACTCCCTATCTTCAAACTCGTAGATGATACGAAGGTCGATTCAATCCAAGCGTTGGGCGCGAACGAAACTCGGCTCGAAAATCTGTAGTTGAGTTGAGATACTGAATAGGTAGGTTCACAGCGGGTTACTCACCGTGCCGCAATCCATCCTTTTCTCTCAAATGGAAACACAAGGGCTTAGTCGTAAACCATACGACCAACCCGTCCTTAGCTCACTCCACGTTTTTTCGCTCGCACTACATGTCTTGCGACAACCTCTCTGTTTGGAAACAAGACGACGACCTCAAGTACCATAAACATCTGAAAGGAAAACAAGAGTGATATTCATGAGTTGCTAAATTTAAATAAGTCGAACAATTTTTTTTTTACAACCTTTCGTCAGTCCAACTAAGCTATTGTCACTAGTTAGTAGTTAAAAGTTTGTTTTCCCTGAGCCTCCACCCTGACCTCGCACTTCTTATGGCGCAAGTCTTTACCGATGGAAATGCCTATAAGCGTTTCGTACAAAACTAATGTTGTAGCATACTGGGTTTCTTATGGCGCCAACCTTTCAGACTGAAGGGGACTCCTAAATATGATCACCCGAAAAAGTATGTTAATTCATCCGTTCTCTCGTATAAGAGTGTGGGGAGACCAGCGCTGACTGGTAACCATCGCGCGTCCCACTCTCTAGGAAGTGGTCTGGAGTACTCCTCGCCCGAGCCGAGGGCTCAGAACCTAGAAGTTTGGCCAACTCTACCGAATCGGCAAAGTACCCCCCATTAGATGCTTCATTCCGAGTCGATATCAGGGTGGCTCCTAAAGCAATGAACCTCCACCTTAGATTCCTCCTAGAGCAAGGAAGCCCTCACCAGGTTGTTCGCCCCAACCTCCTACGAGGGAAAACAACTTAGACGAAACAGACGTTTAGAGGAAGTCAGGAATCTCGACTCGTTTTACAAGATCATATTAAAGGGCCTTCGAGATAGAAAAAGGGTACCTTAGGGTCAGACTAAGTTCATTCAATCCTTTCCTTCCTTCTTGTTGTTGTGGTTCCTTCTCCGACCCTCGTTTAAGTTTTCCCTCAAAAAGTCAAATCGTTCACTTGACCGGTAGGTTAAAAAAAAAAAACGTAGAAAAACAAACATTTTCTCATCACCACATCGGACGAGACTCGAGCTCACTTTCCACACACTCCCCTCTTACCTACCTGCATTCCAAGCAACAAAAATATTTTGAGGGTTCAAAAAAAAAACCATACTTAAGTCAGCCTCAGCGTTCCACACAAGCATGTCCCCAACAACTATTTCCCCATTTGACTTTTGTCTTAGCATCTAAAGAAAAAAAGTGGGTAAAACAGTGTGTGGGCGCATACAAGGTGTGAGAGGGATCCAAGTCAACCACCCACCTTGAGTGACAAGGCGCCGAAGTGTTGCGCAGACCAACTGGCGACACCAAGCAAAGAAATTGCAACCCCAAACCCAAATCTCAAGTTACCCAAATAGTCTCAATCCACATCCTATCAGTGTGCCCCTCGAGTGACACACGCAAAAATGTGCAAGGCAAGCCGCACACACCCCAAAAAAACGTTGTCTTACCAAATACCCTTACAAGGGTAGGCGTGCTTTCTGCAAGTTACGGCAGTGCAGCCGCGCCCGTTTGATGGTGTGCGAGAGAGGAAGCTTGGGTCCTCGCCTGGATGAGCGGCGCGCGTGGGGTATTGACGGCGAGGCGGAACCATGCGCAGCCTGGGTGTGCGCGGCGTCACAAACCGGAGGGACGCGCGGCGTTCATTCTTACTTTTTGTTATTTATTTACTTGCTTTTTATTTCTTTTTCTAAGGTCTTTAGATTGGTGATCAGTTTCGAGACCAACGTCGAGACCGACGGGCCTGGCCCAGCTATTAGATTGTCGGGCAGGGGTGGCCGTTACGGCGGTCAAGGACCTTGAGTGCATGCCTCGTTCGGCGGGTCCGCGTGTTCGGGATGCTGGCAAAAGTCTTCTACCACGTCGTTGTTAAGAATACGGCACTACCAGGGCTTGAGTGTGCCATTGCACCTGAGGCAAAAGGGCCGGTAATGCTGAGTGTATATGACCTACGTTTCGGGTCCGGCGAGGCTGAGTGGGGGTGTGTTGTATTTGGGGGATGGCCTGGAGTGTGGCTACAAATTGCTTTCGTAATTGCGCCGAAGTTACCCCACTAAAGCATTACGGGGAACCCATGGCAGCCACATCCGTGCTCAAGCCCCGAGCGGGGGAGCATGCGGGAGCCGCCCCCACCAGCAGGGGCAATACGGGCCAAGTGCCAGCCGGTAGCATCGGAGTTGGGCTTCCTCGATGGGGCCAGTCACTGTTCCTCCCCTCTGGCCCTCTCCCCCTATGAGCGTCGGCGGCCTCCGCCTAATGCTACTCATCGGGGACCAGCAACATCTCTCTAAGTCGCGGGCACTAAGCTTGCCCGCAGACTGCCCTCGGACCATAAGCTGCAAAGATCGGCAGCGAGGCAAACCGATAGCGTGACGGAGTTGCAAACGACTGGGAGCCGGGGCGACCAGAGAGCGTAGTAGGGCGAGTAGAGCACAACAGGGCGAGTAGAGAGCTCAGCGGGGCAGTGCAGCGGAGGCAAGGCGGAGCTGCAAGAGTAGACGGTGGGCACAAAAGGAAGTGGGAACGAACCCGGACGTGATCCCCGACAAGGTTCGTGTGAAAACGGAGTGGGCTATGGCGGAGCGAGCAGGAGTAGGAGGGAGTATAGAACGTAGAACCCGCCCGATCCTCGATGGAATCGGGCGGGGAAAGAGTCGACTCTGGCATTTTGTGGTAGGGCGAAGTGAATGATAGGATTAGTTTTGCAGTAGGATTAGTAGAAGGAGATTTAGGTAGGAAAACGGTGCGCCGAGATGGTGGGAACAAGTAAGATAAGAGACAAAAAAAATACTTATCTCGCTCATTTCTTAGCGAAATCGAGCGAGTGGAGGAGTTGAATAGGGGTTTCTTGGCGTGGCGAACCGAATGGTGGGGAAGTTAGCAGAATAGGAAGTAGTAAAGAAATTAGGTGCGCGGGAGTATAATGGTCACGGATATGGAGGAAAGGAAGGAGAGGAGAAAAAAAACGGGCACATCTCGCTGGTTTCCGAAAGGATCTGGGTAGAGAAAGAGTCGAACCAGAGGTTTTGGCATAATACGATTCGTTTGGCCGCAACAGGTTTTACGTTTAGGCAATGGTTCGGCCGCTACGAGCTGCGAGAGGTGCGATAGGAGTAGCGTAAGGGCGAGCCGCGGGTAGGAGACTTACCTGTTGAGTGATGGGTTTGAGCGGGAGCGCCCAACTGGAAGGCAGAATATATTTTCATGTTCTAGGGGAAAATCCATTCGATAGTTGTCCTTGGCCTGATGTCCATGACGATTCTGGCTCTCTTCGTGGCGGAGCTATTCCCTTCAACTCCGGTGTTCGTCTAAGCGGTAGCACTCAGTCCAGTATGATTACTCTGATATGTATCTAGCCAGGATTTCGACCAGGTTCTGAGAGGCTGAGTATGGACAATGATGAGAGGAACAGGGCAAGATTTACTTGCATATGAACGACGAGAGCGCGGGGGTTGTTGGCCCGACAACGTGAGATTGCTGCAGTTTTTAGACAAGAGTTGATTGGTTGCTGTTGCAAGGACAGTTGTTGCAGCTGGTTGGGGAAGCAGCCGTTGATGCACTCTACTTGGATTCAAATTCGAACACAGAATACAGAGAGAGAGAGAGAGAGAGAGAGATCATTTATCCGGGAAGAGAAGAAACTAAGATCGGGAGGCTGCCTTTCGCCGAGCACAGCGGGATGGCCGTTGATCAGGTTCGCCAAACTATTCAGCCAGGTTCTAGTAGAAGAGTCATTCGATTCTGCTCCATCGATCAAGGAGTAGCGGGAGGCGGACTGCGGACTAACCCATCGGTAGGGGCGTGGCCTATATTGCCAAGCGAAGTAGCGGCAGGCGACCAACAGGTTTGGGGATTCTCGTGCTGGCAGGACGGTTGGCTGGCCTACCGGGCGAAGCAGCGTGATCTGGTTGTACAACAGCAGGCTGCCTGTCGGCCAGAGTGTCTCCCATCCTATCAGCCTGCATAAGTAAGGAGGTCGGCCACCCAGCAGAGAGCTTGCCTGCTGGCCGGTGAAGCGCTCAACTTGATGAGCGGAGCGTCAGCAGGCCACCCGTAAGGGTGCTGGCTTACTTATTGGTTTTGGACGTTGTTTGTGTCTGTCGGCACAAGTAGTAAGGAGCGAACGACAGCTTGAAGGCTTGTTTGATGACCGACGCACTGCCCATCTCATCAGCAGGCGCACTATAGGAAGTCGGGCCGCGAGGACACGAACTTAGTCGTTAACTGTGTGCATCTTCCGAGCGGAGTGGCCGAGGGAGAGTCACAAGTTAGTGGACTTATCCGTGGTCCTCACGTTTCGAGTCACGGGCTCTGCGGTGGGTCCAGTTTCATTGCAAAGAGGGGTTATTGCTGCGATTCGGGGAGTCATTAGGGAATCGACAGTTGGTGCTTTGACTTCGGTTGAGCAGCGGCTGTGTATTTTGACCATCATTGCGGGGCCCTAAAGCGTACCAAGATATCAAGGCCCTCTCATGCGAGTTGAGTTTGTCCCTCTCTCGTATCTCGAGCGTCTGAAACCCCTCATCTTCTGCCCTTCTTACTCTAAGTCTAGTCTTGTTCAGAGAGGAAGGCGGTAGGCGGGATTGCAACCCGTAGGACCACATCAAGACTCTGTGGGGAATCAGCCCACCAATTGCGGGAGCTATGCCGGAACTCAGGATGATTTATAGAGGCAGGGAATTGAGAGGTAACCATTTTTTTCCTTCTATAAACCCAGTTATAACCCCTATCTGTATCTCTTGCTATGTTTGACTGAGTGTACTGTGTGCACCCTTACTTTGACTTTGGGTTTGACTTTCAAGACACAAACCAGACTAAATACAGGAAGGTGTGCGCAATATCAGTTTCAGTTTTGTTGTTCGACTGAAAGCAGATTGTGGGATTGCATCGGGGAAAGGTTGGGAGGAAGGCAGTATTGCTTGTTAGACTGGGTCTGTCAAAGGTTGGACAAGTCTCCATAAGATTAGAGGGTCCAGTGCTGTGCTTATTTTTGATTGCCTGAAGGACTAGACAGGTTCCCATAAGTTGGGTGGTCTGGTTGCTCTGATTTGCAAGGGTTGGCTGTGATAGACTTTTCAGGGACCAAGCATGTTTCATAAGTTTGGGTGGCTTGGTGACCTTGTTTACTTTTTTTTTTTTTAAGTTTCTTTTTGTTCTGAACGAGGAGGTCTGAGCATGTTCCATAAGTTTGGGTGGTTCATCCTCTTTCTGCTTTGGTTGTAAGAGAAATGAATCAGGCTGAGGACCAAGATATGTTCCATAAGTTTGAGTGGTCTTGGTCCAATGCCACGCACATGTTGGAACCAAAAGGCTATAACTTGGCTATATTTTATTTTTACTTTATCTATGAACAAGCTAGTCAGACAGGGTTTCATAAGTTTGGGTGGTCTGACTATAGCTTATCACCAACTGAAGAGAGTATTAACTAAGAATAAATTTTTGGTAAGAAGGGGCAGGTTGAACCTCGAGCTAACGATTATCGGTTCAGTCATATGTTACCTTAAAAGACTAAGTGCGGATAATTATATAAAACTTCGATACTTAAACAGTTCAGGGCGACCAGGGTGGCATAGTCATATGCCTAAAGAAAAGAAAAGTTGTGCCTTGTTTTTGTGTATACTTCATGGCTGAGCTAGACATCTTCCATAAGTTTGGGTGGTCTATCTTTATGCCTTATGTAAGTTGGGTATAAAGGGATAAATCATTGAAAGATTATGAACTATTGTTTGTTAAGATGACTTTGGGGATGATGAGAGTACTTACCTTTGTGGTTTGGTCTGCATGATACTGAGTGCGATTACTACTTAGTCTGAGTTTCAGTTGATAGGTAGTTGCTTTAGTTGCTCGCCACGTGCTAGAGTCATAGGAGCTAGTTTCAATTCCTGCATTTTTTGAATTAAGTTTTTTTTACTTAGTTTTTTTTTACTTAGGTCAAATTCTGCATTTTCTGGGATCATTTATTATATTTGGTCTTGTATAAATCTTGGTAAGTCACTTTCTCTACGGAAAGCACTGCCGAAATTTCTACAAAACCAAGGAATTAGTCAGACTTTGTTTTTTCAAAGTTCAGTTTGTCTGACTTTTATATATGATTGAGTACAAATCTGGAAAGTCTCCTTTTTAAAAGGAAGTGCTACCAATTTTTTTGCTAATTCAGGGAGTTAGATCAAATTGGACCTTGAGAAGTCAAAGTCATTTTAAATTATGAACTTAACTTTGTATAAATTTTGGTAAGCAACTTTCTCTATGGGAAACGCTGCCGAAACTTCTGCAAATCCAAGGAGTTAGTCAAAAATTGACTTTTAAAAGTTGAACTTGTCTGATTTTTATATATGGCTTAGTAAAAAGCTTGAAAGTCTTATTTTCTAAAAGAAATGCTGCCCAAATTTTTGCTAATCTAGGGAGTTAGACAAAATTTGACTTTGAAAGATTGAAAAGTATTTTTGTTTTCATTTTAGGCTGATATAAATTATATAAGGCACTTTTCCTATGGGAAGCGCTGCCAAAATTTTCTTAGTTTAGAGGAGATAGACTATATTTTGACAAATGGCGACTCTGGCGATTCACTCTGTATGGAGGAGATTCTGTCATAGATCTACCTTTCTTTGGGCACTGACTTAGAGGTAGATCTAGGCTTGGCTATCAGGAGAGTCTTGAGTGAGAACGTGTCATGGGGATTCGATCTCCATACATTGACGATTTAGCTTGGACATTGACCTGTTGTATAATACATGTCTTCTTTAGACATTCGCTCCAGGATTTGGACTAGCTTCAGCTTGATCCTACGAGGATCGTTCTGTTATCACTGATAACAGGTCGGTTGGTTGATCGCTGACTTGTCGACTCACGACACAACTTTGCTTACATCGGTACCTCAACTTGATTGTCTTAGCCCTAAGATTTGATATGTTTCCTTGAGTGTTTAACCAAACTTATTTTAATGGGCATTATAAAGAACTTACGAGATTTATGAAAAATTGAACTATGACTGGGACTTGAGTGTGTGAGACGTGGTGTGAGTTAGAGAGAACAGTAAAGTTGACCACATTGGTGTATGGCAATGTGGCTATTGTGTGTGCCTATGTTTTATGCAGGTTAGTATTCGGAGTTTGGTATATGAGTCGTATATTGGAGACAGTGAGAATGACAACCATGATCTGCATACCTGATGGGTTTATGTTTCCCCTTCTTTTATTTTATCTCGAGTCCTAATTTGATATATAAGTGTTGGGATGTTTATTTAGTTTTTGGATGATTTTGCTTATTAATTTTTATAGTTGGACGTTGTTGTCTGTGACAGTCATCAAAGTCAAACCCCTTGACTTTTTTCCAGACCCTGAATGGGAGAGCTGGTCTCCAGGGCAATAAGAGACGATTGCCACCACATGTATGAACCTGTGTACCACCCACTCTCCGCAGGGTACAGAAGAGGGTGTGGTTTTCAACCGCACTTGGCAGTTGTCCAGCGTCGAAAGATCAATCCCTCAAGGCGCATGTCAGCCGACACTTGAGTGTTGAATGCGGCCCTCGAGATTAACGAGGACCGCATGAGTATGGGTACTACATAGTACGTCATCATTGCGACCGCTTACGTATGCTTGCATTGAGTTAGCCCTGCGTCCTCGCGGTTTTATATTAAGTCTCTCGTGCGACGCCTATCCGATTTCCGCATCGGAAAGTTATGGGATGACTACTAAAGGACTAGGAATGTTGTTGCGTTGTTTGTTCTGTGTCGTTCTGTATATGTGCGTGTGCATGGGTGTTTTAATTTTTATGTCCTTAGAGTGGTGTACGTGTGTTGTGTGGGATACGTCCTAGCCGACCGTCGACGAGTCGCGCTTGGGACCTCAGCCCCCCAAGACGTCGGTTCGCGTGCGGGTCAGATAGAGGCGTAAAACCGCGCGTACCCCCTATGCTACAGCAAACGAGAAACGCCCTCGGCTGGTCCACCTCTGCAATTGCAGCTGATTAACTTTCGTATTGTGGACTAGTAGCTCAATAGGAATACGGTCACCGAAGGGAGGTGACAACTCGCGTAAGGTGGAGGTAAGTCGTGCCTCGCATAGGCCCTATCCTGTCGTAGGGGCTCGCGAGAGGTATGGTTCGCGCACTCGGCCGGAACGGCTTGCGGAAACTCCATATGTATTCGCGACGAGGAAGTAGACCAATCTCCTTCGTAACGCGGCCGGAAGGGTCCCGCCCTGCCTTGAGCGGAGCCGGGCCGATGCGCTTAACAGGTGGCGCCGTTGCAGGGGATAACGGTTGCCTGCCGTTGTCCCTGGTGGAACGACATCTGGGTATGGGAATGTGAGAACTAGGCAAAATGAGAAGTTTTCCTTAGAAGTATATAGTTGATGGCTTGATACCTTGACTATTGTTGGAGGTGTCTCAAGGCTGTGGCCTAAGTGTGAAGCGCTGATTATAAGCATATGCGCAGTTTGTTTGAGAAAGGAAGTGTTCAACTATACACTTACTTACTCTGACGCATGTAATATTGGTCTCAACGAGCACCTTGTTATCCTAAGTATCCTTTGATAATTGGGCTATACGTAGCATGTCTGATGCGACCTTGGTTGAGTTGAGGCAGCGTCCGCATTGTTGGATATGTCCATTATTGAAGCAAGTTCTGTTAATAACCGTCAAAGCTACAAAGCAAGTTGACTCACTACAGAGTATTGTGTTAAGCATGCCTTGTGAGGTAGTTCAGTTAAATTGAGACGTCTTCCCCTCGTCAAAGAGCGTCACTTTGAAGGAAGCTTCTCATACGTGAACGACATGGATGAGTGGGTCTCACTACCATTCTTGAGGCTGATACTTGCTTCCTTAAGCTTTAACGAGAGGATAACAATTCAAGAGTGCACTTCCACTGAAGACAAGTTATACATGCTGACTAACTCCCCTTAGGAAGAACCACCTTCCACAGAAATGAGTCACCCCATTCACCTCTGGTCCCATGCCAGATGTGGGTTTCATGCAAAATTTATGTCCTCTTTGGAAGACAATCCATATATGCACCATCAACCCAACATCAAACAAAATACAGAAAAACGCATATATGACAACAACCAGATAAACATCATCATGAAAACAAATAAATACATTTATATTACACATACTTAAAACATAAGCCTCTCTTCGGGTTAGTCAGACCGCTAACTAAGTAACCACTACTTCTTAACTTTTATCGGCAGTTATATCGAGACAATCCCCTGGGTAACTCAACTCAACGCCAATTGATACCATCAAATGGTCAGGGCCAAAAACATGCAAGGCAAGCTGTACACACCCCAAAAAAACTCTAGCCCCACACAATTCTCAACTAGTCCCAGATGGTCCTAGGGGGTTCTTCTCTATCTCTTCCAGTACCATACGATGTTTCCCACCATATATGCTATCACCACGCTTCCCCAAAAAATAAAATACATGAGAACCAACTTCATCGACACTGCTAGTCTCGCTCATGCTCCGCCGCTAGTCTCAAAGGTCCCAGTAGATCAACGCAAATGACCCTACTGCCGCTAGTGTGCGTACAGTGCCGTACACAAAAAAAACGGCATGTCGTTCAACCTTGAGAAGCCTGGTTCAACACGCAGGCTAACGTCGGCACCTCCACAATATCTCAAAAATTTCACCAGCACCAATAGAAAACCACGGACCTCGACGCTCACTGCGCCACCAGAGTCGTTCCACTACACTCCACTATTGAGGTGACGTTGAAGGAGAGCCCCATGACACATCAAAACAATGTAGAATTGAGTCACCAACCTTTTGATCTCGACAGCATCTGCTCTGGATCCTGCTGTTATGATAATAACAAAATCATCAGCATATTTTACATAGAAGAGTCTTTTGAAACCCGGATCCATTGGATCTGATGAAGTCTTCCATAGGGTTCGCTGGTTGCCGGTTTTTGTCGTTTGAAGAGCGGAAGCTCTTACGATCGCCTCGCCGCTGAGTCTTCGACGGGGAGTTTCCGTGTCGAATTTGGCTTTGTTGAGGGTCGAAGAGACGAATTTGTCAAGTTCGTGAAGAACAACCTTACATAATAGAGGTGCGAAGCACAGGCTCGTAAGAGCTTGTGGAGTTCCGGGAATATGCACTTTGCCTACATTGGTTTTGTATCCCGCTTTAAGCGACCCTTTCATTCCCTCTAATTAGTGTCAACCGACGAGCCACAATTTTCGCAACATAACACTACGAAAATTACGGTCGTCGATGCCAATTTCGACAGGATATCTCCACAAAGTGGGAAAAACAGATTGTCATAAATCAGCCTACCGGTACCTTCACCAACGTAGTCGTGATATCCGCTGTTTCTGCTAGCCTGCTACGACCCTCTTGTTAAATTAATAAATTCTCGGCCACGGACAAAATATAGGCCCAGAATATCACTCCCACCATGCCCTGGCGGTCCCGCAGTATCCCAAAGACCACCCCACAGGACCTGCCCCAGCCAAAGGATGAAGTAGAGTTCTCCCTGCCTTGGCTATGGTTGTTCTCCTCCTTCAGTGCTCCATTGCAGACCTCCAACCTTCTCCCTCGTTGCCTTCGGCAGCCTCTCGAGCAACCGGGCACACTAGCAACACGAGTGCTTCTGTGTGGCGGCAAACTTCTCCCTCGTTGCCTTCGGCAACCTCTCGAGCAGTCGGGCACACTAGCAACATGAGTGCTTCTGTGTGGCGGTTGGGGACAATTGTTTTTTTTATAGTGGTTGACAAGTGTCGGCCGTGACTCCATCCCCCAGGTAAAATTGCAGACTCACAGTGCGCCCTTGATCTGCCCAAGATCAAAAGCTAACTGTGGCTGCACGACAGCCAGAGCCTTAGTGGGGCAGTTTCTTTAACTGCCTTATTTTTCATTTTTCTTTTCTTTACCTAAACTAGTATCTCAAGATTTCATGAGATAGCCGAGCTTTCGTCATTTTCAAATCCATTTTTCTTTTAGTTTTTTTATAAGGGGTTGAAAAGATACACCCCCTTTCAATTTAACGTATCTGGACATTTTTCTTACGGCGAATATGTCAACGGAAACAATGTACTTAGCCTTTCCATTATGTAACCTTCAATTTCTGGCCTCTTTTCCTAAGGCGGATATGTCAAGGTGAAGACTGTACTCCGCCTTTTCTATTATGTGACCTTTAATTTTCAGGCTCACTCTAAAAACAAGAGTCTGACAATTGCCCTCGGTAGTTTCTGCGAGAGGCTGCACCTTGTGAGGACAAGTCTCCTCACGAGAATGTAGTTTAAATGAAAAAACGAACAAAAGAAAAAGAAAAAGAAAAACTAACTATAACTACAACGCACCTGGCCATTACCTTTGTTAGGTTCAAGCTGTTGAAACCAACCGCCCTTTCCCCATTCCCCTGTTCCCTCCTTTGAAAACGGAGAGGGCAGTTGGCAAGTTGGGAGAGGTAGGGCTTCTTTCTCCTAACTCTTCCAATCTTTCTCTCTCTCTCTTCTTCCTCAACCTCCATAACTCCCTTACCTTCACGAGCGTCGACACCATCCATAGGATCGAAGATCCTAAGGTGAAAAATATTCAACCGGAAATGGAGGAGGAACCCATTGTGCTCAATTTATGTGCTCGATTTATGCGCATCATCCTTGCGCAACTTAAATGGTCATGCTAATCGGTCGCGAGATCTAGATGATCACGCGATCAAAATCGACCATGCCATATCCTAAACGACATGCTCCGAATCCAAAATGAGCTACCCCATGTGTTGTGCCACTCGATTCTGGCATCTGTTATGTAAAACGCTGACATATCAACCTACCGGGCTAGCTCTTGTTTTCACATAAAATAGGAGCTACTCTTCAATATGAAGAGCTTGGCCCCCAACGAGTGCCAAACCTGTGGCTTCGCAGGCCATGCCTGCCCCTACCATTCAAACTGTTGACCGCCGATCCTTGGATCGAGCGCGCGTCCATTCCTATGATGCATATCACAACCCTTTACCATTCCGATGCCGGTTCTAGCCCGGGGGAGGGCAATTCCTAATCTAAAAAGGACAGAATCCCTACGCTCTTGCGCCGCGGTGGCAATTGCAATGCGGTCGCCCTCCTTTCCTTCTTTTTGCCACTCAATGTCTGAGTTGCACGGCTTAACAGCCGCGCGTCATAATTTTCAACATAATAAATTTAGATTTAGTATTTTCACGGTCGTCTATCTTTATGGCCTCAATCAACATGGAGTGCCGACAGTAGGCTGTACCTAAGCAAAACAAAAATCGACTTCTTAATCAACAACCGAGTCTGAATAGGTTTTGACAACACCTCAATCTCATTAAGTCAAACCTCTTAAACAAAATCCATACTAAAAATAGGACAACGTGTGGCATTGAAAACACAGGGCAAATACCCTTTATGGTTTCCACTCTGACAGTGTGTGGTGTGTGGGAGGGTGTTGGCTTTAAGCAGTGTGGGAGGGTGTTGGCTTTAGGCAGTACTATTACCTGATAGGGGTGGGGGAAGATGAAAAGGGAGGCTTAGTTATTGGCAAATGCTCGGTCCTTGTGTTAGTCGTGCCCCCACCGGCGGCCCTAACCCTGCACCCTAAACGCTAGGGCAAAGGGGCAAACATGTCGTTATCTCCATCCACCGAGAGAGGTTGCCTCCCTTCACCGACGAAAGGTAAAAGCTATGCTTGCAGGGTTCCCCTGTACAGCCTTAGGAGTAGTGGTTGGTAGGCAGTGAAAGAAATATATCCATGGCATGGCATGGCATGGCAGAACGGCGGTTAAAAATATGTGAGGTGAGAGAAAAATTTATGCCTGTTTCCCGATGAGGAAAAAACAGCTTATAAAAATAATAAATAAAAATAAAATAAATAACTTATTTTAAGTTAAATGTTTTATCCTTTCCTGGCTGTTACATGAACAACAACAGCAGGAACCAATATCACCCTCTGGCGCATTTCGGTCGGTCCCCAGCCGGCATTCGTGAAGGGTCTGAAATGTGCTGCTGGTTTAAAACAAGGGGGGAGGCAAGGGAGGGGAGAGCTTTCTTTTTTTTCTCAAATTCACCTGTACTATCTGCCTACCACTACTCCTAAGCCTATACAGGGGACCCCTGCAAGCATAGCTACCATCCTCAATAAAGGGGATGCATGTTGCCCGCCATCTTAAACCACCAGTACTTCCTAAGGTCTCCCGTATACAAGCCACAACTTTAGGAAACGTATGGGCCACTACAGCCGTGCCCGAATTCATGCAACTGGAAATGCTTCTACTCTTAGACTATTTTTTTGGGCGGCCAATAGCTGGGTCAAGTACTGGTGGTTTAATTGGCAGGAGGCAAGACTAATTCAAAGACCAAGCATTTTGTTAGTACCTGGGCCTCCCTTCTACTTCCACCGCTGGACCACCTCCATTGGCATTGAGTAACACCGGTGCCTAAGGCCGACACTCTCCCACACACAAAAATGGGTGCACACCCACCCACCCACCCACCCACGCACACACCCACACATCCACACCCGTGTTGGCTAAAGTCCCCATGAATACCGACCAGGGGGAGCAAGCCAACTCTCTCAGTTGGCTGGCACCAGGCGTGCCTTAGGCAGTCAGTGGGGATTGGTGCAGCAGCAAGGGCGTCAATCTCACCCTTCCCCAGAAACCAAATAGTGCTAGACGGTAATAGGTAGGTTTGGAGTGTACTACTGCTTGTGCAGCCCACTGGCAGCTACAAGTCTCCCCCATGAGCATCTGATGGCCCTAGACAAGTACTACCCATACTTGAAAGGAAAAAAAAAAGAGCCTACCTATTACCACCGTCTTCCATCCCCACCCAACCGCTTTTACGACCTCATGACAGCCAAAGGTTGTGATGATGCCATCAATGAAAATGCCCCAAGCCAAGAACCATCCAGATTCATGCACCCCAGGCAAGGCACGAACCCCGCCCCACTCTTCCCCCCGCCCCCCTTCCCCCCGCTTCCGCCTCTTCGCCTCCTGTCCCCCTCTCCCCTGGCCCCCACCACCAAATTATTCCAAAAGCATCCAACTCCACCAGCGGCAAGACCCCACTTGTTGCCCATATTATGCTTTACGGTCAGAAATGAAGGGCCTGGCTGTACAAAAATTAAAAATCACCAAGTGTGCAAAATGGCACGTGTATGTTATATGCCAGCATACCAGGTGGAGAGAACCACTCACAGTCTCCGTTCTTTTTCCCTTTTTTAAAGAAAAAGAGAAACACTCAGTTCATTATAAAATCAAGACGAGGGGTCTCCGTTTTCTCACGGAGAGCCTCGCCGCACCACCACTCACCAAATGCAGAAAAGACCAAAAATATGGCAGAGTATTTCTTACTCTCTGGCCATCGATCTCCGTAATCTACGGTGGAAATTGGCCCTCAGGTCGATCATTGGGTGGTTTTTTTTTTTTTTTTTTTTTCTAGTGAGGGTGTACTCACGCTGGCACTCTCCTAAATGTAGCTGACTGCAATTACAGCTCACCTTGATGCATCCGACCGCAATCAGGTCCAGAGGTCAGTTGGAGAAGCCCCACCGTGTGAGTAGGTCTGGAGTTGAAAAGAGGGCAACTCGACGTGTGGAATGCCCGACCGTAATCAGAACAAACACTTCACTTGACACTACCGGTGGCCAAAGGTCGAGAAAGGTATTGGCTACACAAAATAAAATGAAAAATAAAAAGGAAGAAAGCTATTGGCTTCATTATTTCCATGGCTGTCATCCGCCGAAGGAACGAGAAGATCGCAGTGACGTTCCATCAAGGTGGAGGGCCCACGGCTTCATCTTAGCAGTTAAAAACTAACGCCATGATGAGAGTGCTCTTGGGATCCGGAGGTGCACGTGGAGATCATGCACCCGTCCACCTTTACGTCCAGGTTCATTCTGACCAGGCCGATTTTGTCCCTTCCAACCTTGAGCAAGCGGTTCACATGAAACGGATGGAAGAGAAGAGAGAGAGAGAGAGAGAGAGGAGGGGGGGGGAAAGTGTAGCGGACAGCTGGCTATGTGAGCGTGGAGGGGGGAGGAGGAGGAGTTTCTAGTTGATAAGCCCATATGCACATACATCCATGCTTTTGGAAATCCGTGCGGATCTGCACCGAGTACGTGCACCTCGTAGAGCCATTAAATTGATTCGCAAATCTTCGGAGAAGCGATGGATGTCTACGAACGGATCTTTTTGTCCTCCCTCTTCAACACTCACATTGGCAATCTCCCTCCCCTCCCTCCCTCCCCATTTCCAAGTCCTGATCCCAAATCACTTACTACGGTTATTAAAATACAGCACTACTTTTCTGACTGTCACAGTCCTCGCTTTCATTCTTGACAGCGGGCCAGGGCCCCATATATCCTCTAATAAACACTAATACGTAATTAATTAAATCTAATATGCTATTCCTGAATTTTGTTCCTCCGAATCTCACCGCGCCTTCATAACTCGGCGACCCACACACTTACTTCCCCCCCCTCCCCCCCCCACACTCTCCCTCTCTCTCTCTCTCTCTCTCTCTCACACACACACACACACACAAACACACACACACACACAACTCGGCGACCCACACACGCACTTACTCCCCCTCCCCTCCCCCCAACACACACACACACTCTCTCCCTCTCTCTCTCTCTCACAGACACCCACACACACACATTCTCTCTCTCACACAGACACACCCACACACATTCTCACTCACACACGCGCGCGCACACACACACACACACACGCACACACACACACACACTCACGCGTTTCTGTGCAGTAAAGAAATCCCTTTTCCCTTTCCCTGACTCCACACGGATTATTTCCCCCTTCTTTTTTTCTTTTTTTTCCCCCCGCAGGCAGAACCGTTTTTATTTTTTTTCCCTTTTATGTTTTTTTTAAACTAGTTTTTCATGTATAACATTACTAACCTCCGGTATCAAAAAAATAAAAAAAAACACACCTAACCTCCGGTATCGTCTTCATCCGAACAGAAACATCTATATACCTGGGGGCGTTCTATTCGGGTGATAAGTCGAACTACAGTACATCTTTCAATTTATTATTAAAAAAAAAGGGGGGGGAAGGTCATTCGGCCTCTTTTTCTTTCCATTTTGCTTAATAATGAAGAGGAAAGACACTGTACACTTTCTAAAAAAACTTCGACCTGACCTTAATTGCCTTCGGCACTGGGCGCTGTTGATAAAACTGCAATTTCGAGGCAGAAAAAAAAAAAAAAGAAGAAGAAACAACAGTCACTGCGCATGTTATCCCGTTACGATGAAAGAAAATATCAGGTCATCTAACGCCAAGAAAAAAATTCGTAAAAAAAAAAAAAAAAAAAGACCTTTCTCCCCACCCCCCAGCCCCCCATACCAAAAACAAAAAAAGAAAAAAGATAAAAAAAAAGAGAAAAAAAGAACCCGTTGACTCTCAGCTCACGGAGATGACGAACAATGAGAGGAGTGCATACTCACACTAGCTCGATCTTAAATGTATCTGACCGCAGTTACGGCCGGACCTGGATGTATCTGGTCGACATTAGGTCCAAGAATCACACCATAAAAGGCCCTAGTGTGACCTCGCCCTTAATGAATGTTGCATTTGAGACAAACGCGACTGATTCAAAAACACACAAACGCCGACCCGCGTAGCTATTTGTCTCTCAAAATTTTCAAAATATAAAAGTTCCAAACTCAATTCCAATACTCTTGTCAACAACCTCCAAAATTCAGGCTACTCTTCTCTCTCTCTCTCTCTCTCTCTCGCAAATCCTCAAATACTAAACGGAAAAAAAAAGATTCAATTCATCTCCAGAAGAGAAGGAATCTTTGCCTCACAGGAATCACGCATCTCTCCGCCCTCAAAAGAAAAAAGAATAAAAAAAGAGGATCTTTAGAGACCACTCCGGCTGCTTTTGCTTTCCCCAAAAGAAACAAACGCCCATCCTCTAACGTAACCTGACGTGTAATCGCCGCTTTCAATCGCGTAACCTAACCTGATTTAACGTAAACGTCAACACAACTGCACTCAACTACCACCATGCACGAAGAAACGAACAGATTTCAATCAATCTGTTCATCATTTAATGTCTAAGTAGAAACAATAAGAGTCATTTCAAAACTAATTACAACAAAGTCCACAGCACCAGCTCCTTTCTGGGCGATGGCCATGGCAAGGATCATCGTGACGATGGCGATGGCGATGGCGATGGCGATGGCTATGGCGATGGCGATGGCGATGACGATGGCGATGGCCTTAGTTAATCAGTAACCATAGATGATTCAACACCAAGTGAATCGACTTCCATGCACACACAGGATGACACGGCGGCCATTAAGCACCCTCTGCCCCGTGCCGTCTGTCCAACACAACCAAAAAAAAAAAAAAAAAAAAAAACACGATACAAGAAACAGATAAAAGAAACCAAGGATCTAGGGCAATATCTCTCTGGTTCTCATGTATGTTTTTCTTGTCTGAACATAAAACGCTGCTAAGCGTTCCGCGACCTTCTTGTTCTACATCTTCATCAAACCGTTTCACACAGAAGTTAAAGAAAGAGTGGTCACACCCCCTCTTCTCCCCCCCCACTACCCTACCGAATATTTTCTGGCTATGGTGGGGCCCTTCTTCTTCTTCGTCTTCTTCGTTAGACCCCGTCATTTGGTTCTCCCCATCGTCCATGCTTCTTATCCCTCTTTTTTTGATTGGCTCGATTTCACCGCAGAACGGTCTTTCGCCGACGCAGCGCACCCTCATCACGTATGTACTCTAGCTATCTTTCCGGTCAAATACGTCCATAATGAGGGTGCGTTGTGTTCGGTGGAAGACGGTAGCCATTTGCACCACGCCAATCAATTGCTCTTCGTTTCTTTGCCACGTGGCATTAACCCCGTTGTGCCCCTTTCGCTCCCCCGTTTGCTCCGTCGATGAGCAGAACCACCTCCCTTTTCCTTCGCTGCCACGTGGCGTAACTATGGTCGACAGTCAGATCGGGACCGCGCCAATACCGCAATGTGGCCGGCAGGAGGAGAGAACGCTCGCATCGCCATCGATGGGCAGAAGAAAGCCACGTGGCTCTCTAATGATTGGATTCCCCAATTATTTGTCGTCTAAGTGCAGAGCCGGGGTCGGACAACATCCACGTGACGTGAAGAAGTGGTTCGTCGTCTGGCAGTCCGACTCGGAGGCGAACCGCAATTTCCGAGCGAGAGCGCAAGACGCCGATGATGCGGTTCCAGTCCGTCAGTCAGTCCGTCCTGTTCCTGGTCCCGGTCTCGTTTCTGTTCCTGGTCTTGCTCCAGCTCCTGCTCCTGTTCCTGGTCTTGTTCCAGTTCCAGCTCCTGTTCCTGGTCTTGTTCCACCTCCTGGTGTTCCTGGTCTTGTTCCAGCTTCCAGCTCTTGCTGCTGTTGTTCCTGGTCTTGTTCCAGTTCCTTGCTCCTGTTCCTGGTCTTGTTCCATTTCCTTGCTCCATTTCCTTGCTCCTGTTCCTGGTCTTGTTCCAGCTCCCGGTGTTCCTGGTTTGTTACTCTTCCTGTTCCTGGTTTGCTCCCGTTCCTCGTCCCTGCTTCTGTTCCTGGTCCCGATCGTGCGGATTCCTGTTCCAGCTCTAGCCCTGTACGTTTGCCTGCTCCTGCTCCTGCTCCTGCTCCTCTTCTCGCTGAGCACGCGCTGTGCCGTCTGCGAGGCCACCCGTAATCCCTATGCGCCTATCGCGGAGCACGCGCTGTGCTGCCTGCGAGGCCACCTGTAATTCCTGTGCGCCTATCCGCCTGTCCGCCTGCTCGCCCGGTGATGCGGTTTATATCATGAAGGTAGACGCCCAGTCACGTCCTGATCTCACCGGCCCGGTGGTTTCAGGATTTTTTGTTGTTTTATTTTTGGTTTTATTTTATTTTATAACCAGAATCCCTTTCTTTCGAGTAGTCTAAGGGTGAATTTATTCAGTCTTCTTTATATTTGCGATGGCTCCAATCATCACCGTCATCATCAAGGTGAATGCGTAGAATCCCGACCTGATATCTTGCTGCTAAGCTTCGCTAAGCTTCGTCGCGCACAGAGAAAATCTCTATAAAATCCTGCAATCCTACATCTTCTGCTCTCCCGTTCGTGCCTCCAATTTTTTTGTTGACGAATGCCAAAGATTAAAACACAACTGGCTATCATCGTCCTCCGAAGGAAGACACACACACACACACACACACACACACACAGAGAGAGAGAGAGAGAGAGAGAGAGAGAGCAGTAAACAATTATCGCAAACGGACACCACCATCCATCGTGGGTCCGCTGTCATGAAGGCCTAGGAATGATTGAACACATGTTGCCATGGTCCTGAAATGGTGATGATGACGATGATGATGACGGAGGTGCCGACAATAGACTGCCATTTATGACGACGATGGTGATGGATTCTCGCTCAGCAAGTCGGTTTAGAGATGGCTGTATGCCGCTCGTGCACCTAGTCCAGATCATATCAATGATTCACTCGCTGACGTTACAGTATATACCCACCCATCATGCATGACCTCTCGCTACGGTAAATATAGACATTTTGACAGAGTCCAGGTGGCCTCTCTACGTCGCTACTATCTAATCACACAAACCCGAATCCCCATCCTCTGTCCTCTCCTCTCCTCTCCTCTCCTCTAATGAATCCCGCAAAATAACTCGAGACTGCAACAACCAATCAAGGATTCTTTCACCTCGCATCTAGCAGCCTGCTAATGATCAACAAAAATTAACCTTGTAGTTGTCTTCTATTTTCGAGTATTGAATTACTTATTCGTTTGTTAGCGTGCTCCAATGTCGTTTCCAGGCGAGTGCAGTCCTCATCATCGCCTGGCATGCTACGATGAAATTTGCGACCCGATGCGTTGGATAAGGAATTATAACCTTTCCGCCGCTGCTGCCTCTTCTCTCAGATTCGACGACGCACCCTCCGGCCGCAATTCTTTCTTCCTTTCTGCATGATGCATGCATGCATGCATGTCACGACGACACTAGAGCTAAATCTCAACGACGCACCAGCGGCAATTCTTCAATTCTTCCGTTCTGCATGCATGCACGCATACCACAACGACGCTAGAGCTAAAACC
The DNA here is from genome assembly GCA_003427395.1 of Chara braunii. Classification (NCBI taxonomy): domain Eukaryota; kingdom Viridiplantae; phylum Streptophyta; class Charophyceae; order Charales; family Characeae; genus Chara; species Chara braunii. The sequence continues at coordinate 28,622 of BFEA01000103.1, forward strand.
ATCAAATTAAATGCACGACCCAACCACGTCATTGCCTCTCTTTCTCCTCGCACGCACGCATGACCGCATGCACGAGTATTCTGCTCGTATGCACGTACGCGCGCATGCATGCATGCGCGCGCAAATATTTCGACGACGATGCCATCATCAATCTTTCTCCATGCACGTATGCATATGTCTCGACGACCCATCTGCGGCCCTTCTGCATGCATGCAGCACACGTACGCATGTCTCGCCGTCCCGGTAGCCCCTGCATGCATGCATGCATGCATGTCACGACGACACTAGAGCTAAATCTCAACGACGCACCAGCGGCAATTCTTCAATTCTTCCGTTCTGCATGCATGCACGCATACCACAACGACGCTAGAGCTAAAACCATCAAATTAAATGCACGACCCAACCACGTCATTGCCTCTCTTTCTCCTCGCACGCACGCATGACCGCATGCACGAGTATTCTGCTCGTATGCACGTACGCGCGCATGCATGCATGCGCGCGCAAATATTTCGACGACGATGCCATCATCAATCTTTCTCCATGCACGTATGCATATGTCTCGACGACCCATCTGCGGCCCTTCTGCATGCATGCAGCACACGTACGCATGTCTCGCCGTCCCGGTAGCCCCTGCATGCATGCATGCATGCATGTTTCGACGACGCCATCGCTTTGTTCTCATCTCCGGCGAATCTGCTGCGCCCATAGCTCGCAAGCTCGCGGCTATGGCGGATCTGTCTCTTGAAGGTGATGACCAACCACTTCGGTTCCTGTTTTGTGTATTCGCACTCTCTTCTTAACCCGATTTCTCTCCCTCGTTCTCTCTTCCACCTCCTCTTCTCGCTCACCAGTCGTTAGGATAGACTTGGCGAAGCTTTGACCCTGGCATATACTGCCCGTCTTGAAAGCCGACGAAGAACTGCGGAAGCACAAAGACACCATCCCCAAGAACACAAAACACACGACAACTGACGTTAACGGCTTACTCCAGTCTCACACGAGGGAGGGGGGTGTGAGGAGGGGGGTTAAGGGAGGGGAGGGGAAGGGATAAAAAAAAAGGCCGAATTCATTGTATTCCATAGAATGCATGAATCTTTGCAAGGCAGCAGCACATGCCCGTCCGCTGTGGGCAGGTCATTGTTCTTGTATCTGAAGGTCAAGCTTCAGAACTCTTCGCTGCGCAACGGGAGGTCCGGGGCCCAACCTGTGGAAACCCGTAGGGCCAACGTGCGCGTACTGAGCTTCGAGTTTATGGAACATGTAAGGGGGTAGAACACAATTATTCCGAGTTTTAAATACTGGGTTCATTGCAGTACGACATGCTGGGAAGCAACTCGGCCATTGTTTGGCACTAGTCACGAGTGCTAGTTATCCACAACACACACACACACACACACACACACACACACACACAGAGAGAGAGAGAGAGAGAGAGAGAGAGAGAGAGAGAGAGAGAGAGAGAGAGAGGAAAATCAGCTGCTGACCTTATTAATCCAAGGATGAAGGACGGGAGATGCATTCCGTTGGAGCACAATGTTCTCCTGAGCGACTGCAATCGTGACGCACAGCACCACAACAACCACAACGACAACAGAGATAAGAAAAACTGGCTGCAGAAAACGACCTGGTGCTTAATTCTAGCACTCCAAAATACAGGACAACCAGAACAATAATCACTGCCTCACTGCCATGGGATGGATTCCCGTGGGGTATTGAGAGCGCGCACACACACACACACACACACACACACACACACAGAGAGAGAGAGAGAGAGAGAGAGAGAGAGAGAGAGAGAGAGA
>BFEA01000103.1:35630-58123 GCA_003427395.1 Chara braunii
AGAGAGAGAGAGAGAGAGAGAGAGAGAGAGAGAGAGAGAGAGAGAGAGAGGTAGAGAGGTTGGATGAGTGTGATTACCTTTCTCGCTCTTTTCTCAACGGCGCATTCGTTGCCGAACGAATCTCTGCAGTTGTTAAGAGGATCCGACGCCATCTCCATTCTCCACAAGCCTTTCTTCTGATCGGTCTGTTTACGGTCATGGAAGCGATGCTGACGACTACTACTACTCCGCATCAAGCCCCACGATCCTTCTCCTTTCCCACTCCAGTTACCCTGGAGTAGGAGCTCGCATCCCCCGCGCTCACGGGAGGGAGACGTTGCTGTTGACGTCATCGCTGCATTCGGAGATGCACGGATGGACAACGCGCAGGACGGAGTCGCCATCGCTGCCGTCGTTCCCATCTCCATCGTCTTCCCTGCTTTCAGGCAATTGTCTAAGGACACCGATCGCAACCCGACACTCACCGAGCCCCCGCCTACTGCATTGCTGCACGCCATCCTCTCTCTCTCTCTCTCTCTCTCTCTCTCTCTCTCTCTCTCTCTCTCTCTCTCTCTCTCTCTCTCTCTGTGCGTCTGTTTTTGAGATGATTGAAGTGAAGAGACACACAATCCCGCACTGGTCACGAAGAGCCGGGCAACTGTGATGGAGAAGCGGAGATCAGGACAAGCGCACCGAGCTTCGCAGCTTTGAACAGGACGTCGATCTAAAAATAGATCGCCGTTGTCGTTCAGAAGTATCAGATCAAATCTGTGCACGAGTAATCCACTTCAATACTACCGTTCGCAATACGGATGGAGATACAAACGAAGGCCACGTAATAGTATTCGCTCACGCTCGCTCAGCGCCTCCCCTCTCGCGCCCTACCCTCACTGCCATGAATGGCCGGGGCGAGTGAGTGATTATGTCGTATGGACGAGCACAAGCCTGCCTCTGATCTCGCTGGTCTCTGGCCCACAAACAGCAACTGAATGACAGGATGAAAATTTATACTAAAAGTCTAAAACCATCCCTCGTTGTTCCCTTCAGTTCTGCTGGTGCTGGGTCTGCTGGGGCTCTGCAGCTCTGCAGCTCTTCGTCCCTGGGAGCGATTCTGTCCGCTCTCTCCCCGGCTCCTCCCTCCTCCCTCCTCCGCCCTCCTCCGCCTCCTGCTCCACCCAGCACAGTTCTCTCTCCTTGGTTCGCGGACACGGTTAGCTGTATCTTCGCCCTGTATCAGTTTCTTTTTTTTTTCAGTTTCAGAATCCGCGGTCGGACGAACTGTTTCCTATTCTGGAGTCCGGACTTGTTTTCGGACACGGTTTGGACCATTTCTCGATTTACAGAAGGCGTGGCTTCCTTTTTTCGATTGGCCCCAGATGGGCTGTCACCACCTCAGCGGAAACTGCGGTTTTTTTATCATGGCACCGGCGAGCGGCAAATCTTAGCTATCCAGCGGCCTAGCTCAGTTGATAAGGCACGCAAGTCGCATTCAGGAGGTCTTGGGTTCAATTCCCATTGGCCTCATGTACCTTCCTGGGCAAGGTTGGCCCCAGCCACCTAGAGATATGCCGTTGGTCCCCCCGAGTGGCATTGAGCAGAGACTGCTGGTGTTCATAGGGGGAGGGGACCGGAGGGGAGGCACAGTGATGCTACCGGCTGACCCCTGGCCGGATGTGGCTGCTGGTGGGTGCAACTCCCGTATGTTCCCTCAGCCACGGATGTGGCTGCTATGGGGTTCCCCGTAATACCTATAATGACAATAAAAAAGGCCTGAAATATAATGACAATGAAAAAGGCCTGAAAGGCTTGAGCACGGATGTGGCTGCTATGGGGTTCCCCGTAATACCTATAATGACAATAAAAAAGGCCTGAAATAAAATGACAATGAAAAAGGCCTGAAAGGCCGTCCTGTCCAGATTCGGCAGGTAATTGAATTGGTTGGGCTTAAAGAATTAGCTGCAGCTGGCAAGGCTAAGTCGGACACTTACCCCTGGTCTTGAGCAGCAGCTCCAGCAGGAAGGCTGATTTGAATTCCCTCTCCGCCAATTGGATGCAAGGATTCCAAAGTAGCAGCACCGTGGGATGCGCCAGCAGCAACTGTAGCCTCCACGCTGTGGTATGGTGCCCTTGCCGGACGACCAGCAAGGAGGCTTACCCCATTCAGCTGGTGAGGTCCTACCGGCACTTCTCCAGAGCAGCAAAAGGGGGTAGGCCTTGAGGGGCCAAAATTTGGCCACATGGGGTCCCGGTAACTCACTGGGCTTCTAGCAGCAGTAACCGGCCCTTCCAGGCTCGGGAGTATTTCTTGGCAAGCTCCATTCGCCTCGGGTGCTATTTCGACGTTCGGATTTTTACGCTACCTGGCGCCACCGCTCGAAGCTCCAGCTCTGCAGAGAGACGCAACAGACGTGTAAGACCTTCCGCTTCAGCTTTCGCATTTTGACAGCGCAAAAATCTGGGTGTAAGTAAGAGTTCCGTCATTAAGGTAATCTCTTTTCTCCCATAGCTTTACTGACTGTTGTGAGTAAACTACCCGTCCTCTTCCTCAACCTTGAACAAGAAGACTTTACAGCACTTTTACTTACGACAGTCTCGTCCTACGTTAGCCATCATACGGTCTAAGCTCATTCGGGATCCTGGTAAATGCAACACGCTACCGACCACTTGAGATAGCCTGGCTTATTTCACTCGGGAACCATGAGCAGGCAGAAGAGAAGGTAGTCTAGCGCCAATGCTACTAGCACGCCTCGCGACCGTCTTCCACCATCGCCCCACAGGTGTTGGCTACCTTTCCATATCATCATTCAACCCTTAGCAGTTATTGACCTTTCATAACTTTATACTCTGTCGGATTACTCCTCCCAGCTTCGTAGCTTCAACAATAGAACCGTCAAGCTGCTAGTAATAGAATAGAGGAGCTATGGCTCTCAACAGAGCAGTAGCTAGTGGATCGCGATCAGCCAACTGGCTTCTGGAATGGAGGAGGAGAACTGGGGAAGTAGGATGGGAGAAAGTGTGTTTTGAAGATCTCATAGCAACCTGGTTAGCCGAGGGAGGACCTTGCGCAGAGTGTGCTAGTGACTGCCATATCCACCCCCTCCTGGATAGAACCTTCGGACCAGGTTATAAACCATGCTCTTGTCAACTGAAGGCATGGAACACTGACAAAAGTTCCAGTGACCTCAAACCACCAAAGCCACCTGTTATCATTTCAGCCTTTTGGTCGATTCCCAAGAGATCGCAAGTATGTCCCACTCCCCTCCCTCTCTCCCTCCTCCCCCCTTGATCTCTCACTCTCTTCCTCTCTCTCTCTCTTCCTCTCTCACCCTCTCTTTCCCTCTCCCTCCCTCTTCTTTCCTACCCACTTTCCTCTCACTTCCCCTCTCCCTTCCCCCTCCCCCCTGCTCACTGCCCCTCTATCTACCCTTCGATGTCCTGCGCTTTTCGATCTTTTCGAACTCTTCTGTTGTATAGCTAGAACCTGTAATCTCGTTCACTATACGACATTTGAGGCTAGTCTTATATATACTGTTAAAAAAAAAAAAACCATCAATAACTAGTACCTGCTTGAGGAATCATATGAGCTAAACGGCTCAGTATGTCGCTCGAAGTTAATCTTTTGCTGCTTTCAGACTTTCTGAAATTTTAAATCACTAAGCTCGTCGGAATTAGGATTTCATCATCCTTTTCTTCACCTAAGTCTAAGCATGCGTTTCTTTGAGGCAATGTCACAAGGAACTTTTCGAACTCTTCGGATATATTGTGAGAATCTATGTTCCTGTTCACCTTCAGCTTCGTGTTTTTTCCGCTTAGGTAGTGCCAGGATGAACTTTTCAAACTCCTCAGTTTTATTGTTGGAATCCGTCACCTCGTTCACGATATGGCATTAAGGGCTAGTCTTACGTAAAAAAAAAAAAAAAAAGGAGAGAGAGACAAAAAACAACAGCAACTAGTACCTACTTAAGGAAGCACGGGAACTAAACTAGCTAAGTACGTCGCTCAAAGATCTGATTCATCTATTGCTGCTTTCAAGCTTTCTGGAATTCTTAATGCTAGTCTCCTTAGAGTTAAGATCTCGTTACTTTTCTTCACTGCAGTCTGAACCAGTGTCCCTTTGAGGTAGTAACAGGATGAACTTTCGAACTCTTCAGTTATATTGCTGGAATCCTTGGTCTCGTTCACCTTCAGCTTTCACGTTTTTCGGAGAAGGTCACATGATGAACCTTTTGAACTCTTCAATTATATTGTTGGAACCCGTGATCTCGTTCACTATAAGGCATTTGAGGCTAGTTTACGAGTACCTGCTTTAGGAAGCAGGAGAACTAACTGGCTCAGAACGTCACGGATTTTTAAAGCTAACCTAGTTGGAACTAAGATTTCGTCATTTTTCTTCACCATAGTTGAAACACGCTTTCTGTACTTCAGGGCTTGTGATTGTTTGCGCTAACCAACAGGAGCCTTTTATTACCTCGTTCGATATCTCAAGTTGATCTAAGTAGATGTTAGGATAAACTCATATCCCTAATACTAAGCCTCACCTGGACATACGCACTTGATACTTTTATACCATTATGGATTATCTTTCGATTATCATTTAAGTAACCCGAACTTTAAGTAGGAGATCGAACCATCTCATTATGTATTTCAAAACCAATTTTTGTTATTTTAAAAAACCTCTTGAATCTCCAGCTAACTTAGCCGGCGTTCACCCCACTTGATTAGCTCTCACGACTACTAAACATGTGGCTTACGAAGCAGATGATTTCATTAACCAGTCTTTTAAACTAGTTTAGCTTATTTTCTTTCAGAAAATCAGGAGCAAACAGGAAGTGAGGGCGACTAGCGCTTGCATCACTAACTTATTCTTTTTTCTTTATAGGGACTACATATAGGATAGCTTGAATTCGTACTGCCAAGTCTTTCTGGTTTGCGACCTCGTCACCCTCACGCTATTTAGATTAAACCTCGCGCTTATTAAGCACGAGGCTTATGAATGTAAAATCAATAATCAGTAAGAGATTCGATCATCCCAGTATGCTATTCAAAACGTTTCATTACCCATCGTAAGGGATTACCCGATTACTCCCGACTGCTTAGTTCAAATTTTCTTTTCGATCTTCTTGCTAATACGTCTCTTGGTTTAATCCATGCCTCAAGCTATAGCTACTGAGTTTACCCGAGGAGGAACCCCGCAATAGTTCATAGTCGTTAGCCTGGCCTACCTCGTCCCCGAGAGCTTTCGGGCAGGCTGGAGGAAAGTAGACCAACTAACTCTACTAGCAGGTCCCTTATCTTATGAGGGTCTGAGTCGAATCCTGTGTTTTCGGTCACTTAATCGGTGAATGCTCATGCTAATCATCAGGAGATTAACCATCTCAGTTTGCCAACTCAGGACAATCTGCCCGTTGTAAGTCATCTCGAAAATTTGCTTCCAAGTTTGTTGGATCACGATCCGATTACCCTCAAGTCACCTAGAGACTTATGCTCATTACCACGTGATCCTAGAATTCTATTGTTAATAAGCGAGAGTTTAAATTATCTCAGTTTGCCTCTTAAAGCCACTCTTCGTTAACCCAAGGATCTTTAGAACTTTTTAAGACTAACTTTGTTTGGACCCCATCGCTTTTACTGCTTTTATGATCAAACTTTAGGTTTGCTAATCCATGGTTTGCAAAGGGGAAGAACTTCTTAACCGATTTTTCGCATTAACTAGGTTTCCTTTACTCAGAGAATCACGAGCTGGAGCTAGGAAGCGCCAACTAAATAATAACACCATGGTCTTATTTTTCCTCTTCAAACTTGTCAAGGTTTAATCTTATGAATGAAATGCTTTTACCAACCAACTAGAAGGATTAAAACTATCTCAGCTTGGTACTCGTAGGTCTTTTGGATCTTACGATAAACTCGAACCAGTGCTACCAAAAACTTTTTTCAGTTGTGAGATCTTGCCACCTTCACGACTTAGGATTAATCTTATGCTTACCAACATGCGACCTATGAACTTTAAGCACTAAGCAACATGACATTTAACCACCTCGTTACGATATTCAGAATCTTTCTTTATTTCTTTTATAAGATCTCTGGAATCTTTCAGCCTGCAGGATTTTTTATATTCGAAGTCGAGGCTCAACTGAACTTTTTCTCTAGAGGTTGCGAGCAACCAAACGAAGTGGTTGTCCAACTACCACTACTATCATACCCTTTGCCTCCCGTTTTACGTAGTTAAAGTCTGTCTGCATTAGCCAACAAATGACCAAACAATTTCAGTTTATCATTCATAATGGTTCTAGTTGATTTTTAAGAATAGTTCGAACCTTTTACTCATAAGCCTTACTGAATTTATGATCCGAACACTCTCACACCACTTAAATTAGCTTGCTTGCCTTTATGGGCCCACGAACGTTAATCACCAACCTAGAGGAAATTGAAACCACTCTAGTATGCCACTCAACATTTCAACGGGGCATTTGAGTTAGTGGGGTCAATGCATTCGAAACCATTTTTTTATTTTTATTTTTTTTATTTATTTATTTATTTTTTTTTTTAAAGGGGGGGGAGGGGGAAAGACAGAAAAGGGGGAAGGATTACCTGAATCTTTTGGATTGCTGGGTATTAGATTCTCGATTTATTCACTATTAACAATATATGGTTATTCCTGACTTCCCAGCTACGTAGTTCGCAAGGATGAAGAACTCCTAAACTGCTCGTCCGAGTTTTATCTTAAAAAACCTGAGAATGTTTGCACTAACTAGCAAATGATGAAATCATCTCAGTTCGTCAGTCAAAGTAGCAGTAATTGAATTTAGAGCAATCTGAGTACCTTCTCCAAACCTTACGATCCTCAAGCGGTCATTATCATTAGCTCAACTTATCCTACCTCTATGAGTCTTGAGAAGAAGAGAAAACTAGCGGACCAGCCACCACCGCTAACGCATTTTCTGCCTTCAAGATCGTCCGGTCCTCGCCGTATGTAACCTGGTAATGTTGGCACAACTAGTAAGTGATCAAACCATCTCAGTTGGGTCACTCAAGAGCTTACTTGACTTTCAGGATAATCGGAATATTTTCTTTAAAAGCTTTATTTTTGGATTTACGATCCGGTCACTTTCACGCAACTTAGATTTATTTATTTATTTATTTATTATTATTATTATTATTTTTTTGGTTAAAAGATCCATGTGGTAGTTTCTTTTTCAATATCATAGACTCTCAAACTTTAATCACCAACCAGAGGGGATTTGGAACCATTTCAATTTACTATTTCATAACCATCCTTCACGACTACTCTGTTGAGTTTTTGATCCCGTCATCGTTTCCCTTTTTGTTTTCACTCGGCAAATTACTATCAGCCAGGAGGAGTGTGCATTTAGCGTTAGGGTTACTAACCTACTCACTTTCTTACGATCGTCCCCGCACCAACCTTTTGAAGTTTTAGGCTACCTCTTAAATCTTACCCGATCCTAGTACTGTGGCAGCGACATCCGAAAACCCCATTTGTGAGTAAAGTAAAAAAAAAAAAAAAAAAAAAAAAGGAAGGTGGGGAAAAAAAAGAAGTTTCGTCGACTGTTTGCTCGCCCCTGTAATTTTCAAGATGCTCTGGATCTGTACAACCACCCCTATTTCAATGGGATCTCATTCGCTCTTTGTTCCCTAACATTAACTTATTTTTCTAGCTTTACCCAAAGTTCTTCAAGCAAAGTCACTTCATGAGATCCAAAAAAAAAAAAAAAAAAAAAAGAGAAAAAACCTTACCGTATAACTGGCCACAAACGTAACTCTAGATCCACTTCCATTCCTTGAACCTCCAATCAGTAGGAAGAGTCACACTATCTGCGGAGCGGAGTTAGTTAACTTATCTCTTCTTTCTCTCTGCCGGTTTTGCGCAGATGAACGAACGAGTGAACGGGATGGCTCAAATTATCAAGCAATTCGTTCTGCCGAACGGAATCTCAGGCAAACAGATCATCGCTCATCACAGCATGAAGAACATCCTCGTCCTAGATATGCGGGAAACCACTCTATCGGAACCCTCCGCCTCGCACCTCCTTCGGTGGGTGAACTGGGGCGCAGTCTTCGCCAAAGGGAGCTGCCCGCAGTTAAGCTCCATGGAAGAACTTGTACGTCATCTGCAAGGGGAAGCTATTGGCTTCGTGCCCGCCTCAGGCGAAAATTTAAAGCCGCTCAAAAGTAGGCCGTAACCTTGCGCGACTGGTATTGGTGTGAGTCTTCGCAACCCACACCACGGATGTCATGGCCAATAGACCTCTGATTGATATTCCTTGCGAGCGCGCGCGCTCACCTATGCCATACGATGCGCAACATAACCGGGAGTCACGAAACTTTTAGAGGGCAGCCTTTCTGGCACTAGGTTTCACATTAGTAGATGAACGAGTCACGGAGACCCACCTGGGGAGAAAGCCGGTCATGGATAAGCTGGACGGCGAGACCCTTTGGAGTTTTTTCTCCAATCTGGAGTTTTCGCGGACCATCTATAGTACCATAGTGCACTCACTACTGGAGGTACTGGCAAGCCTCGCGGACGACTGCTCTAGGACGGCGGAAATGAATATCTGACTGACTGCAGGACCGGAGGAGTGGATTAACAGGATCCTGGGGAACATAGAAGTTGTCAGACTGATCCACCAAGGTGATCAAAATTTTATTGGGGGAATTAAAAAAAAAAAAAGTACTAAGCAATGAGTGAGAAGGGAAGGAGACGATCACGAAAGAGAAAAAAGGTTTGGGGACTACTCGCAGGAACCAGGAAGTTCAGACCTGGGACTAGTTGCTAGACCCATTGAATGCGCTAGTCGTTAGGCTCCACTGACGCAACGCCGTTTGGGGAAGTGGGAGAGAAGATAGAGAGGGAAGGAGGAGGAGAGGAAGGAGCTGGAAGGAAAAGAGGTGGAGAAATAAGAAGAGGGAGCAAGTGAGCAGGGAAGAACTCAGCATCAAAGAAGAAGGAAGGAGAGAGTAGCCGTTATGATTCTAACAAGGACGGACCTACCCTGAAGAAGGAAAAAGATGGACTCAACGTACCAGGAACCGATCCAAACTTTTCACTTCCCAACTCTTCGATAGCTTCCGTCCAAGGGGGTGGGTCTCTCCATCAAGCACTTGTTATGATTCCACTTTAGAGTCCGTCTTATTGCACCATAGACCCAGAGATCAACTCCGGAAAGGATCACAAGAAGGAGAACTTGAAAACTCATGTAGAATCATTGTTCAACAAATTCATACAGCTCCTCTGAATACAACTGGTTTTGTAGTCTATCTTCTAGCAGCATCTCAGTTTTGGCATCAAATCTGTTAAGCACTAGCTTATCAATCATTTAATGATACAATGGTCTTAGCAAGCTTCTGGTAGTTATAACTTCTTTAAGTTCTGTTTACTAGAGGAAGTAATCTTTCCTGTCGCTAAAAATCTTCACCTCAAAGGGTGGTCACCACGAAGCTAGAAGAAACTCACATCGCAGTAGTATCCCACCTCCTGAATTGCCTTTGCAATATCATTTCTAGAGCAGCTCTAGACTAGTGCCTTGTGAATCTATGAACTGCTTCATTGTAACCGTAGTCTGCGGAAGAAGGATTGTTTTGAACACCAACTCATCTGTAAGAATTTTGCAATTTAAAATAGTAGGCAGTTAGTTTCCTGACTTTGCAGATCTGCTGGTATTCCGTATGCAATTTCGAATTCTGAGCAGTTTCAGTTCAATATAGTAAATCTCAGTTGTGCTGACCTTTTTCGAATGAAGTAACCCTCGCCCTTTCACTTCCTGTAAACCTCTTAAACTTTCAAAACCATCTTGAGAGGAAACAGACTCTGTTTTTTCATGATTCGCAGCAAGTTGTGATCTGTAAACTTAAAAAAAAAAAAAAAAAAGGAGGAAAGAGCGAATCTGGTTGTCTAAAGCCTTCACCCAGAAGATCGGTTACTAAAGATTGGAAAAACTTCTGAATTATTGATGAGACACTCTTCCATTCTTGCATTTTGAGTTCCGAGCAGTTTTGAAAGGGCCCACTTACATTCCAACTTACTTTCTTTTAGCCTCAAATTCATGAAGAATTGCCCCAAAGTCAACCTGTCTGAAATTTCTCAGTCCTCTGTTATTGGCTGCTACTCGGTAGCAATTCTCACGAGAACAAAGTTGAAAAAAAAAAAAAAAAAAAAAAAAAANAAAAAAAAAAAAAAAAAAAAAAAAAAGATAAAGGAGGAGAAAGCATTAGGAGGATTGGGATGAAGAGGAAAGGAAGGGACCTGAAACTCCCATTTCCCCGATTATTGCCCGTTCATCAGGTCTCGGCAACCACTAAGGGAGCCTAATTTCGAATCTGAAAAGGATCAAGAGCTGAAAAAAAAAAAAAAAAAAAAAGGGAAGAGAAAGGGGAGAAGGAGAGGAAAAAAGCGGAAGAAGAGGGAGAGAAAGGAATTGAACAGGAAAGGGGAAAGGGAAGTGATTAGAAGGCAAGCTTATTTAACCCAAGAAAAGGTCATTCCTTGTATTAACTCAACTTAAGCCCCCTCTCTCGCATGATCTACCATGGTAACCTTTGCAAATCAACTATAAAAAGTCGCACAAATGTCCATGTCGCACGATTACAATGGATCCTTCCGTTTGGAAAATTTTCTGCGAAGAAGGCGCGCTGGGCCTAGTGGGCAGGGACCTTTCCATGCCTATATGCTTCCCTTCACTCGGATTGATAAAAGCTTATGTACAGGACTGCTCGAACCCGCAGGAAGAAGACCCTTTCTAGCTCACCTTTTCACTCTCAAATAGCGGTATTTCCTACCTCGTTTCCCTGCACCTTCTGCGCACCCATCTCCCACCAGAACCCTTCCCCCCTCAGCAGCCTGCTTCTACCTACTCCAATGAATACCCCTACAGTCTACTCACTAGAGACCGATCCAGCCATGCAAAAGAAGACGCAAGGCAAGACTGACCCTCCAGAAGGCAAGCGGTCTCTAGAGAGGAAGTTCATTTTCTGCAGCTTAGCTTCCAGATGTATCAAGCTGATCTCAACCAGGTTAGAGGCATCTTTGACAGGGTTATTTCCTCACTGGAAAGGAAGAGTTCCATGGTGCAAGAAGAAGTAAGGGAACTTCAATCCATTTTTAACCTACCAGCTTGAAGAAGGCACATCACTATTCTCATAAGAGTAAAGCAGATAGAGCTTAACTACCAGCACTTTGAGAAAGGAAAACCGGCAGCCAGTGCCTTCAAGAATGCACTAGCAGGATTCGCAAACGAACTCTGCGACAAGCGATACCCGAACGATGTGAGATCCCTGCTGAGAACTTTGAAATTGGACACAACAGTCCCAACACTGGCCAAGATCAACAAAGAATGGGACACGAAGGAGAACAAAGTAGCCATCAGAAGCGGGTAAGTGGCGGTGGTATACGCTGACTTATAAAATAAAAAAAAGCAGGACCTTTAGGGAAGACTATCTGTCTCCCCACGCCTTTCAAATGCGGTGACCCTGCTCAATATCAGATAGGACCGATCAGATCAAAGACTTAGATATGTCTTAACAGTTGTCTGTTTGCAGGTACGGAGGATCTGATTCAGCCAAGGGTTCCAGGAACAGGAGTCCGCCAAGGAACTACCACTACCGCAGTAGCAGGCGCTGTCAGGACAAATACCCTGATAAGGGTATTTGCCGGGGGTTTTCAAAGTCGGACGCTGTCCGACTCTTTCGTTGAATTGGAGGACTTGATGAGACTGATGTTTGCCAAAGTTTATTCAGATCAACCCAAGTGACTAAGACTTTTTGTGAATCAGACGTTGTTGACGTCTGACTGAAATAAATTTAGTTGCCAGTATGGCGGGTCGTTAGCAGTTCTTGATAGGGCCGCAGGGGCACGCGGTCGTGGAAAGACTAAAGCTAGACTATTCTATCTAAAAGACTGACGCGTGCCTGTTAAGACGCGCAATTCAGGGCTTTAGTAGGTCAAAAAGGTGGTCTCGTCAGGGGTTAGATCAGCGGAAGAGAAAATTAGAATTTTTTTTATTTTTTATTTTATTATTATTATTATTTTTTTTAAAGGGCCGCGGGGGTACCGCGTACGCAGTTAAGGCTCATGGGCTAGACCACAAGCCGCTGGGCCAGGACGCCGTCAGCTCAACGACAGTGCGGTTGGCTAACGGGAAATACGGCAGGCCGAGCTTGCTTCAGCTGCAACAGATGGGCCAACGGGGGGGCAACTCTTCTTATAGAAGAGGAGTTAGCCCAGTAGGTACCACCATCAAACTTTCGCCCTATGGATGCCGGGAATCGAGTCTCGATGACATCACCATTGGGCTAGCTCCTTTTGGAGCAGCCTTGAATTTTTAGCGTGGCCGTTTTCGGCTGTGCGGTTGTCAGATCACGCGGCTGAAAACAGCCGCACAGATTAGCATGGCCCCTGCGCAAGGTTGACACGCATATATCGAGAAATGACCCAATTTTTGTTCGATCCCTATGAGAATTGAACTCGGGTCTGCATATTGGGAGGAAACGATGGGCGCCATCAAAGCGTAGCAGGAGCAACCGTGGTCATTGGCTCATGCCAACGACATTATTACTTGTAAAAACAAAGGAAAAGAACAGTCTATAGACTGTGTGTGGGAACACACAGCCCCCACAACTGTCTCATTGGGAAAAAAAGAAAAAAGAACAGTCTATAGACTTTGTGTGGGAGCACACAGCTCCCACAGCTGCCTCCCCGTTGTCAGGGGGGTAAGAAGAAAAAGAAAAAAAAAGAAAAAAAAAAAAAAAAAAAAAAAAAAAAATAATAATAAAAAAACGGGATCTGAGTTTTTTTTGAAAAACTATATTTTTCAGTTTGCGCCACTATTTTTTTAGTGGCGTAAAACAATTATTTTGACCTTGCAAGTTTTTCTGTAGATATTCAAGCACTTAGGCCATGCGCATGAATGTTTTTAGATTTTGTATTAAGCGAATATTTTTCTAAAAATGCTCAAAGTTGGGGTACTTTTTGCACCCCGCCCTGAGCTTATCGGGATTTGAACTCGTGCATTTTCACGAGTTCTTTCCCTACCTCTCCCAATCTGACAACTGCCATCCCCGTTTTCAGGGGAGGGCAGGGGAGAAGAGAGGAAAAATAGAGAGGGGTGAGAAAGGAACAGTCACGGCTGCGAACGTGGTCGAGGTCGTGCACCAAGTTCAAGCAGTATTGGCCTGAATGCAGTCATTCAGGCCAGAGCTGTGAACTCGAGGGTCCGTGAGGGGAACTTGGCTGGAAACAACCATTTTTCCGCTGAACCTGCAGTGTAGGGCTGAGTGCAGGGAAAAGAGAGAAAAAGAGGTGGGCAATTGAGTACAACTGCCACAAGTGTGTGGCCGAGGTGAGACAACCTCAGTTCATTGATCTAGCTCAGATCCACGACCCCATGCAAGTGACGAATTTTGCCTGGGGGCAGCTGAGGTTGATGCTGCCCTCCTCAGCCACTACAAAAGAGGCAGTTGTCCCCCAGCTGCTTCACACTTGCCTCCAGCGGCCAGTGTGCGACAGCACGCTTGCCTCATCATTGGAGTGCAAGAGAGGAGGCAGGAGTGCTGCCGGCAGAGCTGGAGGACTGCGGAGGAGCGTGACGAAGGAGGAGACAGCCATAGCTTTGGCTGGAGCACTGTGCTCCACCCCTTGGCAGGCTGGTCTCAAGGGGGACTGTGCGTCAGCGTGGTGAGGAGCGATAACGGAGCATGGCAAGGAGCGACAGGGAGCACGACAAGTGGTGGAGGTGTGCCGGCTGATATTTTCGGCAACCATAACCCATTTTTGTGGGGTTATGCTGCCAAAATACCGTGACGTCGACGCGACATCTTTATTATGAGGGGTGACGCTACTGTTTTTACGGCACGTCGGCGACACTTTGTTTTGAAGAGTGACGCTGCCGTTTTCAGGGCACGGTAGTACAGCGCGGCAGAGCGACGCCGTCTTTTTGTGTTGGTACGATACGGCTAAGCGCCACCGTATTTTTGCGATGGTACGGCACGACGAAGCGCCGCCGTCTTTTTACTGTGGTACGGCACGGCGAAGCGCTGCCGTTTTTTTTTACGGTGGTACGACATAGCGAAGCGCCATCGTCTTTTTGCAGTCGTGCGACACGGTGAAGCGCTGCCGTTTTTTTTACGGTGGTACGACACGGCGAAGCGCCACCGTCTTTTTACGGTGGTACGGCATGGCGGAGCGCTGCCGTTTTTTTTTTTTTTACGGGGCACGGCGTGACGACGTGCTGTCATTTTCCGACAAGAGTTCGGCACGACAGTGGAATTGCGACACGACGGTGGGACGTGCGGCCCGACAGTGGAGATTTTTTTACGACGTTGAAAAAAATTTTGTTGTGGCGCGGCGTCTGCTTTTCGTGGTGAAGGTCTGCTACCATTGGTGTGTACGGCAACAGCAGCGAGACATGGTGACGGTTGACGGCATGCGACAGTACAAAATCTGAGCGCGACTAATGGGTTTATTTTTGTATTTTTTTATGCGGCACATGAGATAAATGTTTTGTAGTTGGGACTACCCAACACTTGCGGCAGTGAGACTGGACTACTTGGGACTGCCTGGGTTCAGTTGGGACTGACATGGGACGCGGACGACCATTTGCGGCAGTTTCGACGCATGCGGTTTTGAGATTCGGCACTGATTTTATTTTTTTGAGAAGTATGGCGGAAGCGGTTTTCGACTCAATAGTCATTCGACGAAGTGGTTCACAGCATGGAACCACCTAGAACTGCGTGGGACCATCTCGAACTGCTTAGGACTAGTTGGGACTGACGTGGTACCAGATTGAGCGTTTTTTTTGGGACGCGTGCGGCTCGCCGTTTTCACGCTTGGGTTACTGTCGGTGAGGCGTGCAAGTAAGAGGTGGTTTGATCAGGATTTTCCTTGAGACTACAACTTTCGGTGGCACATACGGCTTGTTGGTTGGCTTTCTTGAGTGAGTCAGGGCGCTTTTTCGGCATCACTTCACTCAAGGTAAATGGACGACTCAGACTCCCTTCACACCTGTGTGCACCCACACATTGCTCGACCCTTTTGCTTTGAATGTTCAAGACAAAATGTTGAGTGGGGTTGTGGGCGTCATGCATGAGTGAAAATGTGAGTCTGACGTGAGTAGTGAGACTTTGCTTGTTTTCTTTTGATTGTGTTGTCTGCGTGGTGTGCAAGTGAGTAAAAAGAATATGTATAAAAGTGTGACAAAATACTATTTGATAAAATGACGGAAAATTTTTGTCTCCTTACCATTTTCTTTTCGTCAGTGAGTTGGGTGAACTTGCTTGCTATTTCTGAAGGATAATCGATGGGTGCCGTGAGAAAAAGAATTTTAAAAATAGAAAGAGAATCAAAGCACAATGAAGTTAACTTTTCCCGAGGATTGGCCGCCTCTATTCTGAATGACCTTATTTGCCTATACCTGTTTAAATGATTCTCATTCTTTATGCCTTTTGGTTTTCCTTTGCTTAAGTTATCATGAACTTAGAAAAAATGGAACAATTGAAAGTTACTTGTAATGGACACAAGGAAGCATCTGGGGCGGGGGTTCGTTGCTTTAGGAGCCGACCCTGTTATCGACCCAGAGTGGACCGTTCTATGGGGGGGTACTTTGCCGATTCGGTGAAGACGGTCCGACTTCTGAGATCCGAGCGTTGTGCCCGGACGAGGAGGACGAGTACCCCAGACCAATTCCTAGAGGGAGAGACATACAACACTTCAAGCAATGCACCTGATCAAGAATCATTCAAAACAGTCTGTCATCCAATAAGATTGAGAAAGTATGGAGACAGGTGTGAGCATGTCGAATGTTGAGTCGGCGGTAGGTGGAATGAATGACTTTGGCAACGCGTCTCATCAAGTAAAAACTAAGGCGGCCGATTACCTTATCAGCGACATCTATGATATTGTCGAAAAAAACAACCCCTCGTTGGCGGTTGTATGATTGTTTTGTGGAGTTCGACCTGAGGCGGTCGGATTATTTTTTTTATCTTGCGACATTTGATGTATCAAATGGAGATTTGGTTTCTTTTAATTATTATTCTAGATTGGATATATCGTTCTACCGACTACAATCAATTCCTTTCGATGTAACTATGTATGATTGTTATAACTATAAAGGGACTAAGATTAATGTTGGGTTTCACGCTTGGTTGAGACAATCCTAGTCGACAGACGTTTGCTTCGTACCTTGGAGATCAGCGCCCTAGGAATGATGACATTCGGGTTCGCTTGGCGTTAACCAAGCGTATCTATAGTACAGCGGGCGAGCAAACGCCCTCGACTGACCTACCTCTGCAATTGCATCTAAAATCTTTCGCACGTGGAGCGGTAGCTCGGTAGGGATACGTCCCTAAGGGTGGTGACAACCCCTCAGGGAAGGAAAGTTTATGCCCCGCGGCAACTTATCCTGTCGTAGGGGACCGTGGGATGTACAGCTGGCATACCCGGCTAGAGCGGCGAAGGGACGACGCGACCACTAGCGTCTAAGCGGCTCGTGGGATGTGTTGCGCCGCTCCTAAGTTGTCTCTTGTTGTGTTTTGTTTTACTCCTGCATGACATGACCGGGAGGGTTCTCGCCTTTGCGAAACGGGTGGGAGCCGATGCGCTCGACAGTGCTCCCCCGATGCTGGGGACAAGAAGGAATGAAACCAAAGATCGAGATCGCCCAAGCACTCAAAGCCTTGAACAATAGGCCAAGGACGTCCCAGGTTTCGCATGCTCTTAGCATGCTACTAAACAGATCCAGTTGGTTGGCAAATCCTGAATCCTTCTGTGCGGGAGCGTTGACAAACCACCTGGCAGCCTGGAAAATCCTGCTTGGATCTTCCAAGAAGAAGCATTTCAAAAATGTTTTGAATTAGTTAGAAGACGGAGTCAAACTGAACTTTCATGGAACAAACCATCAGAATAGATCTAAAATCTAGGAAGTGAGGCATATGGTCAAGCCAGTTCTCAGAGCATAAGAATTAAAGAAAGCTCTGAAGAGGCTGGACCCCCCCCGCTTTCTATCCCCAACTATCAACTCCCACCTCACTTCACTGATTTTGTTAACTCAAATGTGGATACCTTGCTTATGCAAGGAGTAATTTCTCTGACGGATTCAACCCTGGTATCTAACCCGGTTGTTGTCATCGAGGGTTCTAACAAACTTCATTTTATCATCGATCTGAGGTTCGTAAACCTGTTCATCAACTTTCTGGATTTTCACTACGAATTCAAAAATGGCGTAGTGGCAGTCATGTACGGTCATTCCTTGCAGGATTTTGCAGTCACATTTGACATCAAGAACGGTTATTATCACATACCAGTCCACGAATTATCAAAACTCTATCTTGCTTTTAACTGGAATGAGAGAATGTACCAGTTCAACACCCTGTGCTTTAGGATTTCCTCAACGTGCTGGATTTTTACCACAGTAATGCAAGAGGTTATGGCAGAATTTTGAATCAGAGGATTCCTCATTTTCTCCTACATTGATGACAGCTTAGTCACTGACGTGAATTTCAGAGGATGCTTGTGGAATTCGTTTATCATAACAACCATTTTTCACAAACTGGGTTTTTTTCTAAGTTCTGCAAAGTGCCAGGTTTTTCCTTCCCTAACTAATCGTTTCCTAGGATTCATCCTGGACTCTCACGAAAAGAGAATTAAGGTCCCAACTGACAAAGCAGAGAAAATATTCCTTCTGTTGGAGTATTGTAGGAAAGAAATTAAGTTGACCTCAAGAAGGATCTCCTCGTTAGCAGGAAAGCTAGTCTCACTAGCGATAGTTTTTTTGCCCGCTTCTCTCTACTGTGCTAACTTCCACTCAACTTTAATTAACTGCTTATGGAATGATAAGGTGAAACAGTCTTAGGTTTTCCTTGAAAACCTGATCGGGTGGCTGCAGCACCTAAAGGACCTACCAGGGAGGAGATGGGGCGTTAGAACGGCCTCAACCAGAATCCAAACAGCAACTTCGGCTATAGGTGCAGTTTTATCCCTTAGCTCCGGAGAGACTTTGAAAGCTAGCTTTCCTCTACCGCCGAAGTTTCTGACTTAGTTCAGCACACATAGAGAACTCTACGCAGTCACGGAAGCATTACTCATCCTTAGGCAGCAAGCACCTCATAAATATTTTTCCAAAGCTCTCGAATGCGTAGAGGACAATCATGCAGTATTTTTCCTTCTCTCCAAACTGAGATCATAAGATGTCATTTTCAATAAATTATTACGAATTATCGCGGAAATTCTGATAACCATGGATTGCCAATTGATCCCAATCTAGACTTCAAGAGAATTCAACACAGAAGCAAATGCACTGGACTCTGGACTATTCAGATTGGGGCCTCAACAGGGAAAAAGTGGAAGTACTTGTCAAAACATTCGGACAACCTGCAGTCGACCTTTTCGCATCAGAAGAAAATTTCGTCCGCAGACCTTTCATTTATGAATTCTTATCACCAAATTGCCTTCGAGAAGACGCGCTATCAATCAGATGGGACAGTTTACCAGACCTTCCTTACAGATGGGTTTTCCCCCCAACCTGTCTTCTTCAAAAAGTGCTAGCAAGAATTTGAAGATTTGGGGGAGCGTATCTACTCGTTCCAAATTCAAGGAAGGCAAACTGGTATCTAGCAATCAAGAGGCTCAACGTGCTCAAGCAACACAATTTCTGGAAGAACCTGAGCAATTGTTTTCCATCAAGCAGCGTTCCTCCAGATGCCTACAATCCAGGAAAGTCAGGCCTGTCCGTGTTCAGAATCTCAAAACTCCAAATCAGCAGCATCCATAGCCATACCGCATAAAGGAGGAGAAGGTCTTCAAGGTACCTTGACCAAGCATTCGCTCAAGAGTCCACCCAAACCTTATTCCTTCTTGAACGCTCATGACTCCGAAGCTATGGCTACTTTCACCGTTATAAATTTCAAACTCAAGTAATGCATCCTTTAGTCTCTTATTAAACCCGCTCAGTGTAAGCGCAATCTTAGTCCTTGTACTATGGAATAACGGCCCCACGTCCCGTAGGTCTATGGGAGGCGTGAGAGAACTGTAACTCTCGCGCAACTCTTCTATCAGTTCTAGAAAAGTCTCGCCCACTTTCCCTTGCTCCTGTAGCATTATGACACCTTGTCGTCCTCTGCGCAGCGTTTTTGTGAAGGAAGGCTGCACCCGATTGATCTCTTCATCCACCTCTCTGCCCTGCAATCGCAATGCCTCTCCGCCCTGCTGCCAGCTTTCCCACAAATACACCATTATGCAAAGGTCCCACAAAGACTCCGCGCGTCAATAACCAGTCTGGGTTCATATTCTATACCGCATCCTTCTATATATTCTAGCCATTTTTTCCTTGGTCATGGGAGGAGTCTGCTCCTCTGTAACCCCATTTTGAAGAGTGAAATTGCGATATGTCTTGCGATAATCCCTCACCTTGCTGTTACTACATAGATTTTTGTCACCTTCTCGTCCAAGGATCAGAAAGCACCGACTGAGGCAACAGATACTTGATTTCAGTGTGCTGTAAGCAGGAAAGGGCCGACCAGACTTATCAACAGTCCGACATCTGGTACTAAGCTCAGGAAGCCACTGACCTTGCGGGAAGGCCAGTACATCAAGATCGCTACAATCCTGAACACTCCGACCAACGCAGTTTCGATCAAGCCACTCTTTCAAAGATCTCAGCATCCACCCTCGTTCTTTCTCGCTGTTTTTGGAGAGACCATACTCTGCTATCAACTCTATGGAATCAATCAATCCTTCTTCATAGCATCCTTCATGAGGATTCTTGGGTTGTTTCTCAGCGGCAGCGATGCTTCGATGAAGCAATTTCTCCAACCACCATTTCCTGTACACAAATGCATAACATTTGGTAAATGAAGGTGGAGAATTTGGGTTGGTAAAGAGGACCATTGGTGGGTGGCCCATGTTTTCCACTTTCAAGGAAGGTGTTAGATGTCTGACTTTCGCAAGTTTTGTTATCTTTAACTATCTTTGAATCAACTGTTGGCCTGTCAGTTTTGAGTTGCTGTCTGTTCATATTTCCCCTCTATGGCTTCTCTAACGAATGGCTTTAAGAACCCCTGCCCAAAACCCCCTTTCACCTTCTGACTATATCCTATGCCCAGCGAATGCACACAGACGGCGTGGCTTCCTTTTTTCGATTGGCCCCAAACGGATTGTCACTACCTCAGGAGTTTTTTATCATGGCACCGACGAGCAGAAAATCTTAGCTGCAGCTGGAAAGGTTAAGTCTGACACTTACCCCGGGTCTTGAGCAGCAGCTCCTGCAGGAAGGCCGATTTGTCCTCCCTCTCCGTCAATCGGATGCAAGGATTCCAAAGCAGCAGCACCGTGGGATGCGCCAGCAGCAACCGTAGGATCCACGTTGTGGTATGGTGCCCCTGCGAGAGGACCAGCAAGGAGGCTTACCCCATTCAACTGGTGAGGTCCTACTGACACTTCTCCAGAGCAGCAAAAGGGTGTAGGCCTTGAGGGGCCAAAATTTGGCCACATGGGGTCCCGGTAACTCACTGGGCTTCTAACAACAGTAACCAGCCTTTACAATCTCAGGAGTATTTCTTGGCAAGCTCCGTTCGCCTCAGGTGTTTTTTCGACGTTCGGATTTATACGATGCCTGGCACCACCGCTCGAAGCTCCAGCTCTGCAGAGAGACACAACAGACGTGTGAGACCTTCCGCTTCAGCTTTCGCGTTTTTACAGCGCGAAAATCCGAGCCCACCTGCCCGTGCCCTCGGAGCATTGGTGGGTGCCCTATATTTTCCACTTTCAAGGAAGGTGTCAGATGTCTGACTTTTGCAAGTTTTGTTATCTTTGCCTATCTTTGAATCAACTGTTGGCCTGTCAGTTTTGAGTTGATGTCTGTTCATATTTCCCCTCTATGGCTTCTCTGATGAATGGCTTTAAGAACCCCTGCCCATAACCCCCTTTCACCTTCAAGCTATGTTCTACGCCCACCGAATGCACATGCGTGTCATCCTTGCGCAGGGGCCATGCTAATCTTCTCTGTATCGTTCCAATTTTAACAGATGTTCCGAATATTTTTCTCTCAATTTCACCTTTCACAGGCTACCTACCACTACTCCTAAGCCTATACAGGGGACCCCTGCAAGTGCAACTACCCCTCACAATCAAGGGGATGCGGAGATGCATGTTGCCCCCCTGTGACGAACTATTTTCTCTTACCGTGCGACTTTCTGCGTGAGGCTATTTGGGGAAATACGACGGGTGAACTGTGGGAAGATGGGTCGCACAGGCAAGTTGCATGGATGTCCTCGTTTCTTTTCGTTTTTTTGCTGGAAGTTGTCGGGTCAGTGTCGGGAAAATCCCGTGCCAACGGTTGAGTAGCGTGCCTTAGCGAGCGCAAGAAATAATTGTACCATAGCTTCTTTCTTGTTCTGCTGTGAGCACTGGGAATTTTGGCGTGATCAATACGCGGGAATATCGTTTTTGAATTTTCAATTTATGTCGAGCCTCCACGGGCTCTCGAAATTGTTTTTTATTTTCTGCTTTTTCAGAATTTTCCTTTGCAATTAGGACTTAAGCTAGGAATTTAGGCAACTTCTGAATTTTGCTGCGCTGCGCTTCCTGCTTATGCACGCCTTGCCGCGACAAGATCCAGGTTCTGACTTCTTTTTACACGTAACTGTCGTTTTTGGTAGGCGCGATTGTAACTGTATTTTTCTTCCGTCTTGGTTTTCTCGCGTTTGCCTGCCTTCTCCTTCCCCGCCTTACGTACTCTGTTCTAATTGGCTGGATCACCTGCATGACCGGATCGATGCGTGGAGTGTGGCTACCACCCCCACGCCTCGGCCTGGCTATGCAGACGTAGGCACTTCCTCTCTTCTCCTCTTGTCCACCTAGGCTTAACCCCGTACCGTTCGTGCAGGCATGCATGCTATAAATTTCGCAAGCTCGATTAGTTGGCTCTCTAAGAATTTTGAGGCTAGCACGATCAGTGAGGGTCGGTTAACAAGCAAGTTTTGGAAGGTGAGTGAGTGCGAGAGTTGGGCGATCCGACGAGCTGGTGTCGGTTGTGCGGGGTTGACGTGCGGGGCCACGACGGACTGTGGCGCATGGGCGAACCTGGCTTGTATGCTCGAATCAAGCGGGGTAACAACTCTGTGTTGATGCGAGGCGACAGACTGCCATCATTAGGAGTGTGGAGAGAGAGAGAGAGAGAGAGAGAGAGAGAGAGAGAGAGAGAGAGAGAGAGAGAGAGAGAGAGAGAGAGAGTGTAGTTATGAGTGTGGGATGAGGTTCTTTCTTTTGCTCGTCTGTATAAATTTTAGCTTCTGCTATGGCCGAATTCTGTCGCAGCCTTTTTTGACCTTTCCTTGTAAATCGTCTCGAATTTTCGTTGCTGCTTTGGCCTCGTATGAATGCATGAATGGGTGTGAACTCTTCTTAATTCATGACATTTTCGGATTCCTGATCTTGTTTTGCGATGCTTGTCTAATTCTGTCCTCCATCTGCATCTGATTGAAAACACCCGCTATGGATGTTTGAGTTATTTTTG
>BFEA01000103.1:58828-75130 GCA_003427395.1 Chara braunii
TCCTCCTCCCATATCACCAGCTCACGGTGGTACCGTGGAATTCCATAGCTCGCTATTGGCCCAACCCACCGTGCGAGGATTGCCAGCAGTACCAGGCACGCCAAGCTTCGAGGTTTATACGCCGAACTCAAACCGAAGCTGAGCAGCGGTTGCACCACCTCCGCTTACGGTCCGCCCCGTCGGATTCTGAAGCTTGTTACGGGCGGCGCTGACAGCAGCACGAGCGCCCGGGTGTCCCGTCGAGCCACTGGACAAGGAACTAACCGCAGTGACGCCACTGGCAAAGGCCATACACAACATAATATAGAAACCATACACAGATTATGAAGAAGATGATGTGAGGTTTATTATCATGACGTCACCAACTTCTCCACCCACATACCCTGACTCCAATACCATTAGGGAAAACTCAACCCTTCTACTCATACGTCACTCAAGTTGAGGATTTCTACCTTTTACTACCCAATATATACTTTTTCCCTTTCATCGACGCCACCCTCACCCAACCGAGTACAATACTCGAACCGCAGACTCTCACCCCGCGTTCTTACTAGACCAGCTCTCGAGATGAATCATCTTCGGACCCGCGTCTCAATACAACCGCGGTACAATGCCGGACTCGTCCTGCCTTGCTCAGACCCTGTGGCGTAATGTGCCACAGAGCAGTGTTCGAATGAATCAGCCTCGGACCCGCATCTTAATACAACCGTGGTACATTGCCGGACTCGTCCCGCCTTGCTCAGACCCTGTATCACAATGCGCCACAAATGGATCCACTACGCCCAACGACTCCATACAACCGCGGTATTCTGGTCTGCCACCCTAGCCTGTCCTTTTTTAACTTTTTCTTCATAGCCTATGCCCCGGCCTGATATTCGACAAATATCGCATGAAAGTATCTTCCCAACCGGACAACCACCATGGTCCAGAGGATCCTGGGTACCGTGATCGGCGTTTTTTTTCAAAGCGGAGTAACGTTAAAGATCGTAATCTTTGACTGCAGGTGGCTTGTCAGACACATCCCTACCGCCACCCTTTATGTTGTACTCCATGTTTTTTCTTCACCCAACCACACGCGGGCGAAAGCAACCATATGGCTCCAAAAAGGACTCAACTCTCTTCTGCACATCCACTCCAAACCTGCAATCACCACCTTGCTCGGGTACCGCAGTTTCCTCAATTCCTCCGCCAGTGTCAGGATATTGAGGAAAGTGGCACCCCAATTGTTCGAATTCCTCGAAATTCGGAGGATGGCATTCGCCACCGTAGCGTACTTTGCTTTAGTAGAACCGAACGACCTGAAATCCTTATAGGTTCGAAACCGCAGGCCCTCCGGACCCCAAATTGAGTCCGAATTCTTGAATTTGTGTGCCATGATTATGCACCTCGGTTGACAAGCCACAATAAGTCTAGTTTCCAAAAAATCCAAAGTACCATTCCCTGGATCAGTTCTCTCAAGCTGCAATCCAGCAGGGTAGCATTGTGTCACCAAGTCAAATCGCTCCTTGGCTTTGCAGACCAGTATCGGGTCGTTCTTCTTAAAGAACGAAACCAGCAGCAAGTCATCAATATATCTCTTCCTGTTGATAAACCTGACATCGGCGCCGAGGGATATCATGAGCTTATATTATGAAAACATGCACATGACACAGGCGAAGGGCGGGCTAGCTCTACCACCCATTGGAATGCCCTGCCTCTGCCTTAGCACTGAATCACCTACCCGAAAAAACGTGTTTGACAACTGGAAACCAGTTAATGTGACCAGTTTACTTAGTCTAACTGATTTCCACCCAGCTTCCCCATGAGACTTCCCGAGAGTCGACTGCTTCTTCCGGCTGTTAATTCGAATCCATTTCACCCCCTTCTCATGGAACACATCAACCAGCCATTGCATTGCCATACTGATCTCCTCGTGTGGCAGTTGCGTGAACATCTCCTTAATGTTGTACTTACGCACCTCAAAATCCAGTCCCGTCTTTGCGCTATACTCATTAATCCTGCCCACCTCCCCTTTGAGATCCCCAACTGTGCGCAGGTTAAAATGTGGCGCTTTCAGCCTCTTAATCAATCCGTTCAACGCGGTTGAGAGTAACCCAGATGTCGCGCGGAACAGACTAGCAAACGAGGGGAACAATCGGACATTTCTTAAGCTTATCCTTTTCCTTCGATATCACATATGCAAACTGTAAACTACCACACCGGTCCCAGGTAGCTAATTTACCAAGACCGGCGCTTTCATAAGCGGCTTTACACTTCCCCAACAGCTCACTAAGATGTGCTACAACCTTCTCATAATTCTCATTGCAGAGATACATCTTCCGAAGTCCGGCCTCATATAGTATCGGACACTCAACCCATGTTTCACTTGTGTTCCGATCAAGCGGGGACAGGACCAAGCCTTCAAACGCACGACCCACCCCGGTCACATACTCGCTCAGAACACAGTCCCCATGCCTTGCTTCACCCTTACGAGCGATTGCCAGCCAATCAACTCGCATTTCCTCCAAGACCAGGCCCGCCCTTCGAAACCCGTCTAGCGCCTCATTGAAGGCCCGTGCCACCATCCTTCTGCTATCAATTGAACCCGGAAAAGGAACGTTTTTTGCATTGAACAGGAAGGGGTGAATGTTATCGATTTCGCTTAACTTGACCGCTACATGCCCTTTAATCTAGGCAAGTCAAGCCCGGCACAGGCACATTCGAAGCAACGTGCTTGTGCAAAGGACTTCTGATTATGCAGAAGGTCACCAACAGAGCGAGCTTTCAACCACACGGTCCTTGCTCTTCCTGCACACAAGTCAGCCAGCGAAGATGGTAACCCTTTTTCCCTAATCCAATTCCTCACAGTCGCGTCCACTTTCCGTTTATCAACGGTAGTACAAAACGGAATCTTGACGGTAATATTCATTCTAGGATACACTCCGAACCTCTTTTTACACACACCAGTGAGGATACCCCTCAGAATCTGCCTCCCTCTCTTTTGGCCAATGGTTTTAATATTGTTGTTCAGTTGCAATAATTCATCCAAAGACATCGAGAACAAGTCCTTCCTTTTCCATGGTGCACGCAGCAAAGAAATCATTTTTGCCTTATCGCGCTCAGTCCTGGTCTTAGTCATGCATAAGGTTGTGACAGACCAACACCCCCCACCTTCTATCATAGCCCTCGACTCTCCCAACAACATCTTCCCATCTTTTCCATCAATTTCAGATGAACCGAACAACAATTTAACCAATCTCCACGCCTTCACCCACTGACAACCAGCATTGTTAAAGATAACCACAGGGCCCTTGCATTTATTTTTTCGAATTAACTTAAGAATTATCAGTAGATCAAGTTCCTGCCGCGTGTTAACAACAGGACAATCAAACAACAGAGGCTCGAAGACCACTTTAGAATAACACCTCCCTTTTCTTTTTCCCCCCCGACTTCTTCGCGGCTTCTTTCTACGCACAACTCCTTTTGAATTGAGCCCCGGGTTATGACTCCTAATTATCTTAATCTCCATTCCTTCAATAGCCGGTCGTTCACCAAACCAGATTGGGATCGGGACATAGTGCTGCAAGCCGATTTTTTTAAGCCATGTGTGAACGCGCTGCCTGCTTCCTCTGCCAACGGCACGACAGTGTTCATGCCATCTATCTTTCAACGACCGTATCGTCTTACCAACATAGATGAGCTTATGACTCAATGACATGATCGCATAGACACAACTAGAGCCACACAACGTTCGTTCCCATTCGGCCTGAGATATACGTAGCCAAAACCGAACATAAGCTTTACCCCACGCCAAATCCCCACGTAGACATGCTAATAGTATAATCAGGACATGAATCCGATCCAACACAGCATGGAGTACACTATCAACATATTCCCTTAGACGCAACAGCCTGTTTACCGCCCTCTTCAGTGACCGCACGTTACCGAGCCGCTAGTTCCCGGACGCAGCACCAGTCCTAGCACCGTCATTGAGGTCCGCGATATCCTGATTCTTCGATGGTTCTGCAGTCCCTTTTGGGGCTGCGTCCTTAAGTTGATCCACATAATCCTGCAGATCCAGTCACGCGAGCTCCCATGAACCGGAGTCTTTGCGCACATAGCTGACTCCCTTTTGCTTGCACAGCTCCTGTACTCGTGAACAATGCAGTGACATATAAAATTGCTGCCTAATCTTCATGTAGGCAGCAAGTCCATCTTCATCAGCTTCCTCCTCCACGACATTGATCGGTTTCTGTGTGAGGTTCAGGTCTTCAGCCTCATTCGTCCCATACTCAGGCTCAAGCGCCTCCTCGGGGGTATTCGCGCGCTGCTTGCCCTTCTGCACCACCAGACCTTGCACCAACTCTGCCAACAACTTCTTCACTTCAGAGAGGTCGCTGCTCTTCTCCATATTCGGCGCCAGATTCTGCCTCACGCCATCATCCTCAGCATCATCACCTGATGAGATTTCAACCCTCTGCAACCTAGATTTTGAGCTGCCTCGTGATCGCACCTTCGCAACGCTCATCTTTGGAGTGACTGCCGCAAGAGCAGCGGCAGGGGCAGTTATCGACCTTTTTCGTTTCTCGCTGCTCGCCTCCTTCCCCTTATTCAAAACAACCAGTTCCAATGCAGCCTTCTCAGCGCGCAGTTTAACAAGATCTTCTTTCTCAGCAGCTGCAACATTCGCCTTTGCATCCACTTCTTCCAGTTTCTTAGTGATCTGTTTCAAAGAATCTCCTAGTGTCGAGGCGACCCACGCCTTCATTTCCTCACTCCTATCGTCCCCCCTCTCGTATACTTCCCGCGGCTGAGGATCACGCGGCACAGCAACTTCCATGCACACGTGTCATAACCACACCCATCCGCACATCAACAACCGGCGGATAGCCCTCGTCCCACAGTATCACCACCGTGTCACAGCAACATATCTGGCCAGCAGCCAGCTTCCACCTCGTGATACTGGAAGCCGCAATACCAGCATCGGAGGAAATTCTACGAATCCACAAAGCCGCTTGGCACACCACCGGCCGCTAGCTTCGCCCGGAAAGTAGCATGACCCAACGATATACCATATCAGACTGAATTTCACGAAAACACAACTTCGCACAACTCGGAGATAAACGATGATCAATCAATACTTTAATCAAACCATTCAATGATGGAAATGTAACCATCGACCATAAAAGATAAAATGTAAAATAATAATACTTCAGCAACATCAACTTTCAATGACAATTCGCACAAAGCTTACAAATGCAGGAGTTCCCACATGCAAACTTCGGTACCTCAGGTTCGTTCCCAAGCCACGACAAGGTCGACCCTGAGGCTGTATGAAATCACAACATAATAGAAACCATACACAGATTATGAAGAAGATGATGTGAGCTTTATTATCATGACGTCACCAACTTCTCCACCCACATACCCTGACTCCAACACCATCAGGAAAAACTCAACCCTTCCATTCATACGTCACTCAAGTTGAGGATTTCTGCCTTCTACTACCCAATCTATACTACTTTTTCCCTTTCATCGACGCCACCCTCACCCGACCGAGTACAATACTCGAACCGCAAACTCTTACCCCGCGTTCTTACTAGACCAGCTCTCGAGATGAATCATCCTCGGACCCGCGTCTCAATACAACCGCGGTACAATGTCGGACTCGTCCTGCCTTGCTCAGACCCTGTGGCGTAATGTGCCACAGAGCAGTGTTCGAATGAATCAGCCTCGGACCCGCGTCTCAATACAACCGTGGTACATTGCCGGACTCGTCCCGCCTTGCCCAGACCCTGTACCACAGTGCGCCACAAATGGATCCACTACGCCCAACGACTCCATACAACCGCGATATTCTGGTCTGCCCACCCTAGCCTGTCCTTTTGTAACTTTTTCTTCATAGCCTATGCCCCGGCCTGATATCCGACAAATATCGCATGAAAGTATCGTCCCAACCGGACAACCACCACGGTCCAGAGGATCCTGGGTACCGTGATCGGCGTTTTTTTTCAAAGCGGAGTAACGTCAAAGATCGTAATGTTCGACCACAGGTGGCTTGTCAGACACATCCCTACCGCCACCCTTTATGTTGTACTCCATGCTTTTTCTTCACCCAACCACACGCGGGCGAAAGCAGCCATATGGCTCCAAAAAAGACTCAACTCTCTTCTGCACATCCACTCCAAACCTGCAATCACCACCTTGCTCGGGTACCGCAGTTTCCTCAATTCCTCTGCCAGTGTCAGGATATTGAGGAAAGTGGCACCCCAATTGTTCGAATTCCTAAAAATTCGGAGGATGGCATTCGCTACCGTAGCGTACTTTGCTTTAGTAGGCCCGAACGACCTGAAATCCTAATAGGTTCGAAACCGCAGGCCCTCCGGACCCCAAATTGAGTCTGAATTCTTGAATTTGTGTGCCATGATTATGCACCTTGGTTCACAACTCACAATAAGTCTAGTTTCCAAAAAATTCAAAGTACCATTCCCTGGATCAGTTCTCTCAAGCTGCAATCCAGCGGGGTAGCATTCTGTCACAAAATATCGCAGTAGATTCTATAGACTGTTTGTCAAATCCGAGAGGGACGAAAAAGTTGGGAGGGATCTGTTTATCGATGGGCTTCGTAGTCAAGCGATGAGGGCGAAGTTGCGGAAGCAATTTTTCCCCATCAACCATACGATGCAACAAATTATGGATGGGGCGGAAGATATGGAACGGAAATTCGCTGCTAGCTTTCTAGAAAGCGAGGATCACGCAAAAGATGGAGATTCTTTGAAACTGGTCAGAGCAAAAGCCGAGTTGGCCGCACTCCAGAACAAATTTGAAAATATGGGTTTTGTCTCCGGACCGGTCACTTACCTAGAACAGGTCGCAGCCAAGAGATCGGTACCTGAGACAACCTTAGGATTACCGGTTATGGCCCTGCCTCTGCCTACCCCAGAAGCCCCTGCAAGGCGAAACGAGTCAAATGCGATACTAGAACGAACTCGAACACTGGTTAGCCTAATGCAAGAAAGCAAGAAGGAACAACGCGAGCACAATGCTCGGATCGAATCACTGATGAGATCAATGCACACCATTGCAGTCAGAGCAGCACCAGTGATGCCAGGCACAGCCCCCGTTCCAGCGGTGGGCGCGGCGGCAGCCAACATAAGTGTTTGTTACACGTTTCATCATCCCAAGCACATAGCCCGGGACTGTCCCCACCGTCTCACGCAAACAAGAACCGCGCCAGCAGCTCCAGCACCAATTGCTAACGGACATGGCCGGGTGGCCACAATGGTAGAAGAAACCGACAACGGGGTAAGCCCGTCGGGGGTCACGGAGGAAGTGGCAGAGCTTATCCCGCTCGACCAGTACGTGTCGTTGGGATACCCGGGCCTCGGCATGATAGCAGTCATCCAACCTGCCCCCGACGACAACGAAGTTTCAGAATGGAGGCCCTCCCCAAAGGAAATGGAATCCGGAGGACCCGCGTTCGTTACAGGAGTGATCGATGTGTTAGATATAGTCCGTGCCTTGGATCACTGCATCCCCTTGCCCATCGGACACCTGCTAACCATCGCTGAACAGGGTAATGACCGGATGCTACAGCATTGCAAAGCGAACCGGAAGCGATTTACCCTCATCAAATTGGCAACCGCAAAAGGAAAGACTCTCATTAAAGACTCGAAGCCGGAGAAGCCAAACACCTCCGAACCCGTCCGGATGGGCCGAATTCGGAAAGACAATCACTTCCTATGGATCAAAGCCCGAGATCCGCGGAGTGCGACGTGGAAGTTTGGTGAAACCCCTACAGCGCGGTCCTTGATTCCGGAGCCGCAGTCCTGGCCATCTCACTACGGGTGGTCGAGCGGGCTGGCCGACGGAAAGACGTGATTCCTCTCGCGGAGGGCGATCACTTCGTTTTCGCTGACGAAGGTAAGATCCGAGTTGCAGGAAGGATGTCCAATGTCGCTGTCGAATAGGTAAAGTCAACGGCTTAGGCGACGTAGTGGTCCTAAACGTGACCACATACGATGTCCTCGTCGGATT
The DNA here is from genome assembly GCA_003427395.1 of Chara braunii. Classification (NCBI taxonomy): domain Eukaryota; kingdom Viridiplantae; phylum Streptophyta; class Charophyceae; order Charales; family Characeae; genus Chara; species Chara braunii. The sequence continues at coordinate 66,845 of BFEA01000103.1, forward strand.
ACCAGCCCTCATAGCCTTACGAGCCACGCTGGATTTCGAACGGCTTGCAGTCATCCTCAATAACACCGGAGGAAAGCCATACACCGTTCCAATGCGCCTCACCCTCTGGACAACTTCGACGTCTGAGCGACAACGACCGGGACGCTGCGAAATCCTACGAATGATAAGGTGGGAAGAATCCACAGACGAATCCGACGTCGAACCCACACTAACGTTGTCCACCTTCGAGAGTGAGGACGATGCAGATCCTCAAATTCTCGAGCTAACACGACAAAGAATTTGCTACCCACTTCGACAGAAAGCCGCGGAAACTTTCATTTTCACAAGGGACGCGCAGTGAACCAGGGCACTGATCATGGGAGAACCGCTCATTCAGATATCCCGCTTGATGGATTCTTGGGAACCCCCTCGAACCATATACGAGGCGACCACCCCATTGTTACCCAGATATCAGGATAAGCGGTCCTTCTGTGATATCTCAAAATCCCTCCCGGCTCGTTGTTCACCAAAGGAAAAGAGATCCGATTGCTACAGAGGGGCGCCGAAAACTGGACTTTGGAACCCCCTGGGCTGTACGACCTTGCCCCGTTCGATATTGGACTAAAAATCGAGAAGAAGGTCGTGGACCTCCGAGATATCGAAAACGGCATCACCACGGAGGAATATGTGGCAATCAGGGAAGAGGAAGCTTAGATGGTTACCACGATCTTCTCCTGGCGTTCCAACCATTCCTTTATATCGTTTCCACCCACGAAAAAGACCCATGTGACCAGGACAAAACAGCTACCGGTGGCGATACGAGATTGCCACTACGAATTGCATGTGTCGGACTATGTATAGGACGAGATACACAGACTCATCGCAGACATTCTAACCGAATATGAAATGGCGATCAGTACATAGGACACGAACATAGGAATATCCCTGGTCATACAACATGAGATCCAGACTGGCACCCACCCGCCGATTCATTGTAAGCCATATCGGTACTCGTTAGTCGAAAGACGAACCGCCCGAGAACAAATCAGAGAATTCGAGGCCAATGGTTGGATCGAACCCGCTACCGGACCGTGGTCCTTCCCCGTGGTTTTAGTCCCTAAAAAGATCGGATCCATTCACATTTGCATCGATTATCGGAAACTGAATGATATCACGATCAAAGATGTATATCCCCTCCCACGGATTGATGATTTGTTGGATGCGATTGGGTGTGCTAACTACTTTAGTAAGTTCGATATCCGCCATGGGTTCCACCACATATTGGTGAAGGAAGAGGATCGTCCGAAAACGGCGTTCGTACTATTCGAAGGCACATGGCAATGGGTTCGATGCCCTATGGGCATTTGCAACGCTCCGGACACGTTTCAAAGGGTGAGGAACATGACCTTCCATAATTTTGTTAACAAGACTCGGCTAACGCAGGGAATGGTGAACTTTTGCGTTATTGTGTACATGAACGACATCCTGGTGTTTATCGTTTCACGGACATGCGCAGCACATCGAATGGACACTTGGAGCGCTGTGAGACGCGCGCTTCAAGATTACCCCGAAGAAGAACGAATTTTTCCTGTCGGAAATCTCGTTTCTGGGGTACGTTGTGACGCGAGGGGGCTTGTGGCCGGATTCGAGAAAGGTCGCGACAGTTCGAGACGCTCCGACACCCAGATCGTTGACGCAAGTTCGAGCCTTCTTGGGGCCGGCCTTGTACTGCCAACGATTTATCAATGGTTTCGCAGCAATCACACAGCCCCCGACAAACCTCTTGCGAAAGGACCAGCCGTTGAGATGAGACACTGAGTGCGAGCAGGCCTTTGCCACATTGAAGGAAACCTTGGCCACGACCCCTATTTTGATTCGGCCCGACCCTGAGAAGCAATTTGTACTCATCACGGACTGGCAACCGGAGGCGATCTCCGCTATTTTGGTGCAAAAGGGGAAGGTCGGCCGCGAGCACGTCATCGAGTACGCATCTACTAGGAAAGTACTAGACGGAAGGAGAAACGACTCGACACCTCAAGGAGAATGCTACGCGGTGGTATAGGGGATTCAACACTTCCATCCGTATCTGTACGGACAAAAATTCCTCCTCGTCAAAGACCACGAGCCCCTGTTGGCTCTCAAGAGGCTCACTAATGACACGGGCATGATTGGACGTTGGGCAGTGCGGCTGCAGGGGTATGATTTCGACATCGTTCATCGGAAGACGGAAAGGCACGGGAACGCGGACGGACTAACACGACTTCATCGACCGACCAAGGTCACCAAGGGGGAAGAAATCGTCTCGTGGAGAGAACCGGAACCAGTCAGTGGGCCACAGTACGGACAAGGTAGCCATCCTTCCACGAGCTAAGAAATGACACGTGACAATAGGCGATGGAGGTAATTTTGGAGACCCCCTTTCTCCCCTCTCGTCCTAGTCTCTCCTCTCTTTGCTTGACAAGTTTAGTTACTTCTGCGAGACAATCTCGCGTGTCTACTCAGACCCTATGCGTCCTCGCGAGGAAGGGTACATCAAATGGGTAGATTGTCGACACTGTGTCTCCAGGGCCCATGGTTCTTGCATTCAGTGTCAGAACACGGACAAGGCCTGGTTGTGTCCCTTGTGTCGATCCGACAAAATTCCTACTAAAGCCCGCTTCCTGGAAGCCACGTCGGAGGGTTTAGAAAAGACCCGTAGGTTTAGGAGGGTCGAAGTATGGACAAATGTCGTCTTAAACCACAGGTCCCCCTCACGAAAAAAACCTCGGGGTACCGGTAGCACTATTTCATGACGGCTACCGGTAGTACAGTGTGGAAAACCGGGCAGGCCTCCGTACGAAATTTTGCGACAAAAAATTGAAATAAATCGAATCGGGGCGGAAATTATTTCACCGTCAAAATGATTTTTTTTTTCTGATATTTTTCCCCGAAAGATCACGACCTAATCTACGGACCCTCAAATTTTCAAACATTTTGGTGAATTACCCTGAGCACGAAAAATTGGCAAAGTTGCCGCTTGGAAAATGGCGGGATCTGGACCCGTCGGCCTCCGCACAACCTGGCGCCTCAGTACGGTCGCCGCCCCTCCGTACAACCCGGCCCTAACTCACCGGTACCAGGGGTTTTCTGTGGCGGGGGGACCTGTGGTTTAATAGCCACTGTGGTCGGGAACCCCCTCCGGGACTTCACCAAAGAGGACCGTAGAAGGGCTAATGAGAGGGCACGGGACTATCGATGGAACAACGGACGGTTGGAAAAACGAAAGACCGATGGAAGCGGGATTTGGATGTCTGTTCCTCATCCGTTCGCAATGACTGAGTTAAGTCAGCTCACGAAGAGACTGCGACCCATTTCGTTGTTAGAATCACGGAGGCAACAATCGATAAAAATGAATAATATTGGTTCAATATTCGCGACGATGTTAAATTCATCGTCCAAAACTGCTCCGCCGTCGCCGCTCACAAGGCATCGATTCAGCCACCTAGATCGATAGTCCCTACCGTGGTTGAACGACCATTTCAAAGAGTCAGCATGGATACCACCGATATTTTCGTACCCCCTGGACCGAATAGCTGTGAGTATTCAATCCTTTGGGTTTTTGTAGACCATTTATCGAAATGGATTGAGGTCCATCCCTGCAAGACGCGACAGGCAACCGAAATATCGCGATACGCCATTTTCTCGGGATGGACCAGGATACTGAGGAGATCTTGATGGATAATGGGGCAGAATTTAGAGGAGAAGTCTTGAGGAATTTGGTCCTACACGGCGTCCCCATTCGCCACACTGCTCTCCACATGTCACAATCCAACGGACTGGTAGAAAACGCCAATCGAGTGATTAAGACCGCCCTGTGATGCAATATTGCAGCAAATGACACGAGGCCTTGGCCCTATATCGTGGACCATAACCTGGCTATTCACCAGGGGACACCCCATGAGTCCACGGGTCTGACCCCCTTCCAACTACGGACCAATAACCTACCCTGTGTAGCCCTACCGAGCCTAAATGATGAGACGACCCTTCCACGACGAACCACTAGAGCGACGGTCAAGGACAAGGCCCAAGGCCACTTAGAGCTGATGGAAAAGACCCTCCCACGACTGGCCCGAAAAAGACAGCGTATGACGGAAATGGCCCACGGTAGACAGGTCCGGAGCTACGAGGCCCGAAATGGGAATGTTGGGCCTCGGCCCCTGTATAAATTAGGGGACATGGTGCAGGTGAGGAAATGTGCTCGCCAAGGCAAGCTAGCGCCACGATTCTTCGGGCGATTTCGCGTAGTTGAGCTAGGTCCAAGCGGGGTGAACACGGTACGGCTTGCGCTGGAGGTGTCGGGAAGTCGATCAGTTTGTCCGATCATTTGACGCGTGTTCTACCTTCGTCCTCTCCCCTCTTCCCCTTCTCCTCCTTCGTCTGCATCGTCCCTCAGCCAAGACGAGGATGACGACTCTCTAGAATCCTCCTTTTTCTCTCAACCATCGTCTTCGACCCCGCCTCCATCGCCATGAGCTTTTCGACGGAGCAGGTGATCAGCGAGCGACTAATGGTACCTGGGGGAGCCTTCTCAGCGATCCGACAAGTGAGGCATCCTCGGTTGAGTCCAGATCTTCTCCGATTCGCGGCCTTCTTCAGTACGGCAGCAATTCACGTGGAGGCGGAGTTCCAGTTCGGGCAGTCCGGAGTGGCACGAGTACAGGCCGAGGTGTCGTCCTTCTTGCGCCTATCTCCACTAGGCGAGGGCCACGTGTCTGTCATTGTCATCTTCACAGGCGACATCACGACACTGCATCCATCACGACACACCGCCATCCTCCGACAGTTGCGGGACTGGCAGCACACATCACGATTGAGTGGGTGCGACTATTGGCCAGGCCTCGCGATCGTGTCGTAACAACAAACGGCATCGATCTTCAGCTTCGGATCTCCTCCACCGCGCCAGACGTCACCCTTCGTGTGCTTCGTCCCTTCACTCGGCCTCAATGAACCACCATCACCTCGCTACCTTCAACCTCCCCTCTGACATCCCCACGTTTTGGCAATCCGCTGCGGAAGCGTCCCTATCCTTCACGATCAAGCCATTAGACTTGCCGATTCTAGACGCAGTCAAGTGGACGCACTGGTGGCAAACCTACGTGGGGCTCAGTTTCTGCCTCCTCGGGGTTGCCTTCCACTAGGCGGAACCTGCGGACAGGAGTGTGGAGGACGAAATCCCGAACGACGAGGTGGAAGTGTTGCTCATCCAAGGTTGGAGAACAGACACGGAGGGATATTTTTTGGGCATTGTGTTTGGAGAAGTGCGCAACGGCCATTTAGGCCCCATTATGGACGAGATGCTGGTGTTTCTAACCTAAGTACTGGACAATCTGCCGTTGGAAATCCTCTCGCATTGCGACGAGAGACCAGGGACAGCCACGCTCGCTCGGACCCTTGACCCGCATCTTCTTTGGTCCACCTGTATGGAACTGGATGAGGGGAGCTATTACGTACCCTCGGTGGGTGCGTATCTACACGTCGACGTCACCGATCTTTCCACGTGGGACTTGCTCATCCGGCGTGCTCCCGTAGAAGAGACGAGTGAAGAAGAAGAGGAGGACGAGGAAGAAGAAGCATCGGAAGAGGAAGAAGATCGGGAGTCCGATCCCGATTACCAAGGATCGGAGGACGCCGAGTCAGAAGAGGCCAGTTCAGGGCAAGCGGAATCAGGGGAAGAAGAGGGTGGAGCGAGAGAGTCGAGCGGTCCCCACGAGCTGAGCCGGGAAGAAAGAGAGGTTGTGGCGCACAGGAGATGGGCGGCAGCGGAAGAAAAGCGGTCGATCGAGGAATCAGGAGGGACGCCACCACGACTGTTGCAGGACGATCCAGTGCGCAATCTAGAACCGCCGCAGGAAGAAGACGAACAAGATGGAAGTACCACCGCGAAGGGATCGAGAAGTCGGCGCCGCCGAAAAAGTCAATCGCCCTCCCAATCCTCCCCAGTTCGACCCGCAGCCCTTCGCTTACGTCGAGATATGGGCGTTCGGGCTTCTCCCCCGGTCGTTACCCCCTCGTCCCCGTGACTTCCTCACCGTCCATCAGCTCGTAGGCCAGCCCGCGTTCCCTGATACCTGGCAGCCATTTCCCCTCTCCCTCTTCTATCACCGTTACACCACCCGCCTTTTGGTCACCCTCTTCCCGCATACTACTACTTGCGCACTCGTCACCTCCTTCCCCCTCCACGTACTTCTCTTTAGCATGGATTGGCGGGAGTATAATAATATAGAGGTCTATTGTGTCGTCGCGGGCACGATTCCAGTGTGCGAAGAGTATGACGACTTCCACGCTGCCATCCGGTGCACCCTTTTCACCCACTACCCTGATTACCTCGCCTCTCTTCCCCATCAGCGACGACACCATCGCTTTCCCTGCATCCATCGCTCTATTCATTACGTCTCACTCCCCTCCAGGGACGAGGAAATTCACTGCTTCATGCCTCCCCTCCCCCAAGTCTATACACCACCTCCCCCACCCATAATCTGATTACCGTTCCCAGACAACATTTTAGATTGAGCGCACGCATGCCACGTTGGATGACTTCCACACTCAGATCCGGCGGTCAGTGGCACGTGTTAGCTCCTCGCCGATCGTCGACCAACTGATCGGTGCCTTGTGAGAGAGCAAGCAGGAGCTTGCTGAAGATTGGAACCCCCTGGGCGTCACATATGTGATGAACTATTTTCTGTAACCACGCGACTTTCTGCGCGAGGCTGCTTGGGGAAATACGATGGGTGAACTGTGGGAAGATGGGTCGGACGGGCAAGTTGCATGGATGTCCTCGTTTCTTTTCGTTTTTCTGTTGGAAGTTGTCGAGTCAGTGTCGGGAAAATACCGTGCCAACGGTTGAGTAGCGCACCTTAGCTAGCACGATAAATAATTGTACCATAGCTTCTTTCTTGTTCTGTTGTGAGCACTGGGAATTTTGGCGCGATCATCGCGCGGGAATATCGTTTTTGAATTTTCAACTGATGTCGAGCCCCCACGGGCTCGCGAAGATGTTTTTCTTTTCTGCTTTTTCGGAATTTTCCTTTGCAATTAGGACTTAAGCTAGGAATTTAGGCACCTACTTATTCAGAATTGTTTTTCTTTTCTGCTTTTTCGGAATTTTCCTTTGCTGCGCTGCGCTTTTTGCTTATGCACGCCTTGCCGCGACAAGATCCGGGTGCTAACTTCTTTTTACACGTAACTGTCATTTTTGGCGGGCACGATTGTAACTGTATCTTTCTTCCTTCTCGGTTTTCTTTTGTTTGCCCGCCTTCTCCTTCTTCCCTGCCTTACGTACTCTCTTTTCTGCTTTTTCGGAATTTTCCTTTGCTGCGCTGCGCTTTCTGCTTATGCACGCCTTGCCGCGACAAGATCCGGGTTCTGACTTCTTTTTACACGTAACTGTCGTTTTTGGCGGGCACGATTGTAACTCTATCTTTCTTTCTTCTTGGTTTTCTCTCGTTTGCCCGCCTTCTCCTTCTTCCCTGCCTTACGTACTCTGTTCTAATTGGTCGGAGCACCTGCATAACCGGATCGATAAATGGAGTGTGGCTACGACCCCCACGCCGCGGCCTGGCCATGCAGACGTAGGCACTTCCTCTCTTCTCCTCTTGTCCACTTGGGCTTAACCCCTTACCGTTCGCGCAGGCATGCATGCTATAAATTTTGCAAGCGTGATTAGTTGGCTCTCTAAGAATTTTGAGGTTAGCGCGATCAGTGAGGGTCGGCTAACAAGCAAGTTTTGGAAGGTGAGTGAGTGCGAGAGTTGGGCGATCCGACGAACTGGTGTTGGGTGTGCAGGGTTGACGTGCGGGGCCGCGGCGGCCTGTGGCGCACGGGCAAACCTGGCTTGCATGCTCGAACCAAGTGGGTTGACAACTCTGTGTTGATGCGAGGCGACAGACTGCCCTCATTGGGACTATGGAGCAGAGAGAGAGAAAGAGTAGTGTGTGCGGGATGAGGTTCTTTCTTTTGCTCGTCTGTATAAATTTTGGCTTCTGCTATGGACGAATTCTGTTGCGGCCTTTTTTGACCTTTCCTTGTAAATCGTCTCGAATTTTCGTTGCTGCTTTTGCCTCGTATGAATGCATGAATGGGTGTGAACTCTTCTTAATTCATGACATTTTCGGATTCCTGATCTTGTTTTGCGATGCTTGTCTAATTCTCTCCTCCATTTGCATCTGATTGAAAGCACCCGCTATGGATGTTTGAGTTATTTTTGATAGTCCTTGATCGTCATAAAGCTGCCAAGAACGCTGTGAGATATTAATTGTCATTCCCCTCCCC
>BFEA01000103.1:76295-88136 GCA_003427395.1 Chara braunii
CGCAAAGACTGAGCATTTTTCCAGCAGCCGCGCCTCCCATCTACTTTCCCCACCCCCCATCGAGTAGCAGTAGTGGGTATGGCGAACGCTCTCCCACACACCGCACACAACCCACTCACACTCACACTCACACTCACACCCGTGTTCGCCGTAGACCCTACTCGTACCGATCAGAGGTATCAAGCGGACTATCACAGTCAGTTGGCACTAAGTGTGCCACAGGCCATCATTGGGATCGAACCCACAACCTCCTGAATGCCGTGTGTGTGCCTAACCAACTAGGCCACTGGATGGGTTCCCTTTTTTGGATCCCCTCGGGTTTGAAGTTTGAACCCAGGGGTTGGGCCTCGCTCCACTACTCTAGACTCCCGAAGTTTCGAGAGTAACGCCTCGCTTCACTTACTCAAGACTGGAACTCATGACAGCACCCTTCGAGAGCTGTCAGAAAGCGCTCTGAAAGGGCACTCTCGATTTGTATAGAGTTCACAGCCTGCAACGCTCACGTTTTCTAGCGTCCTCCCTCCTACCCCTGCTCCAGCCTCTTTTTTTCGCGAGTGTGCCTCCTGCCCCGACCATCACAGCGAGCTGGCGCTGTCGTCTAGCGCTGTAGAAGGGCTGTCATGTAGCACTGAGAAATTCGTGAGTGCTTCTGTAGTTCTTGAGTCTGGAGTAAGTGGAGCGATGCCTCCTTTTTCATGAGTTCTAGACCTCTGACAGCTCTAGAAGCACTCACAATTTTTTTCGTTAGTCGAGAGTAGTGGAGTGAGGCCCGTTATCCTTCCCGATAGATATTCCGCATATTTCCATAACTTATTAATCAGCCTTTTTTTTTTCTTTTTCTTTTTTTTCTGAACCAATCAACCGTCCTAACATGCAGATGGGCACCATTTGGCGAACGGTGAGGCACAGAGCGTGTCTTCTTCTTCTTGGGGGAATGTGGACGTTGAGCATGCTTGTCCGTGTAGGCATTGTAACAGTTATGTTTCCATCATTGCGCATGGACACAGAGCTGTGGGCCTGGCTATTTGAATTCAATTTCAAATCTTCTTCGTCTTTTCTGACAAAGAAAGAAAAAGGCACAGAGGGTCTTCTGTTTTCAATGGTTGTGACCAATTGTGTGTAAAGGTGCAAATTTAATTAAAAATTTATTTATTTATTTATTTATTTATTTATTTTGTTGGTTATTGCTTGTCACTTTTTTTTATTTTTCAATTTCTCAAGTCTTTACCCCTAGCCGGTATCGCCCACCTGCAGGTCGGGGGCAGCCCCCGCATGTTCTCTCGTGAACACGGTTCTGGCTGCTACGGGGTTCCCTGTATGCCTACAATTAGGAGTAGTGGTAGGTAGGTAGTGTGAGGTGAAATTGAGAGAAGAATATAGCTTTTTTTTATTAAAAAAAAAGCCCGGGTTGCATTGTTTTTTTTTGTCTTTCCTTTCTTTTCCTTGTTTTTTTTGGCTTTTTGTTTTGGCCATTTTCTGTTCGACAATGATAAGCATTGCCCTTGCACAAGTAGCGATAGGGATGACGGGCTTAAATCAAACAAAACAATGATGTGCTTCGGCTTTGGTTGATTGTTTTGTTTCTTCTTCTAAGGTCGAAGATCTGTTGTTGTTGTTGTTGTTTTGTTTTTCTTTGACAGAAAAAGGACATGATGATCTGATTTCCCCTGCACTGTTTTTTGGAGTCGAGTTAGAAACGTAGGGTAGCCCTCTGGAAACTTCTTTCCACGGTACGGGTAGAGGGGGCTGTACTGTAAGTGTTCTAAATAGGTAGGCTTGTTTAGGGAGAATTCGATCAGGGTAGGCTAGTGGTAGGACTTACTAATAGGCACAGCAGCCACCCAGCTGCTGAGTCTGTAATGAAAGACTCACAGGCTTTCAGCCTGTGCTTCTTTTCTCAAGCCTCCAAAGGGAACATGCAGGAGCTGCACCCACATGCAGGAGCTGCACCCACCAGCTGGTGTGATACCTGCTACAGCAGGTGGGCGATACCGGCCAGGGGTCAGCCGGTAGCATCAGGACCGAGCTTCTTCGATGGGCCAGCCACTGTGCCTCCCCTCCGGTCCCCTCCCCCTATGAGCATCAGCAGTCTCTGCTCAATGCCACTCGGGGGGACCAACGGCATATCTGTAGGTGGCGGGTGCCAAGCTTGCCCAGGAAGGTACATGAGGCCAATGGGGATTGAACCCAAGACCTCCCGGATGCCACTTGCGTGCCTTACCAACTGAGCTAGGCCGTGCTTCCAGATACCAACCGGGATGTATTGTTTGTTTTTTTAACTTTCTTTTTTGGAGGGGGGGAAAACTATGCGGAGTCACAAAACCCAGTTATAATTGCACTATGGGCCAAGATACAGTGTGCAATTGCACTTGGAGCACCCTACCTGGCCAGAGAGCAGGGTTCTATACATTGCCCAAACTGCAATTGCAAACTGCATCTTGGCCCATACTGCAATTATAACTCGTTTTTGTGATTCCGGCCTAGTTTCCCCCTTTTATTTTTGTCCCCCCTTTGAAACTTATCCTTCTTATATTCCAATGAAAAGGCGGAGGCCGGGGACCTCACAATTGAACTGAACCCCGGTTACCCTGGCAGGAAGTAACTAAGGGCATACTCACACGAGGACCAAAAGACCATAAATCCCAAATATTGAGTCAGTTTTCGGGTCACACTGGAGAGGCCCGCTACCCAAATGCCTCAAACAGTGACCCTTTTGTCAGCGGCCTGCGGGGGGGCGGGAGGACCCTTTTTGAGACCACCTCCAAAGGTGGTCTCAAATTACCTTTCAGTTTTTTCTTTTTAATGTTCGCGAATTGAAGAAAATCGTAGACGAAGAAGACAGCCGGCCAAACAACTGGAAGTGCGACCAGAAACGTTTACGTTGTAGCGAAGGCCCACGCGTTATACTGGCGTGAAAAGAAAAGAAAAAGAAAAATTCCATCTTTTTGTTTGGCCCTCCCCCGTGTGACTGGGCGCACTTGCCCTGAGTGCAAAGTGTCTGGGTCGTGACTTCGTCCTTTCTGGACGAAGTCCGCCCGTGTGACCACATGGGGACCAAGTGCCTCAAAAAACCCGAGCCAAATGCCTCAAAATTTTGAGACTTTTGGTCCCCGTGTGAGTATGCCCTAAGATGTGCTGATAGGATTAACCAGGGTGTATTGTTGAGGACTCCAGCCTCTAAGTTGCCTTAAAGGCTCGCCACACAGGCTGTCGATAGCTGTCAGAAAAAAATGAAAGTCGGTGGTCAACAGTTTACCCGCCCTTCGCCACACAGGCTGTCTTTGAGGGGCAAGGTGTTTGGTCATGTCCAAATGGACTCCGCCTTTCGACAGGGCACGGGTGTCATGGAACAGTCCCTGACATTGCAAATTCGAATGCAATTCTCTAAAGGCAGGTAGGCAACTTTCGGATTTCCATCTCCTGCAGGCGGAAGGAAACGAATGGGGGTGGGTGGCTGTAGAGCGTACCATTCTGACACCTGTCAAAAAAAATTTGAGCCGCAATTCTTTGAAAGTCTGTGTAGCGATGGAAAATTGTCGAAAACCTGGTTTTTGACAGCCTGTGTGGTGAGCCTCTTAGGAGCAGTGGTAGGTAGGTAGCGAAGGTGAATTGAAAGAATTTTAAAAAAGATTATGAAAAAGATTTGAGAGAAGAATATAGCGTAGGTTTAAAAAAAAAATTAAAAAAAATTGTTTTCTTAAAGCTGCCTTCTCCTCATCGGGGGTCGACTAGCCATATATTTTTCTCTCACCTCACATATTATTTTTTTTAACTGGCCTTCTGCCATGTCATCATGGAACACATCTTTCTTTCTTTACCTACCTACCACTACTCCTAAGGGTGTACAGGGGACCCCTGCAAGCATAGATTTTTACCTGTCTTCGGTGAAGGGAGGTTACATCTCTCGGTGGACAGAGGTAACGGCATGTTTGCGTTTAGGTTGCAGGGTTGGGGCCGCTGCTGGCGGACCGGCTAACACAAGCACCGAGCATTTGCCAGCAACTGTGCGTTTGAAATGGGAATATTGAATTTTTAGGCAAAAAAAGAAAAAAAAAGAAAAAAGATTTCCCTGCACTGCAGATTTTATTCGTGTACTAGGAGTAAGCACGTGCACAAGCTCAAGCAAAGGCGGGCACACACAACAAGCACAGGCACAACCAAAAGGACAAGCACAAGCACAAGCACAAGCACAGTGCCAAGGCCCAGTAGAGGTCAGCGGCCATTGGCAAGTCCCACTTAGGGGCTCGTTCGACACTCATCGGGCGCGTAAAATCCCCGAGGAAATCATCGTTCCACTTGTCCTCGGGGATTCCTCGGGCTACAGCCATTTCGACACGTTCCCCAAGGGACCTCCCGAGGTCCCTTGGAGGTCAAGCATCCGGAAGAATCGGGGCGTTGACGGCAGCTCTCTCAACGACAATTTTCGACGTGGCTGGTCCATTGCTGTTCCTGGTGGCCCGTGGACGGACATCTCCGGTTGGCAACAGTCGGCGTCATGGAATACTCCGCCAACGGTCCCCTTTGGCGGCCTGCCGTCCTCCGCGACGTCGAAAACGGGCTGCCGTGCGTCGCTGCCCTTCGGCAGTAGCGGGAAAGCACCCAAGGCAGATTCGAATACTTCAGCCCGCTCCCGCTCTCCCGATTGCACAGTGTGTTCCGCGACGGAATACATTACCCTGCTTTTGTCGGTAGCTGCGATCGGCCGTTTGCACCACTGACCCTCGCCGTTTCCTGGACGTCCACGGTTGTCTTCTACCTATTGGCGTTGCCCACGTGCGTTTCATGGCCGACGTCTTTCGGAGGCTGCCGCTGCTGGTGCTGGCCGTCCTCCTGCTCCTCCTCTTAGTTGTCTTCCACGTGTGCGTCCTCGGCATCCTTCCGCGACGTGGCCGCAGAAGACGGTCTTCGAAGAAGGACGTGAGTATGGAGGGGCGGCAGGGGATGTGCAGGTCTGCAGGGGATGAGGGTGGTGGCCAGCGGCCTGGGCAGAGCCCGTTGAGAAGTTCAAGCCCGTGGGAGCGGTCTGGGTATGCGCACCTGCCACCGCACTTGCAGCCTCTGCCGGACACGTCAGACGAGGAGGCGTAGGAGAGACGGTCACGGACCGTGCCGCTGGGAAGCGGGTCCACCCAGGAGTGGGCGGCTACGGAAGTCTGTGGAAGCCACGACGGCGGTTATGGCCAGTCGTACACCCAACTCCTCCAGCAGGGGCGGAGTGGTGACGAAGGCAATGGCAGCGTCAATCTGTCGTTCGGGTTTTGGGGGCGTCCTGCATGTGCGTGTTCGTCGCGCTTGTTGTTTTCTTTCGCGCGGTGCTGCTCTGCCTTCATTTGGTCGAAGACGGGTCACCAATCGCCGTGCCGGAGTGCACATAATCCATGGAGGTTACTAGGAGAGGAGTGCGGATCGGTTGTCGTAGGGGTTTTGCATGAAACTTTCGTTTTCTCTAAATGTTTATTATATATTTCAAACATGCCAAATCGATGTTCGCATCTATGAAAGCGAACATGTAATTGTGTTGATTTATATTGTTGACGTATACGTCGTGTTGTCGCTTCCTGTTTTGTTCCGCTTTCGTTTGCATTCACGATAGTTATGGTAAGGGGTACGTAACGGGGTCGAGGATGCTTGCTTGAACCGATGGTTGATGACAAAGTGAGGGATGTTCACACACGGCATTGCACATGTTGGAAGTAGAGATGGCAGTACAAATAACACACAACAACATCGTGCAATTATGTGTTTTTCATTCGTCCACAAAGAAGAAGACAAGACACTCAACATTTATACTCTACACGATACGTAACAAACTACATTGTTGTGTCTCGTACAAAAAAAAAACAGTGGTTGAAGACACACTTTGCAAAAAATAAACGCATAGAAGGCAATTTCAATCCAAAGTTCCGAAAAACAGAACACACGATGAAGACTCCAATACGTCACCCAAGACACGTCACCCGCGGTGACACCACACCACACGACAACTACGATCGGCACGTGCACGCGCGCCACGTCACCCCCGCCGACCATGCGCTGGATTGCGCCATCGCCATCAACCCCAAGCGCACACACCCTCGTCAAGGGCACGTAGTGCGAAACAAAACGATTACCAACTGACGACACACACCGCCCCTGCACGACAACCCACAGCGAAACAGACACCGCTGCTTCAACTCGCCAACGCCGTTAAACGGCCCGCACACATAACGACCCCAAGTAAAACGACCACCCCTTCCAGGACGGAGACGCCTCCCGCGTCGTCCTCTACGATTTTTCGTCTGCTCCCCGCGCCGCCCGCAACGATTTCTCGCCACAGCCACGTCATCGCAACCGACCGCTCCGCACGCCTGGCCCTGTTCACTGCGCACCCATCCGCTTCGCCAGTGCGTCTCATAGAATGAGTGCATCCCCTGTCGACGACTCCATACACATCGGCCTCACGGGATGCTCCATCCCAAGATCTACCCTGCGACGCACACCGTCCGGGCCGACCTCCCATAGTAGATTGTCGTCGAATGGGATGCCAGCGTCGATAAGTATGTTGTGTAGAATGCAGACTGCGACGAACTACTGCGGCAACGTCTCCATGTTGAACTTCGTCTTGTGGGAGTGAAGGAACAACCTCCACATCCCCTTCAGTCTGCCGAAAGCCCTCTCAACTGCTCCCCTCGCCGTCTTCTGCTTGTTGTCGAAGCGCAACTCCCACGGGGTTTGTGAGAGACCGCTGTAGGGGACGACTACCCATTCGGAGGGCGCATAACCGTTGTCCCCCAGCAGATAGTCGTTCGTCCGCACACCGAAAAGCAGCATGACGGGTGGCCCAGTGAAAAGTTTCCCTGCCTCTGCGCGCGCCCACAAACTGGACAGGTGGACGATCCTCACATCGTGGCAACTTCCTGGATAACCAACGAACACATCCAGCACGCGCAAGTTCAAATCGACGATGATCTACGCCTGGATGGAGAAACGGTGTTTTCTATCGTAGTAGTCCTCCCCGGGGCAATTCGTTGACTTGTCGATGAAGATGTGGGTGCAGTCGATGCACCCATGGCAGTTAGGGAAACCCTTGTCAGCGAAAGCTCGCAAGACGACCACCTTCTGCAGACCCGTCGGCCAGGATATCTTGTCGGGGTACGCACTCAGCAACGCCGTTGTTACATCCCGCACAGCCACAAACCCGGAAGATCTGCCAATGTCGAAGTTGCATGTCCCGCTCTCGTATGTCTCCCCCGACGCCCACCTGTACAAAGCGTACGCGACAATGTGGTCAGGCTGAAGCGGCTCCCTATAGAAAGTGGCACGCCCTTCAAGGAAGGGAGACAAAGCTTCCATGATCTCTCGGAATACACGTGGCGATATGCGCAGCTTGTCCTTGAAGTAGTCCGCTGTCGCGTCGTCGCATTGCCGAAGATCCTCCCACGCCCCTCCTGTCCGTCGCTTCATCCACCACATGGGCGTCGCTCTGGGGAATGCTCCACACCCCATGGCATAGCACACCTGCAGCACGGCGTCGCAAATGGCACCACTGTCCTCTCCCTCCACATTCGTGGACTGCAGCATCCTCTTCCGTCGTGCGTGAATGAACGCTCTCATCCTCCCCTCGCCCCTCTGCAACTGACACCGGAAGAGGATGGCGTTCACGGCTGCTGCCACCGCCATCCTCTCCGCCTTGCTCAGTGTGTCACGTCTCGTCCCCCCGCTCGTGGCCATCGTTGAAACTGGTACTGTCGACGTGGGCGTCACCAAGTGTAGAATACTCCATGTGTGGCGGGTCGCACAACAACGCTGCTGCGAGTGACGACCCGAGTGCACAGTGTATACGTCGAAGATCAAGCTCGGCTGCGAAGACGACAACGACGACAATCGTATGACGGTGTGTCTGCTGCTTCGGACGCGTACATGTACGTTCAGTGTGCCCACCGACACGCAGCGGCCACCGCGCACCCAAACGCTTCCATCGAGGAACGTTGCTGCCGTCAGCCGCAAGGGACGCCCACGGTGCTGGCCGGTCGCTTGTGGAAATTCGAATTTCGAATTTCGAACCTGGGCCTGCCTGCCTTTTTCGTGCCTTCTTCTTTTTTTCGCCGCCAACTTTCGAATTCGCAACGGCCGCCCGAGCTGGACCAACGACGTCGGCACGGGCACACCTTGCTGGACCAACCTCCTCCCGCCCCCCGCGTCCGCTTGTCGATATATTAAAGTGGTCGCGGAAGGCCCCGAGGAATCGTCCTCGGGGAACAATTCCAAGGATGAGTGGAACGACGGCGCGAATTTCCTCGGGCGACGATGAAATAATTTCCTCGGGCCCCGAGGATGGCCCGAGGAGTGTCGAACGAGCCCCTTATCCAAATTTTCAATTCCTGACCGCAGATTTCAAAGATCAATGACCAGAAGTGAAGAATCAACTTTCTGGTGGTTTAAACCACTAGTACTTGGCCTAGCTATTGGCCGCGGGAAAGAATAGAGTAGAAACATTTCTAGTCGGATGAATTTGGGCGCTCACGCAGTGGCCCGTACATTTCCTAAAATTGTGGCTCGTTAACGGGCATGACTGTAGGAAGTACTTGTGGTTTAAGATTCGATTCACGTTTTCGTCGTTTAAGGGGTGTAAAATTTTGGGAATCTATGTGAGAGTTCATCTCTCAAGATCTAATGGATTTCTATTACAAAGTCTGGGAGACTGGACAGATGGGCGAGTTTGTTGGACAAGGAATCTTAACTCTCTTATATAAAAAAGAAGATAAATATAATATTTGCAACTACCGACCTATCACTCTTCTCATAGTGGTTTATAAGATGATCTCTAAAGCGTTAACAATCCGCCTAAATAAATTCATCGCTGATATTATTCATCCTTCCCAAACAGGTTTCATTCAAGGAAGGAACATTCAGGATAACATCCTGCTAATCAATGAACTAATAAAACTGTCTAGACAATATAAACATAATGCTGCGTTTATCTTTATAGATTTCGAAAAAGCTTATGATCATGTAGATTGTTTTTTTTTTTATAAATGTCTGGATAAATTTAATTTTGGTCCTAATTTCAGGAGATAGATTAAAATCCTTCATGAAAATGTTACGACAAAAGTGATGTTGAAGGGAAATGTGGCCCCACCAATATCCTTACAACGTTCGGTCAGACAAGGAGATCCCATAGCACCATTACTTTTTGTAATCATCATGGAAGCACTTGCAGTCACGCCATCATAAGGATATCAAGAGAATCAGTGTCACTTCCATCCCTGAGGATGCCATACCGGTTTGTTCTTTATTTGTTGATGACCTATCCCTAATTGTTGATGCTTCTAAAGAAACTCTGGAAGTCATTCAAAGGGTGATGGATGTTTTTTGTAAGCTTGATGACATGAGCGTTAACAGGGGAAATAAAACATTGGGGTGGTGGCTCCACTATCAAGGAGGTAGAGCACCGGATAGACCCAGGATAAAATGGATCCCCCCAGAATCTTCAATTAGAGTCTTGGGGATTTTCCTTTCTGCACAAGGCAAACCAACCACTAACAATGCTCTAATCATGGAACAGACGCTTTCTAAATTGGAATTGTGGAAGGATAAACATACCTCTATATTTGGGAGATCGTTTGCTATTAATAATGTGGTGCTTGCCTCTATTTGGTATAAATCAGTGATATGGGCTTTGGACAAACCCACCATAAAGGCATTCCAACGACAGCTGGTAGCCTTTCTCTGGCGCCGTAACCATGAATGTGAAAACGTGATCAATAAAGGTTATCTATAATCCAACCCAAAGATAAAGGTGGACTAAGGATCATTGATCCCACCACCCAAGTTATGGCACTGTCAATCCAATGGATCAAGCGTCTTCTTTTCAACCCCCAAACCCCATGGAGTAAGCTGGCTTGTGAATAAATCAGGAGACTTGCCCCACCCACTTCTGAAGAGGTGGATCCTCTAATGTGGTTGGAAAATAGATCGTGGACACTCCCCAAAAAACTTTCCTTGGCGGCCCCTTGCATTGAACCTTCAAATCGCCACGCAGCTAGGGAAGACTTAGTAAAAGATCCATTCTGGACGGACTTACTTAAAATATGGAGAAAGCTTCCTCTCCCGGATTAAGTACTACCAGACAGATGGGAAGAGGTATGTCAACAACCTCTGTGTAACAACACTTTGATCAGGGATTTTCAAGGTTGCACCCTTGATTGCTCAATATCGCCTTGGAAAGGATGGATAAAAAAATGAATCACTCGTATAAAAGATATATGGAGTACTGCTGATAAGGACTGGATTAGTCCGCAAATCCTCCATGATAGACTAAAGTATTGTCATTTTCCAGTAGAAGCCATGGATAAGTTAATTGATCTAATACCCCTGGATTGGGTTAGAATTCTTAAAAAATGACCTTACCTCATCCCAAATGACTAGGTTTCTATCTCGTTTCACCCAGGAGTAGTAGGGTCTATAGAGAAAGTTCGTACTTTATGAGATATTCTGATGAACTTATTTGAAGTGGGCGAGGATCGGTTCCTCACACCAAGATCACATCAGCAGACAGGGTGGTTCAAGAAGGATACTCTCTTCCGGATAAGGGTGCTTGTAATAGAAGGAAAATTACTGGCTTATAAACCAGACACCCCCATCTCACATTTTCCCCTTGATCCAATCTGCTAGTCTTGGTCTACACACAAACCTTCAGGACCAGCCCATATCAAGACGCTTCACACTCTTTCGATTAAATCTGTTTATAGGATGTTGAGACCTAAGGTTGGCCTTAAGGAATGCGTTCAGAATCGATGGATGAGACACCTAAAGGTAGGAAGGGAAAAACTACGCTCGGTCAAATGGTTTCAGCTGTCTAAAACAAAACCGGTCAAAATCGCATCCCTCCAATGGCAAATAACTCATAGATGTTTACCTACTAATGACTGGCTTATTGATAGGACTTCACTAGAACAGAAAGGAAAAGCATTCCCCTGGTGCAAGTTTTGTAGATCTTTCTTCCCCTCCAAACTTATCCCAGAAACTATAGAACACATATTCCTGCAATGCCCGAGTTCGGTGTGGTTATGGCGATGGTGGGATAGAATCTGGAGTCATATAGGAACATCTCTCCCTTGGCCATGGAACTGGAAAGCTTTATTACTTGAAGATTGAAATCCGTCGCTGGAGGATACCTTTACTCTGAATTTATTTAAGATCTCTAGAAGACCGGTGATCTGGGCACTATGGGTTCGTAGGTGTACCTATGAGATAGAAGGTGCTCGGCTTGATGATCCTGAATATACAGACACTATCAAATAGCAAATTCAGATTGAAATCACAGTTAGATGGGAAAAAGTGAAGGAAAAGCTAAAATTCTTTTCTCTGCAAAAAAACATCAAACAACACACTCAAACATTCAATCGAGACTGGCTTGGAGGGGAACAAGGAGGGAAGATGGGAAGGGTGGAATGGAAAAGGAGGCAGGAAGATGGGTCAGGGAAAGAGTCGTGGAATTATCGTCTTACTTTTAACGACTGGAGAACTATTGACGCCAGTATTCCAATGAGTCCACCTTCAAGTTTCCCAGATCCCTTCACCGCCTTGGGTATGCCACTGGTTCCAATCTCATGGTACGCGCAGGAAGATGTCTGAGATTATACACTACCTCTTTACTGGTTATGTTCCGTATCGGCTTCTGGAAATAATGGGATGGAATGTTATTTATTCGTGGAAACGGACTCAGGCTGTGAGATACAATTTTCAGTCCAGAAAGATCGCTGACCAGGGTTCTCAGTTGGGAAAGTATCAGAGGATGGGGAAGCTGGAAGTGCTAGATGGTTACGCATATCTGGCGCCCGTTCAGGGTGAAGAGGCACA
>BFEA01000103.1:120491-189314 GCA_003427395.1 Chara braunii
TCTCTCTCTCTCTCTCTCTCTCTCTCTCTCTCTCTCTCTCTCTCTCTCTCTCTCTCTCTCTCTCTCTTAACACCTCGCTGCAACACACACACACACAAACACACGAACACTCACACACCACACACCACACACACACACACACACATACACACACATACACACATAAAAACACACAAATACACACGCACACACACATGAGTTGGTGAAAGTACGACGAAACAGTTTGACACTCTCACACTTTTCTTGAGTGTATAACGAATATGACAACACACACACACACATGACTCTTCCCTCCCAAAACCTCGGGCTTATCTCGTGGCTTCCGTCATGCGCTCACCGGCGGTGGGCTCACGCTTATAATTTTTTCATCGCTTGCCACGTGGTGAGTTTAAACGCGCCTATTTGTATGCGAATGCAAATCGTGACACTCAAATTGCAAAACAACATATAGCCCACCAAGGACAAAGCATGCAGAAATTGAACAAAAATAAAGCTTTGCAAGCCTTTGAAAAAAAGACAAATAAGGTGTAGGGTATAGAAATCCGCGCAGCATCGTAAGTTGGCGCGTTAGAGGGGAAACATGCAGATAAAAGAGTATTTATTTCCTATGAGAAATATATGGAAGTGGACCCAATTGATACCCGGTGACCGAACCAAAAGCTAGTCCTGGTGATGATAAACACAAGTACTATGACTAGAGAAGTGTAGTTGATAACCAAGGTATATGGATAACTTGTGACCATCTACCTTTTCATGACAAAGGTTAGAGTACTTGCATATGATAATCAACCAGCAATAACCACAAGAACAACAGTACAAGGACAAATGACCGGAGAAGGTTCTACTAGACAACGGAGGTAGGAGGGACAATGGTGGTTGTACACCTACTAATCAGAGGCTACTAGTAGAACCTTCAAGTAGTATTAACAACATAAGCAGAATGCCACTAGAGAGGGGTCTACTAATGATGGTTGTATACCTACTTATGATAGGCTTGAACCTTTAGGTGACACAAGTGGTCAACGACTTGTTGAACGTTCACCGAAAGTAATTCTGAAGTGGGAAACATTTGACGGTTTTGAAGATTTTTAAAATTGGTTTGAACTATTTAAAAATTGCTGCACATTTCGAATGTCTCATTTTTTTAATATGTTGAATCTTCTGAAAATTTTGAAACGTTGAAAAATTGAATATTCATAATGTCCCCCTTATATCCCAATGAAAATAGATGTTGAAGATTATGAAAACTCTGAAGTGGTGAAGATGTTGAAAATTGTGAACATCCCCCCAAAACATCCGGATAATTTTTTACAATAACGATTTTGAAAATTTTGAAGTGGTGAATATGCCGAAAGTTCTGAACCTCCCCCACCTCCTCCTATGTTGTTTCTTTAAGGAGAGAGTGTTCATAATTTTCAGCACCTTCACCACTTCAAAATTTTATAAATTTCATAAATTTCATAGTACAGATGTATATTAACGTTGAAGATCATGAAAACTTTGAACTTTGAAGTGGTGAAGATGCTGAAAAACCTGAAACCCCACCCTTGCCCCTGTTTTATTTTGTTTTGGGGGAGGTGTCTTCAGAACTTCGGTACATGTGTAAATGATGAATATTAGAGGACCCGTTAATCACCTCTCGAGAGGTGGTCTTAACAACATAACCAAAACAACCGATAAAGCACTTGTGCTAGGAAGGTATACATAGGTTACTTAGGGAGTGTCATACGTTAAACCTTGGCTAGGGGAGAGAAGGTTAACAACAGTCGTATTTTTCATTAGCACTTCGGGACACTCTTCACCACTTCAGGATGCAACCTGCCTAAACAAGTGGTTTTCAGGGTCTTCGAACCTTTCACTACTTCAGGACACCCTTCACCACTTCAGCATGCTACCTGCCTAAACAGGTGGTTTTCAGGGTCGTCGGACCTTTCACCACTTCAGGACCATTCAAGATTTCCAGACTGACAAAAACTCTTACTTCACCACTTCAGGATGCAGCCTGCCTAAACAAGTGATTTTCAGGGGCTTCGGACCTTTCACCACTTCACGATCATTCAGGATTTTCAGACTACCCAGGACTCTATCTTCAGAATTTTCATTCCTGAATTTTTAACTACCCGTTAACCGCTTGTGGATCAGGGGAAGTCACCAGACACTGTCTGTGATATCTAGGATACGCATGACTAGATCTATATACTAGGGACCCTTGGTCAGTCTAGAGCACATTAAGGGTCTTCCTATAGGGATTGTAAAAAGTACACTTTCGTCTATCCGTATGACAAGGCTTGTTTGTATAATGCTTCAACTAGGGTTGTGTGCCATGTGTGAGATTTTTGTTATGCTTTGGTGCTTGCAACTCTTGTCTAGTCAGGTCACCCTCCCACTAAGGTAGGACCTAGGAAGTGGGGATCGGTAGGGGAGAGTTGGCTAAAGGAAGGGTGGTTGGGGGTCACATAAGGGGTATAACCGTGAGAAAAAAACCACCCAAGATATCACATGCATTGTCTAATGCCCCCCCCTAGACTATGATACCCCCTCAACAACTCATATATACCCACTTAACATAACAGTTATTGGCTACTCTAGTTGTTAACGCAACCTAGAGGTTCCAGCCTATTGTCCAAAGGTGTATGGCCCCCTTGCCCCCCCCCTTACCTTTTCCCCCCATCTTAATCGTTCTCTGCACCACTTTCCAGTCCATCACTGTTATGGTTATGATCTATAGGTTCTAGACTATCATCAATAAATGTACAACCACCATCCTCCCTTCTACCTTACTAATCGTCCACTAGACTCCTCTCCAATCACTTGTAGTTGTATTGTTGTTATTCTGGTCATTATAAAACATTCATTTTCTTTAAGTGTTATTTTACATATTTTAAAGCAAAATTGACCTTGAAACCTACTTATTTCACTATAAAAATGTCAATTTTTTAGCTCCTGTCGGTTTGACATCCTAGAAAATCTGGCCCCCCATGGACGTATATCGACTTCAGCTGTCTAGATACATCCAAGGGGGTCCGACGTCGAATCCGCAACAATTAAGAATGTGACATTTTAATAACGCAATAAGTAGGTTTTAATAAGGTTCAAAAATATAAAATTTCATTTTAACAAAATGATTGTTGTACGTTTTGTATTATTTAAAGTTACCATAGCCTCTGTCGTTAGTAGGTATATGACCACCATCCGTCCCCATGCCTCAATCATCAACTGAAACTCTTTAATGTCGCAATATCTAGTCATCACTCAAGTGGATGGATGTGACTATGTTCTTGAGAATTAACATAGTTGATGTCAGAGGACTGGTGGATGTTGGTTGATAACAAAGACTAGAGTGAGAGACCCTAGTTGATGATGGAGACAAAGGTTCCCCGGTTCATGACGAAGACCAGTTTATCAAAATGGTTGACGATACTAATAAAAAAAATGTTTATGCTAAATTTTCTTTTAGGCACGAAGGAGGTAATATGCTTTTCCAAACGGAAACCTCCGAGTCTAAGCAATGTTAGTTTACTAAGTTTAGGGAATGATAATGCAAAAGTATACTTATACCCAGTTCTACCCGGTTCGATACAGGAGTATGAAATTAAGCTTATGCCTAATAACCGAGCAACAAAATTTAAAATGGACATATTTTGTCCAGGTATGTCGATAATTTCAGCATTCTAGTTGTAAAGTATAAGCTTTATATAGATATGAATATAATTTTCACACACCATTTCCTAGTAATAAATGCAAGTTTGATATTGGGATGTGGTATAAATGGAATTCTCATTTTTGAATAGGCCACAAATACAACTTTCCCTCTCCAAAAGAAAAACAAAAAAGAAACTCTACTTAATGAGTCATAGTGATTGAAAGAAAATCTACATTCACAATGTTCATAAAAAACTTGGATGAAGTGGGAGAAGAATGTCACAAGGTGATTGCTCAGTGCGATAAGTTTGAGACAATATATCCTTTGACCATATTGGTCAAATGTGACCTTATAAAAGGGTTGTTTGAACACAGTTCCTACATTTTGAAGGTGATAAATTAGAACACTCATTTTCCACTCTATGTGAAGTTGAAAAGTTGTAGGATATGTATGTATATGAGAGAGACACAGAAAATGCCAAGTTTTTTTAAAGGTGCCTTCATTGTTCTACATATAGTGGGGTTCTACAAATGTGTTTCTTTTCTTAAAAAAATGATACCAATGTACATGTTTGTTTTCTTCCTACGTATCTGGGGCAATATAAGGTTAAACCAGTAATATGCTTGAGTTGCCAAACATGTATTTCATGCCACTCAGGGTTGCCAAGCCGACGGTACGGAGGCCCCTAAGCTGACCCCCGAATGTTTGGGCGTTCAGGTCCCCGTACGGGGCCCGGACCTGAACGGGTTTGGACCCCCCGAAAAAATGTTTTGTCACCGAAATATTATTATTTGTTTCTGAATTTGTTTTTGTGAGTTCTCTGTAATATAAGGTATCTCCCTCTTAATTTTGAAGTCATTTTGTTCAGCCAAACAAAAATGAAAAATCGGCAAAGATGGTGGTGTCAAAACTTGCTTGCCCACTCACTAATTTGTTTTTTCTCTTTTCACTTTTTATTTTTCCTTTTTTTTGGGGCATGAAAATAATAATTATTTTTTTAAACTTTATTTGTAGATTCTCTATTATGTAAGATACACATATCTAAATTTTCACCACATTTTTCACATAAAAAAATAAAATAAAAAATCGCCAAAGATGGCCGTGTCAAAAACGTGCTCGCCCACTTAATAATTTCATTTTTTTTTAATTTTTTTTTTATATATATATTTGATTTTTATTTCAAATTTGGTAAAGAATTTGGATGTAAAGTTGAGACAAATGTTTTTTAAATTAGACTTCTACACTGTGTAGCATCGTGTTTGGGTTCGGTGATCGAACCCGAACGTTCGGGACCGAACGTGAATGAGCGTAAAAACTCCCCGAACGTGAAAAAAAAAAAAAAACAAAGTTCTTCGAAAAACCTGAAACAAATATATGTTATGTACAATAATAATGCAAACAACTCTTGCCTTGGAGGTATCCTCAAATTCCTAACCAAACTCCAATTCAGAATTTGAAACAATTGTTTTTTTATTTTTTTTTAATATGTTCGGCCGAACACGTTCAGGAGGCGCTCGGCCGAACACCTGAACATGTTCGGACGTTCGAAAAAGCTCCGAACATGTTCGGTGTGCTACACAGCTTTTGCATAACATATATATATTTTTTAATTGTTTAATTTTTTATTTTATTATTATTATTTTTTTGGGCGGGGGTGGTCCTCGTTCGGCCGAACGGACGAACGTGTCGAGAGGGGGTACCGAACGTTCGGGCGTTCGGCCCGCCCCGAACGCAGGCAACGCTGATGCCACTTACTTTTCCACCTCTGAACTTCGATAGCATATAGAGCCTACTTGAGGCTGCTAATGATATTAGGTCAGCAAGCTAACTTGATTTTGTCATAGCGTATGAATATTTTTTTCCCTATAAGAAGAGACATATTCTTATCCTTATGCATCTAACCTAATGTATGTTACACAAAACAATGTAAGTCAGTGATGAGCACCCTAACTTTAAGCATTTGCCAAACCAACCTAATACCCACCACTGTTTTTAATTGGAGTTAAGGTCCGTGCAGTAAGCGCTTAAATTGTTGGTGTTTTTCCCAACGATGTAAACCTTTGATAAATTTTTATCATAAATTGATTTGATTCAAAGAGGGCATACTCATACATCATGATCTACGAAACGGATGGTGTATTAACAATTACGCATTGCTCGTTGGTAAACATTTTAGGGTGTGCGAAAAATTTTCATAATTGTAATTTGAGACTTCTAGGATGTAATAATAAGGATCCAA
Organism: Chara braunii; assembly: GCA_003427395.1. NCBI lineage: Eukaryota > Viridiplantae > Streptophyta > Charophyceae > Charales > Characeae > Chara > Chara braunii. The sequence goes on from BFEA01000103.1 coordinate 126,374, forward strand.
GTTTTACGTTGGAATTAGAACTCCTAGGTATCAGCTTCTATATATTTTTCCCTCGCCAAAAAAACTTTGTGAGAAAATCATGCATAAAAAGTGATATAATGAAAATAACTTGAATGAGGAAATAATTTTTTACACAAAGCCAACGAATTCGAAACTCAAAAACATTTTTAACTTCAACAGAAAATTTAATTTTTTTTATACCTCGCTAGAGCTCAAGATTAGAACGCAAAATATATAGTTGCATTGGTAACTCTCGTTACTCATTCTTATATATGATATACAAAACATGTAGTAAAAAACATAAGTAGACTAAACAATAGTAATAAATACGATGTTGTCCCCATTATCGTTCTTTCATAGAAGAAGTAGCCAAACTGTGGGTATATCAAGTTATGTGGGCATCATATGCCTATATGTATCACACAACTTAAGATCCAAGGTTGACGATCATAAATGCTCGTCTTCTTTAAAATTCTGATTTGTATGAACGTAAGCAAAACCCTGTTGAAATTACCGATCTTATCGCCAATACTCAAAACATAAAGCTTGTGTCCAATAACTATGATAATATGTAAATTGCATGAAAGCGTGAGTTGCGACGAGATCTTACACAAGTTGTTTATATATCATCATATTTGTAAATTGCATATAGGTATGTAGAGCATATAAGTGAGAAGTTAACATGATGATAAAATTTTACACTAGCTATCCATATGTCATCACACCTATATTTTTAATGGAAACGAGGGTTCATGATGAATCTTAAACCAATTAGACCGAGATACACGAAACTCTTAGTTAATCGTCCATATCCAACATTCATAAGTATGATCGAAGTAAACTGAACATTACTTAATCGCCAAGATAGAAAGACCGCATACGACTAAACTTTATTTCTACAAGTGGTCCATACGCAAATACGTATCATGTTTTACTTCAGATTCAGAACAAAGCATTAAATTTCATAAAATATCATTATTGTTTTCTTGAGACCACGCTTTTAGTGAGCTTGATATATTTATTGAAACATGTCAAAAAATGCGTTGGAACCTCGTAATAAATATACGCTCAATAATTATCATCGATATCAATGATACCGTCAAAGTTATCCACTATAAAATATATTTAATTGTTTGCTACACCGATATCCCCAATGTGTTTAAAACCTATTCCTTTCTTCTACGACCATACTTATTCATATTTTTAAGACCACCGTCATCCAACTTCCTATTAACCTATAGAGTATTGCATTACCTTGCACTCTCCGTGCTGCTAAATGCTTTGTTTGGATAAGCATTAAGGATAACTAAATTTTTGGAATAACAATTAAATATGTAGAAAAAATATTAAGAGTGAACGGAAAGACAGGTAACCATGAATTTAAATTACCATCAACATGTTTAATGATCGATTTTTAATGTTTTGCATTATGAAATCAACCGTCACCAGTGTTAATAAGGAAGAAAATATAAAAATAATCGATTAATTTTTGAGTGAAATTACTATAATTTTGATTTAAAATAAAAGGACTCGAACCGATATTAGTATGATTACAAAAAATTATATATACCCAGAATGATGAGATTTATTTAAGACAATATATGTTTTGTTAATCCGAGTTACGTCTTTTGTTACGTCATGATTTAATTCATGTACGTGTTTTCGATAACATTTAATGACGATCTCTCTGAAAAAAGGTTTAAAGCGACGGAAGTATCAGGGCAATGAAACGAACATTCTTAAAAAATCATTCGATTTTATCAAAATTATACGCATTAATAAGGCAAGAGGATAAGGGTTACGATATACCACATATGATCACATGTATCTGAGTTTCTTGCTAACCGAAAAAAATGAAAAAACGTAGAAATCAATAAAAAATGTGAAGTTCTTCTTTTAAAAACTAAAACAAAAGTGATAATTATGTTATCTTGCTTTGATGAAGAACTCTGGTCGATCATCATCAAACCATTAATACAAACATTTTGCAACTTGGACAAATTTATTCAAAGTGAATTTATTAGCTCACTTGATCTAATGATAGACAAGTCAAATCTGAGCAGAAATAGTCTATTGCAATATCGTGTTTTACACTTAATTCACTACGAACTATTCGATCTACACAATCGGGTTGTACAAGAAGAGAGACTAAAAAGGGGTCGAAAAATGGGAAGACATAAGTGTGTCAAACACAAAGAAGATGCAGTAGTAGGGTGACACTTGGGAATGACCCAGAACCTTGTATAATTGGATGACGGCGTGAGGAAGTTACCATAGTCCATGTAGCACTACTATATCATGAGATGAATTGAAAAAAACAAATCCAAAAAAAATAGACATTGTGAAAAAAGAAGAGTCGTGAAGATGTGTAAGAAGGCAGAAACATTGAGGAACCAATATCGAGGTAATAAGGATAAATAAAGAACATAAGAGCAAGTAAGTAAAATTCAAAAAACGGATTAGCAAGATAGTAACCTCAGTGGGTCATATATGTCAAACACAAAAAAAATGCAGAAGAAAGGGGACAATGAGGAATGACCTAGAACCTTGTATAATTGGATGGTGGCATGGGGAAGTCACCGTAATCCACCTAGTACTCCTAAGTCATGAGATTAATCAGAAAAAAAAGAGGTCGAGGAAAAAAACGGGATGACATTTAGAGAATGTGCAAAAAGAAGAATCGTTGAAATGCGTGCAAAGGTAAAAAAGAGAAGGAGCCAATGTCGAGGCAATAAGGATAAACGAAGAATATAAGAACATGTACTTAAAATTCAATAAGCGGATTAGCAAGAAAGTAACCTCAGTGGGACGTAAATTCAAGACCTGTCTAGTGCAATATACACATATAACCACATAAACTTGCCAATTAGACTGTTGGCTGAGTGTATCGACTTCTTTCCTGTGATGCTTCGAATAAAGATGACCAAACTGCGAAAAACTTCCGTTTTTTGCTTCATAATCTTCATCCAAGGATTATAGTGATGGATGCTCATATATCTCACTATGAACTGTATTACAAAGCATGAAAACATAATAATGAGTCGTTGGAAGGAGCTATGTTAGATAACATAATACACATTTTTTTAAAGGCAATTAATCATAATTTCTCAATGATTGTAATGAATGAGGGATATAAAGTTGCATCCTCCGCTTCGTTTTTTCTTTTCTTAGATTTGTAATGTTATTAACTCGGGATTTTGTGCAAACGTGTACAAGAAATGATTTACCATGCAAATTATGAAAATATGTTAACATTTAATAAAATTTTGAACTACAACTATGAGGATGATAGTTTCGTCATGATCGGAATTATTTTTATCTAATGAAGCTTGATTAAGTGTACGAGACTACAAAAAATTATAAATAAAACAGAGATGATACAATTGCCTCAAAGAGTGAAAAAAAAAAGAACTGTGACTATTTGAAGTGGTGGTGAAGGGATTGTGATGCTTATAATGATAAAAAAAAAAAGAGGTGAAACACCAATGAATATCAATTTGGAATGAACAATTAGTGTCAAAAGACTATGATTCTTGATAATAGATTTCACCCACCTTTATCGATATGATGAAGGTAAAAACGTTGATCATTCTGTTTACTGTGACACACACAAAACCCTTCATATCAATTTGGTAACACATGAAGGAACAAATTTAGTATCGATGGTTACAAGACCCTTTATTTCCTCTTCCCATAATGAAACGGTGTGCGAGTATAACTCCAATCGTGTTTAGGAGTTAGAGTGTGGTTATGTGTTTTGTGGAGCCTGATGATTGTTTTTTTTGAGTTATTGTTGTTCTATTTTTATTTGTGGTTATGATGTTAAATATAAAGATGACAAAAATAATAAAAAATGTATAAAATATGTTATTAAATTTATCTTTTGTTGTAAATATTCTTAATTGATGAAGCAAACGTATGTAAATACATCTGTCTTTTTTCAAGTTTTTCCTTTAGGTGGTGTGCCTTCGTAAACCCTTGTTGTTCATTGTGATTTTCCCATAAGCGCTCATGACATAAAGTCCATAGTCAGATGTAGGATATCCCAATGTATAAGATGATCATCAACTCATTATACGATAAAACTGATTTGCAGATAAGATATATGGTTTTAAAATTTAACAATCGCAAACTTGAAGAAGATATGTAACCCAATAATTTGTGTTACAACTCTCCTTACATCCTATTTACATGCATGCTTTCTACGATAAGTGTAAAAAAATTATTGCAAACTCCTCAAAGTAAGAGCTAAAGACTTAGTTATTCAATTGGGGCAAAATTTAAGAAAATCAAACTCACACAAACATTACTTCACATTTAAAAGACTAATAAGATATAATATTGCAAATATAATTTAACACTTATTTAGTAAGGCTCTCATGCAGATGTTTGAACCGATGCATAATCTGATTAATTGAGCATAACAACTATCATTCATAAAAATAAGATGAAAACTCATTAACGTACTTATATACCATTAAATCGGGGTCATAAAACAAAGTAACCAATAGTCCCCATATACATTACACATAAGCAAGCATTCTACTTGAAAGGGCATGTAGAGATTCTAAAGATTAGATGTCAACTCGTTTCTTAAGGAAAAAAAACAATCACCATGTCATCCCGCTTTGACCCAAAGCTCAAGCCAATCACCCACCACCGAGCCTTAATCATGGATAGTCTATCGTCCCACATAACAAATTATGAGCCAACTCATCACCCCACTTGGCTTGATTAACATGCTGGATTTGTTTGTGCACCTGTAGTCTAACTTGAGCGAGCTAGAATGTGAAAGAAACTTAAAAAAACACACGTGCAACTTTTAATACTATCCTAAACGGTGAAGCTAAAAAAAATAAAAAAATAAAATCAACAAACCCTAACAAAAAATTATGATCCGCTGCCTCCCCCCCCCCCATTAATTCCAAACAAAACATAGGTATGAAACATGAAAAGTCGTTTTTCGAGATCGCTACAATGCGTCTCCTCTCAACTCTTCTCATATATGTTGTTCAAATAATAAACAAAAAAAGACAAGACTTGCGACTCTAGTGTCTCTTTGGATAGACGGGCTACCCTCTCCTTGAGTTTTCACCAACACTTAAAATGAGATTGCCTGTTTTCCTGTCCTTTGGGACATCCACTAAAATTGAAATGGCATAGAGGAGATTAGTATGGTCCTCGAGTCCGGGCTAACATCGTATTATAGAAACATTATGAGGTTTTGAATTACGTATGACAAATAATGATCCAGAAAGTTCCTTGATCGAAGGGGGATAACATTGATATCGTTGTTTCAACTTTCAACATAGAATCACAAATTATGTTTCGGCCAATCATGGACAAGCAATACGACATTTGTGTGCACACAAATCACTATAAGAGTGTTTGAATATTGCGACCTGGAGGTGGGGAGAGAGGCAAAATCTAGATGTTCCTACAGTGATTCATTTTCACACAAATACCAACAAAAGGAAACAAAGTAGTGTGTACTGCCAATGAAGACCTTCAGAGGGCGCAACCCATTGGCTGACGGAAGTGCTCATCCTAAAAAAAAACCGACGAATTCGCTAACCCTGATCTTATGACAGTCTGAGGGACAGGGTCAGACCCATACATAGTGAGGAGCGTTAAAGGAATAACTCTTTCTTGAAAAAAGTTAAAAGGGGAAGAGTTATACAATGTTTGATACAATCATCACAATAAGGGGCAGGTCAGTAAACCGGATCGTACGTGAGGTTGTCATGAAAGGGATGTTGGATCCGCTTTTTAACAAATTGATGTCAACAAATAGATGCTGAACTTGAATTCCAGCATGTGCTGCTTCCCACAAATAGACCGGAGCCATCTACCCAGCAAAAGCTCAATTATGGTGGTTCACTCACCACCACTGAGATAAAAGCCCTAAAAAACTTGAAAAAAGTGATATTTATAAAAAAACAGAAAAAAAGACAAGTTTTTCAAGTTAAGTATATGAAAAAATTGGAAAAGTCATTGTTTAAACGTAAGAACAACATCGCACATCGCTGTATGAGCGCATAAAATTGTGCTTAATGGGTTCTAGCCTCTGCACAAGGATAACATCGTAAATTGACAAGTGGTCAAAAGACAAAAAAACAGAAAATGATTGTTTGCTTTAAAAAAGCAGAGGTTCTGGTTCCCAAGAAAGCATTGGGTAAATTAACCATACTCCCTGTTCTTTGTTTCTGACTGCAGACTATAAGATTCGTCACCAAAAAGGTAGAAACTGGGTACTGAGTGGGACTTTGCTACGTCTTGTTGGTTCATGAGATGGTCCAATTGGCCACACATTCTCACCAAAATGCCGCTTTTATCTTTAAAGACTTCAAGAAAGCCTATGCCCATGCGGATTGGCGGTTTCTAGAAAAGTGTTTGAGAAAAATGAACTTTGGCCCGACATTTTGGCAATGCGTGCGCATACTACATCAGAATGCCACTACTCGGGTTCAAATTAATGAGTCTTTGCCCCCACCCATTCGCCTTGAGAAATCAGGGCGCCAAGGGGACATGATCGCCCTGCACCTCTTCTTGATCATTATAGAAGCATTATTGGCCAACTCATGCGCTAATAAGGACATTACAAGGATAAAAATTGCACAAATTTAAAAAAAGACCGTTTCAGTTTGCTCCCTGTTTTAAGACGATCTTGTGATTATGGTCGAGGCTACCACTGGAAACATGGAGGAAATCTAATTGGGGGAATAAAATGCAAGGATGGTGGGTCCACTATTAAGGGGGATGACCCCCAGAGCACCCTCACATCTCCCAGCGCCTGCTTCAGGCTCCTCTTCGGATACTAGGCGTGTCTATGTCCACATTGGGCCGATCCTCGACCAATGACGAGTGGATCAGTTCCCCGACCAATGACGAGTGGATCAGTTCCCCGACCCTGACCAAGCTGGCGAACTGGTGGAACAAACCCATGTCCCTGTTCGGCCGATTCCTGATAATCAATAATGTAGTCTTGGCAACTCTATGGTACAAATCCGTGCTCTGATCATTGAGCAAGATTGGGTTGCAGACGTAATTGAAAACAACAATAGTCCTCTCGAGAGGAGATTGTGATATCCTTAACGCAATCAGTCGCGTGGTTTGGGAGACAGTAATCCAACCTAAATCGGCGGCGACCCTCCTATTATTAACCCTATTACCCAAGTGCAGGCCCTACGTATCCAGTGGGTAAAGAAACTGATTTTCTTCCCGCACAGCTCATGGGGGTCGCCATCCTCATAACATATTGCCCGATTGACCCCACCATCCCCTCCGATTGTGCATCCGCTGACGTGGTCGGATGACCACTTTTGGCTAATCCCTTGCAAATACCCCGTGAGTATTGAGGGGTGGCTACCAGAATGGAATGAGGGCACCCTACTCCTGGACTAGTTTTGGTCATCCTTACTCAGCAGTTGGTGGTCCAGTGGTGGAGGCTTCCCCTCCGGCCACCCCTCCCCCTGGATTGCTAGGAGGAGGTCCATTGACCACCCTTCCTCGGTCACCGATGGTTTGCAGATTCACACTGTCGGGTTGTGTGTAGCTCAACTTCTTCATGGAAGACATGGGTCCACTTGTATCCTTCGTATAAAAGATATGTGATTATGAGTGAAGGGAGTGAAAAATGGCTGCCCAACTACTCCATACTCTCAGATAATATCCTCACATGGAGCGTCAGCCAGACTCCCTGATCGAGATAATCCCGCTGACATGGTACCGCACGCTCAGGCATGGGCCCACCCTGTTGGAGGGCAACAAGGTAGCCATTCAAGAGGACTCTGAGAGGATAGGGAGAGTGCACAACGTTAGGCCACAGGGTGCCTTGGTAGAGTATTTCCAGGTGAGCAGGTTAGGCGTCCTCCGTGGAATCTTTGACCCCTTGACCGAAGAGACAAAACATCGCTATTTAGGATACAGGTCTTGGGTGAGGGGGAGGAGGTTCTTACCTTTTACAAGCTTTTAGACCCACCTTCAGCAGGAATGGAAATGAGACCCAGCGAGATGCCCGACTAACCTTCCCCTCCGACAAATTCACCCCCACAACCTATCTTTTAAGTCCACATTCAAGATGCTCAAACCCATACGTTATGTAAAGGACGTAGTCATCGACAAATGGGCAAAGCACCTCAATGTGAACCGCTAACTACTCACACCAATCTCGTGGTTTTAGGAACGAAAGACCAACCCTGAGAGACAAATCGCCCTCCGTTGTCTGCCAACGTGCGACTGGCTAGTGGACCACACCAACCTCGAACAGGAAGGATATGTCTTGCCATGGTGCCCATGGTGCTTGAGCGCCTTCCCCCCCCAAAAGAGGGCGGAAACTATAAAGCATGTCTTCATGGAATGTCTGAACGCTCGACTCACCTAACACTAGTGGGATCAAATTTGACGCGTGATGGTACCTTATACTCCCTAACCCTGGACATGGCAGACCATCTTGACAGGCCACTCACAACCGGAACAGGACGCATCAACCTTCACAAGAAATATATATAGGTTAGGTAGGTGATCAGTCGTGTGGACCTTGTGGTGGCAATGTTGCCTATTGGAGCGGAAGAGAGTGAAAGTGGAACGAGTAGAGGTCATGGAGGAAATCAAGAAACACGTCCAAATGGAGCTGCTACGACGGTGGTAAACACTGAAGCCACAACTGGTTTACGAAATGGACAAGGATGTTAGACACACGATCACTACCTATTGTACATATTAGTTGGCGGGGAATAGGGGAGGATGGATAACTGACATATAATAAAGCGGGTATAGGGCAAAATGGTGCCAAGAGGAGCTGGAGGATGCGAGAGACTATCATTTCGTGATTTTCTACGACTCGACCTGCATGGACCTCGCATTCCCCCTATGCCCCCCTTTGGATTTCTGGATTTCCTTTTTCCCCCTCATGCTCTGTCCCTCCTCGAAGTGCCGTGCTGAAACTCCCCCTGATAACCCTCGGCTGCCACCTGGATGGTCACAAGCTGAGTCTCAGATTAGTCATTACTCAACTCCCTGTTATGAACCTCAACTTTCTTCTCATGACAGACCCCTGAGAAAGAAGGGCTGACTACACCGCAAAATACTATAAAGACTTATTTACATCTCAAACCCCCAACAAGAACTCACTAAAAGTCCGTCAAGCTATGGATGAGTTTCTTTAGGCCATGCAATCACGCCTTACACCAACACAAAAAACTGACCTGGATAACCCACTCTCACTGGATGAAATATGGGCAACCCTGCAAGATATGGAGGATGAGAAGATGCCCGGGATTGAATCTTTCCCAAATGAACTCTGGGTGCACTTTTGGGACCTCCTCAAGGACGATCTGATGGAGTATATAACAACTGTCCAGAAGGAGGGTTCCTTTGGGGGCATGCTTGGTCAAGGAGTGACCACACTCCTTTCCAAAAAAAGAAACAAGGAGGACATTAGAAACCATAGACCTATCACCCTACTCCCGGTCCCCTATAAACTGGTGGCCAAAACACTCACCATCCGCCTTTTGCTGCATATGAACATGCTGATTCATCCCAACTAGACAGGATTTATGCCCAACCACAATATTCATGACAACATCCTTTTGGTCAACGAGACCATCAAGTACGAACGCCAACGTAGAGCCCAAGCGGCTATTTTGTTTATAGACTTCGAGAAAGCGTATGACCACGTTCACTGGGACTTCCTGGATATGTGCCTGGTCAGAATGAACTCTGGTCCCGATTTCTGCCACTGGTTGCAACTCCTTCATACAGCGTCTACCACAAACATAATGCTCAATGACCATCTTTCATCGTCGATAACACTGCAGAGGTCGGTACGTCAAGGGGATCCCATCGCACCTCTTCTCTTGTGATAGTTATGTAGGCCCTAGCAACATTGATTAAAGCTCACCCGAAAATTAGTAAAGTGTCCATCCTGGATATCCCGACCACCTTATCGCAGTAACGTCGCTGTTCGCAGACGACCTCACGGTTCTCATACATGCAAACGCCGACAACCTTCTGGCCCTAACCCAAATCATACACCTCTTCTCAATGGCGGCAGACATGAAAGTGAATTGGGGCTCTAAGACAGAGGGCTGGTGGCTCCACCCTCAAGACTTGCCCTTCCGTAAGACCCATGTGTTTCATGGACGAGAAAGGAAAACGACATCAGAATCTTGGGAGTGAGGCTAACAACAATGGGACCTCCGCTTGACCACCAGGATATCCTGGTGAACACGATCATTGACTGCCTGGCAAGATGGGAAGGACTGCACATATCGCTGGTGGGACGGACGCTGGCAATCAACAACGCTATTATTGCGGCCATATGGTACAAACTGGCAGTTTGACCACTGAAACCATGACAATATACCAGGCTGAGAAAGATCCTCACAATGTATCTATGGAAAACACCGCAGAATCCGAAGGCTGCATGGGCATGGTGAGTTGGGACACCCTCACACAACCAAGAGCCAAAAGGGGGTTGGGGATACTGAAGCCTGAACGGGAGAGTGAGGCCATGATTTTCAAGGTGTTAACCAGACTCCGTATAGGAAACAACATCTATGGCCCCCCTTGGCCTGCGTGCAGATAGCTGGTCTGACACCCGAATTTGTGCCCCCTAATCGGGTGCACCCCTTCCAATGGTTGACCAACAGCCAATGGACAATCCCAGGCCTCCGTCGACACAGGCATATGACAAATGCGGCACGGGCCACCAGGCAGGACATCCCCCATGACCCTCTCTGGCCAAACATGCTAAAACTGTGGAGGAATCGTGACCCCAAACAAAAGTGTCCACCCAATAGATGGCACCTCCATATGGAGACAACCGCTACTATTCGGTAACCCTTCATCTTGGACGAAGCTGGCAGCCCACTTCTACTCACAGCTAATTCGCCCTGGCTCACCTGGACAAAGAAAGGAATCTACATGGTGAGTGATATCTGGGACCCGGTCGAACAGAATTGGACTATACCAGAGCAGCTGTAGGCCAAGCTGAAGCACGTAAGGAACGTGGACGAAAAAACCCGTGATAGACACCCTTCCTCTAGCCTGGAGGCTAACCCTCAAAACCGGCCCCACGATTCAACCACAAAACTGGGTGGTTAGGTACGTGTACCTATCCACACCGAGGACTGTCTATAGCGTGCACAACACTTAAGGCGGGAGGTGCACAGTGGAAGCCTTCACCCTGCATATTCCAAGAGCATGGTTCTTTCAACTGGTGGGGATGATTAATGTGAGAGTGGTGGGTGACCAGGATAACGACTATCATGCACACGAGCCTGCCACACCGATCGCCCGTCTTCCCTTTGACCTAGACGACTGGGAATGGACGGGCCAACAAACCATGCACATCTGGGATTACATTATTAAAGGGGGGTACAGAGCATCTCGTCCACGGCAGCAGCAAATTGCACAAACAATTTTACAAAGATGGGAGCGAGACTCACTAGTGAATCCACAACTGCTGAACAGCCTCCCTTGGGCCAAGTATTCCAAAATAATGGCCACAAGCCTCAAATCTCTGCAATGGCAAATTATACACTGTTGTCTCTCCACCCGATTGGCTTGTCTCAAGAACAGACCTTGAGCAGAATGGCGTGCTGTCCCCCATATGCACCTACTGTGGCAGGGCGACACAGCCGGCCAGGGCAACACTCGAGCACTGCCTGTTGGCGTACCCGATGGTTACCCAAATATGGAGGTGGTGGGATGCAATGTTCCATTCACTCACAAACATCCATATCCCATGGGACCTGGGCCTCATCCAGCTGGGCAAAACCAACACTTGCTAGCGCAGTGAAGTCCATTCGCCACTAACCTCTTTTCGTATATGAAACTACACGTCCTCATGCAAGCCTGGAGAGCTAGGTGCTCATTTGAGAGAAAAAAACATCGGTTTGCCCCGGGACCACCACCTTCACTTCAACAATTGGACTGAGGTCGACGCCAGCATCTCTCTAAGGCCAGCCAAAGACTTCCCAGACCCATTCTCACCTCAACCGTTCTCAAGATGTGAGGCTATAAATGCCCCATAGAGACCACAGAGACAAGATGGGGTTCTCAGACACAGAAAGGGGAGGGGAGGGACTCCCTTGAGGGATGCACTAATACCCCTCGGTGCCCCCCTCTGCTCCCTAGGGCCTGTTCGGGCCAAAAGCCCAGGCAAATCAGTGACATTCTTACGTAGATGGTGGTCATGCGACACTGGAACCTGTTTCCAGCAGTTGGGTTTCAACGGTATTTTCAGAAATGACCTTTTTTTTTTTTTCTCGGTTGAAGCCGGGTAATGGCCCCAATATTTCAAATCTTCCTGTGTACTTCCATTAGGGACGTTGGGTCTGTTTCCCATCACATGCTGCTCCCCAGGAATAGATTGGAGCTTTGTCTGTGTTAAACCACTAGTACCTCCGCCAGTGTTAAGAAATTACGATGTCTTGGCCGGTACCTGAACTTTTCGGGGTGGGACATAGGGTTGGCAATGTCCCATAAATCTGAATTTTATAGTGATGGAAAAAGGGGGAAAAAAAATGCTTTCTCTATTGCAATGATGTCGGGCTGGGTAGTCCAGGAGGACGCGCTCACAATCTTCCTCCTCAGAATGCACCTTACAGGTAAGGCGGTCACATTCTGAATGTTACTGTTTTCTTTTTTTTGTTGGTCGTGTGTTTCTTATGAGTCCCCTGTTCGTGAATTGCTCAAGCTGTCCGTGATCTGCTCAAACTGTGTTTTGTCATAGGATTGTAAGGCTCATCACACTGGCACTTAGGAGAATGTATCCAGCCATTTTCACAGTCGGATCCATGTGCCCGTTTTTTTTCGCTTTTATTCTCTTTTTGGAATCTGACAACCTGGCCACGGGGCTGAGATGTCGTCATTGAGGGCACACTCACACTACCACTTCCAAGAATGTATACAACTACAATCATGGTCAAAGCTTTGTTTCCTTTTTTTTTAAATTCTTTTATGAGGTTCACGGCCGCAACTTTTCTTCTTCTTTTTTGTTTTTTTTTGTTCTTTCCGTGAGAGTACCAAAAAGAAAACGGAGTGGTACCCAGGCTCGGCAAAACTCGGAGCGCAGTGAAATTCAGGGTCGGCAAAAACAGGCTCGGAGGTACTGCAACTACCAAGGTTTGGAGGGTTGTGGCACAAAGTTAACCTGAAAAAAAAAAAAAAAAGGTTTGGTCTGCAGCAGGCACAACAGGCGATAGAAGAAGAGATCAGGTCCTGTAGACAACATGCATGGAAGACTATGAACCAGGACTATCATGACGAAAGAGACCCCACTCTCAGGGAGGCTTTGCGAGAGTCCTACCGCCAGATCTGGCAGGATGTGCACCACGCCTTCTCCGAACTGCTAGATGGCCTCAACATAAGATGGAAAAACTGGAGGGCGGATGAACCCTCATGGCAAAGGAGACCCCTGGATGACTTTGCAGTCCCATACCTCCCGCCCAACTTTCTCTTGATCCCTCAGAATCCCCAGCATGCAATGGATCCTGCACCCCCCCTGCAGTAACTCCCTCCCGCCTCCCTCCTGCTACCCTCACCACCATCTTGTTCCGACCCACTTCCACCCCCTGATCCTCTACCATCCCGCCATTTCTACTGCCGCTGCAGAAGATGGGGACAACTCGAGGCTTGAGGCCATTGAGGTGAACAAACGGTACGAGAACGAGAGTGCCAACTCACATGGGACTTCGGACAGACGGCACATGAGAGTACAACCGCTGCAAAAGATGCATCCTTGACTCTTCTATGAGCTCTGAGACCTCCTGCTGCCGGCTCTGTCCGGGTAACAGCGCTTGGACCGATCGACTGGGATCGCTCTTCATTCAGGGTTTCATCTGATGTGAATGTGGAGAAGGGTAAATCCCATACTTGCAACCGCACGAGCCGCACATTCGTGCGGAGTTCTGTGCAGAATTGTGCAGGTTATTTTTTTATTATTATTATTATTTTTTTTTCGGAGAGCGGATGGGGGGGCGTATAACAGGAAGATGGGGATATAGCGAGAGGAGGGGGATATGGAGAGGAGGACGATGTGGACGAGGAGGACGACGAGGATAGCGAGGACAAGGAGGAGGAGGAGGAGTAGAGAGAATGGGGAAGGAGAAGAGATGGACGGAGGGAAAAGAGGAAGGCAAGGAGGAGGAGGACAAGTGGGAGGAGGAGGAGACATGGACGGCGAGGGACGGGAGGATACGAGGAAGGGGAGGACACGAGGAAGGGAAAGAGACGAGGAGGCATGGAAGATGAAGAAGTACGAGGAGGAGACAAGGAGGATGAGGAAAGGCAGGAGGAGGACGAACAGGAGGAGGAGGACAAGTCGGAGGAGACGAAAAGGAGAAGGGAGGAGGAGACATGGAGGACGAGGAAGGGGAGGAGGAGCGAGGTGAGGCAGCACCCCTGCAATTTTTTTTTTCATCCATAGATTGGAGCATTTTCCAATAAATAAATAGATAAATAAATAAATAAATAAAATTTTGGGATGGGCCTCGAACGCACCGTTTCGACCCTCAGCCTTCTGTTGTTTTTTCGGAGGGGGGTGATGGGTCGTTCCCCGCACACGTCGTGCGCCGCACGGGATCGGTTGGGCATGTGCCCCGCACGTCGGGAACCGCCCGCACGACGTGCACTTGCAAGTATGGTAAATCCTGTAAAAACAGTAATTTTAGCTCTTTTATAATGTTATAAAGGGAAGCTGGACCCGATTTCCAGCAGTTGTAGCTCCTCACCAATGGAATGGAGCCATCCCACAAAGGGGCTTGCAGACGGGGTGTCTGCTCTTACCAACACCCCTTCTACACCCGCAGTCGATGTTCTGTTTTTTTTTTAAGAAAAAGGCTCGTGCCGGTGTTAGTGGTGCTGATAAGTGTTGATAAGAGCAGACACCGCTAGCACCAGGGGAGAGGCTCCATCTATTAGTGGGGAGCATCACCTGCTGGAAAAAGGGTTCAGCGTCCCATATACAGACCGATTTTGGAATAGATCAAAACAGGATTATGTGGGGTTCGTGCCAGCATTGATTACCCTGGGGTCCGGGGGATTGACTGAACAGGCTAATGGAGAGAGGGGGAAACCTCGTCGCCCTGAATCCGGTGCCAGATCCCAGCTGCTATACATTGGTTCCTCCCCCCCCCCTTTTTTTAAGCTAAGAATATCTATAGGAATTTAGAAAACCATGAGCCACCCCTAACCCCCTTTATTCTTAAGAGTCCTGGTTGCCAGCATTGACTGCCCCATTAGCTGGGGGGTTAACTGTGCAACCGATCTTTTTTTTTTTTTTTTCTTTTTTTTTTTTTTTCCTTTTTTAAACAAGCCCCCGATAGTGTTAGTGGTGCTATGTAAGAGCAGACACCACTAACACCTGGGGGGAGGCTCCATCTATTAGTGGGGAGCGTCACTTGCTGGAAAACGGGTCCAGCGTCCCTTTGTACAAAAGTTGGTCATTTAAGACATCCGAAAAATGGCGGTGGGAACTTTCCTGGCAGCATTGATTACTCCGGGGTCCAGGGGATTGACTGACCAGGGTATGAGAAAATCAGATCAAGGGGAAGCCTCTTCACCCTGAACTTCACCCTGAAGCCGGGGCTAAACTCTCAATTATACTCTGTGTTGGCTGGACGTCTTATTTGCTGGAAAAATCCAGCCACTGTGATTGCTTCTATGCTGGAAACCGGGTCCAGCGTCCCTTTGCAAAGTTCCAGAACCATACAGAAGGGGAGAGGTTTAAGAAGAAAGAGCGAGGATGAGGGAGGGGGAGGGAGAAAAAACCTCTTCGCCCTGACATCAGGCGCCAACTTTTCTTTGTAAAACAAGTTTCTTTCTCCCTTCTTTTTAAACCAGAGTGGAGGGGGGAGGGGGGAAGTCACTGAGGGGCGACAGTGATGTCATCTTCCCTTTCCCTTCTCCGTCTAATGCTTATGTGAGCACCTCCACCAGGGAGAGAGCATGGGGGGGGAAGGGGTCAGGGAAATCAGCCGGGGGGCGGAATGGGAAGGAGGGCTCAATGTGGGTCCATTCCTTAAAGATCAGTCTATAGTCCCTTGCTCCTTCCATCGATTCTTGATTGCTATTGGGGCCATCCTTGGACCATTCCACTTTTGCGATCCACCCCTCCCTGTCCCCCCCCAGCCATTCTCTGCAAAAGTTAGTAATTACCCGTTTCACGTCCCCAATCTGTTGGAAGATGTCAAGTTGGGGTTTCAAGGCCTGCTACCTGCGCATCAGCTCTAGCTGGATTTGCTGCTTAATCTGGTCCGTGACCTCTGCCCCCTCTACACATACTTTCTCCATCTCCAAAAGGCACCGTTGCCACCATAGTGCCCATAACACCGCTTGCCTTCCCAACCTGTACATGTTTTCTGCAAAAGCTTTGACCCCTTGGCACGGCCAGTGGCCCACCAGGATTGCTTGCCATGACCATGGCCAGGGGGTCAGGATTCCCATTTTTCTCCACACCCTGTCCCACCATCTCCATGTGAATTGTGCAAGCGGGCATTGCATGAAAACGTGCTCCATTGTTTCCGCTTTCTTGTGGGGCGGGAAGTGCCTGAGGCACCGCAAGCACCAGGGCAGTGCAAGCCGCTTTTGCTCCAAGTTAGTATGGTCGATCAGCCAGTCGTTGATTGGCAAGCAACGGTGCGTTATTTGCCATTGCAGCGACGTGATGTTCGCTGGTTTGGACTTTCGTTCCTGAAACCATTTTATTGGTGCAAACTGGCCTCGGTCAATGTTCAAGTGCCTGGCCCATCCGTCGATAATTATGTCCCTCAAATTGCGCTTTGCTCGCATCAATTTATATGTCGATTTAACAGTTATCTTGTGTACTGTGATCTGTTTGGTGACGCGGGAGGGGCCTGTAGGCGTTTGAGAGGTTTCCCATTGCCATTCCAGTGGGTCAAAAGCCAGCTCGTAAATGCTTTTTCGTGACTGAAAGGCCATGTAGTCAACTGTGCAACCGATCTTCCTGATAGTCTGTCCTATATTTCCAGCGCTGTATCAACATTTTGTTGCAAGAGTGATGTTCAGTCCTGGTTGCTAGCATTGACTGCCCACCTTCCTGATGCGCCCCCCATCTGATTTCCCTGACCCCTTCCCTCCGCACCCGCTCGCCATGGTCAAGATAACGACGGACTGACACACTGAGTTTGCAGCAAACAGCAGTGGATGGGTACCCTTCCCTTTCCCTTTTCTTTCCCACCTTTTTTTTTTTTTTCCTTCTTCCTTTTTTTTTTTTTTTTTTTTTTTTTTTTTTTTTTTTTTTTTTTTTTTTTTTTTTTTTTTTTTTTTTTTCCTTTTCTTTTTTTTTTTTTTTTTTTTTTTTTTTTTTTTTTTTTTTTTTTTTTTTTTTTTTTTTTTTTTTTTTTTTTTTTTTTTTCTTTTTTTTTCTTTTTTTTTTTCTTTGCCTTTTCCTTTTTTTTCTTTTTTTCTTCTTTCCTTTTTTTTTTTTTTTTTTTTTTTTTTGAAAAAAAGCTCCATCTATTGGTGGGGAGCGTCACCTGCTGAAAAGCGGGTCCAACGTCCCTTACACAGATAAAACAAGAAAGTACATTAGAAAGGAAGGAAATTGGATGGTGACTGGAAGATGCCTGCCAGCATTGATTGTTCTGAGGACTAGGGGATTGACTGAGCAGCTGTGGAATTGAAAGCCTGATGATCCCCTACTCCTCCTTCATTCCTGTACTAGGGCCGGGTCCGGTGGGAACCACTGGGGGGGCACCAGTGGGGATTCCTTCCGTCCTCCTGCCCAACTTCACAAAAACTTTCCTCGACCATCCTGCTGCCACGCGCCCATACTTTATCAGATGAGATAGGACCAAGAAAAAAAGGAGCATTTCGAGATGGCTAGATAATCTTGGATTGAAACTGTGAACACACTAACCTCGGAACCAGACTACAACTTAGATAACTAAAAACCGATCCAACACTAACAAAGCAGACTACGACAGTCAGATAACGGGGCCCCATATCGACACTGACAAAAAATCTGACCTCAGACTATCCACGGAACCAGACTACAACTCAGATAACTGAGGACCGAGCCAAAACTATCAAAGTAGACTACGACCGACGCTGAAAAAAGAAAACCGAAAAAACAGACTGCAGCTAGATAACGAGACCCTGGATCGACACTGATCAACCTCAGACCCCTAAGGGAAAACCAAAAACAGAATACAATAGATAAAACTGACTAAAAACGACTTGTCTACTACACATATGAGGGCTTTGCCGGTTACAGGCGTATTTCCAAGGACTGCGGGTGGGGCGGGAACGGGTCTGGAAACGCCGTTGTCGGTCTCATAGGGATGTTGGGGTTTATTGACAGCCAATCCTTAAATCTCAATTGGTAATCCCTTGGCGCTTCCTCTTCATGGTTGTCCTCCCCCCTTCCTCCTCTTTCCACCCCCCGGACCAGCATACTTCCGCTACCCATCCCAATCGGTCCCCGCCCAACCACTCCCTGGAAAACTGTAATAGCGGGTCCCGGATGTCTTTGGATCTATGGAGGTTATCTAGTGATTGCTTCAGTGATTTCCATTTGAAAGAGAGTTCCAATTGGAAGTGTATTTTGAATTGTTTCACTCTTTCTTCTCCCTTCACCCGAACTTAATCTAGAGTTAAGATGCATCGTTGCCACCACAGGACCCACAAGATCGTTCGTCGGGACATGTGGAACATGTTTGACTTAAAGGAGTCGTCTTGGAAGGGTGGGTAATAGCCCGTTAAGATGACACGCCAATCCCACAGCCATGGATGCCCCGGGACCATTTGTTGCCACACCCTGTCCCACCACCTCCAGGTAAGAATGACTGTGGGGCATTGTAGGAATATATGCTCGATGGTCTCCGCTCTTTTCCTAGTTGGAAAACTCAACAGACATCGAGAGCATAAGGGGAGAGCGCGACCCTGCTTCTCCAAATGCGTGTGATCGATTAACCAGTTGTTGGTTGGTAGGCACCGATGCAGGATCTGCCACTGCAGAGATGTAATTTTCGCTGGTTTGTACTTGGTATCGCTGAACCAGCGTATTGGTGTGAGGAGGTGCCTTTCCACATTGAGGTGCCTTTGCCATCGATCAATCACCGTGTCTTTTAAACAACGCTTTACCCTGAGGATTCGGTACGTTGCTTTAACTGAGAGGCCCGACAGTGTTTTAGGTCTGGGATGTCGTGGGCTGTTCCGTGGGTCAGGGTTCCAGACCCATTCCAACGGATCGATGGGGAGGACCTTTGTAGCAATCTCAGGAAAGGAGGCCCGGCGGTTCTCCCCGTCCTCTAGCACCCGGATTCTGTTTAGGGCGTCCCTCCGAATCCATTGGAAGGGGTCCCGGCTTCCTACCAATCTCCCATTTCTTTCAACGCTATACCATTCAATCAGCGCTTCCCCTGATCGGATTAGATGAACCAGGCCTACCATGTTGACACCCCTTTCCCTGGCCACCCAATCCCCCACCTTCAACACCTTACCTTTGCGGAGGATGGGCCACCACCCTACCAGGAGGGCTTTCGTTATTTCTGCAAGAGCTGCCTCTATATTATGACAATACCTCAGGTCTTCCCTCATCCTCTCCGGACTCTTCCAATCCTTCCGCTCCTCGTCCCAGAGGTCACCCACTCTCGTCACCCCATTCTTCACCCATCCTTTCCATGGGATGTCGGTGCTACATAAAATCTGACTCTGTTCGTTGGTGATCCACCTGTTCCCGAAGAGGGGTTGTCTTGCCACCTCTTCCCACCTAACTGGGTGAGGGCGACTCGGGGAGGGAAGCTTCCTCCACATTTTTAGCAAACGAGGCCAGAAATCATCTCTCCTTCCCTCCTCTCCTCTTGGGCGCCGTGGCATTCTCCAATATCTATCTTCTAACCATTGGAGAGGGTGGACAGACGGTGGAGCCTCGGGGGCAGACGGGCAATTTGTTCTAGTGCTAACGGTCTCCACACTAGTGGGTTTTCGAAGATCAGTCGTAACACCCATTGTAGGCTGAGGGCTTAAGTTTGACCGAGGGGATCTAGGATACCGAGGCCTCCTTTTGCCTTGGGTTGGATAACTGAGTCCCATGCCACACGACTTATGGCGTGGGGAGTTCCGCTGTCTCCTCTCCATAGGTAAGCTGCCACCTTTCTCTTCATAGACCTCAGGGCCTCTGGACTCAGTGGCCAAAGGATCGATTTATACCAGAGGGTGGCTAAGACTACGTTGTTGATCACCAGGGATCGTCCAAAGAGTGACGTGTGCTGGTGGTTCCATTGCCAAAGTTTAGCAAGGGCCAGGGCTGATAGCCATCCATCGTTCTCTGGGGGTTTACCCAGCACTGACATCTTGACCCCCTTTTCCTTCCTTTTCTTCTTTTCCCCTCTTTTTCTGTTCCCCCACTTTCTTTTTCTCTTCTTCCATCCCCTCCCCACAGCATCCGCACACCCTTGCGGCAGATTATTCCAGTATCCGGTGCCCCTCCGGGGACTGATCATCATTCCTGCAGCAAAATGTTGACACAGCGCTGGAAATATAGGACATACTATCAGGAAGATCCGCTGAGTAGTCGATGTTCTCATTAAAAAAAAAAGAAAAAGAGAAAGAAGGGGACGGAAGAGGGGTGACCCTGGTGTTCCCCAGAGCCCCCTTCTCCCTCACCCTCTCAAAGGCCACGGATCTACCCGAATCCTTTGTTGATCAGAGCCGAAGCCGGGTAATGCCCCCGACATGTTTCTCATGTTCTTCATGTAATTCTTTGGGACGCTGGACCCGATTTCCAGCAGCTCCTCACCAATAGATTGGAGCAACCAGGAGCATGGTCCCTTCAGCAGTCGGATAGGAGTGTGGCCTATCCAGTGTGACACTGAGTGGCAACGGGCTGACAGGTTCATTATGAATTTCTGGGCTGAGAAAACAGGAGAAAGGCCAAAAAAAAAAAAGAAACAGAGACCTGCCACCGGAAATCACGGCAGAGTGCTTCCCAGCCATCAGATCACAGATGATCTGATGGTGGTGGTTGCAACAACAGTGAACAAGTAACTGCCGCGTTTTTTTCTGGAATAAGCTCGACTTCTGTCAGCAGTGATCCTGACACCCTCCATATACTCCGTGATTGCAGGAGGGCTCCACCCAATGAGTTAATTGCAAAACAGCAAGTAAAATACTGAAAATTTTCTATCCAGTGGGCCTATGGCCGACCCCACCCTCTTTTGGGGTTGGCCACACCCCCGACCGGTTGAAAAGATTCTGGCGGGAAGCTTTCTTTGCACGGGCATGCCCAGTGTTAAGGAGAGGAGGAGGGGAACAAAGATCTCCTTACTTTTTCCGGTAATACATGTAAAATACTGACCGTGGGATCACGAGTACTGCATGGCAGGATTTGGGTCACTCAACTGCCACACAACTTCTTTTCTGTCCTATCCGGTTGCTAGTGGGACCATGCTCCAGGGGTGGAGGAGGACGCTCCTACTGCTTCCTCTAGTAAGCCAAACCTGCTTAAAAAAGAAAAAAAGAAAAGAGAGTGGGACCCTGCCCTGCAGGTATACCATTATTATTATTATTATTATTATTATTATTATTATTATTATTGCTCAACCATTCCCAAAATTAGACCCATAACCAAATAGTGTTGTGATTCCAAGAATAAAGAGAAAGGCAAATTGGATCTCTACCCTGTTCAAAGATGGGAATTCCTGTTTTACCTAGTCCCAGTGCCGAGCTTGCGTCTTAACCTGGGAAATGATCTGTGGAAATTATGTCCATGGCCAGGACCTACGTGGGCCATGGTACTGCCAAATTGCGGTTGTATCCAATGACTGGAATCCTCAAATTATTGACATATGCGGGTAAACTATGTTCACACTCAATTTTGCCTTCCCGGTTTCTGGGCATGAACATAATTTCGTGCTCCTGGATCGAAGCCCTGTGGGACTTGCTGCAGATATAATTTACCACGCGGGAAAAAGTGGGCTAAGCTGGACAGGGTTTTGGGTATATATGCAAGTTGGGCGCTGGAACTGGGTATAAAGGGAATTCCCATCTATAAATGGGGTACACAGCAATTTATCCTAAATAGAAAGGTAAATCAATGATGTGAGAGCTGGAAGATCGGAAAAGGACGAGGACCACACCGAAAAGCCGTGCCATGCGTGCGCCCAGGTAGAGAGGGCCTGGCCACTTCTATGACAGGTTCATTCTTAGCACATGGACTTGGCACTGCTGGCGCCTGGCCCCAGTTTCTCTTTCCAAGGGAATGGAATTGTCTGGTGAGTTCAAGATATGCCGATCGTTGGGACAGGAGAGAGTAGAGGTAGTTCGTTACTCAACTGTAGTCTCAGCCTTGACTGCCAGTGGATGTGTGGGGCTTAGGGACCTCTTGATAAGGGATTAGAAATGTCACAGAATAAGAGATCAGAAAGTTTTGACATCTCCAAATTAGGAAACAACGAAGGGCACCCAACGTGATCTTCAGGTTGGTAAGATATAACAGCCGGAACATGCAATGATGACGACATCCTGAAAAGCCGGTTACATTCGAAGAATTCTCCCAAGGCTTTCCTCTAGCAGTGCGAATTTCTAAGGACATACTCACACTTGGACTTCCAAGGGAAAAAAAAAACAAACCATTTGTATGCAGCGGTATGCTATGACCTATTGTTGCCACATGCATCCAGGAATGTCTTAGCGCGAGTATGTCCTCAGACTCAGGGGAGACTGAATTCTATGCCCTTGGAGGCAGTCACATACATAGAGGCCTGCCTAGACATCAGTACAGTTCTGTACAGTCATCCAAGTGTTTAGTCGTTTTGATATTGGGGGTGGGGGGTGGGAGCGCAGAGCCACCCTCTACTATACTGCAATTGTATTTTGAATGCTATGCACAAAGCTGTCATGGGGGAGAGGTGGAGACACTCTCTCCTCATCCACCACCACTGTTGTGAAAGAAAAAGGCAAAAAAGCAAAAGGAGGGGGAAGAAAGATGATACGCCCCACCTGAACGCATCCACATACACCATGGCACATAAACAAATGAAAGAAAGCGTCTTTCGCACCACTGTTTCGTTGCACGATTGTCATATGCCACATTGGACGTGTACCGTTATTTAATGTTGCTTACTTTCTGCGTGTCTGGGCATGAGTTTGTGTTTGGCCCTTCAGACTCTCCTTTGTTTGGCCCCTTCAGATTCTCCTCTGTTTGCCGATTCCGTAAGTTCGTTACTCCACTCCTCTGATGGATCTTTTCCTGTCGACATTTATTGTTGCAACGGTTGCAAAGTGAATTGAGTCCACTGTCGGTTTGTTTGTTTGTTGGTTGGTTGATATATTTGTGCAACACTGCAGATGAAAGTGGAGTCATAGGAAAGAGGCAGATGCCTCTCTGATGACCCTTCTGTGCATCCCAAAGAGAGGAACATGTACTTTCCATAAATTTGTGATATGCATAATCTCCATTACATCCAAATTGACTTTCAATTGTGCACAGGTGTTCTTCCAGTCAGTTGCTAACAAACTCAGTCTGCCGTTGGTGGTTACCTTATCAACGCTACCGTATGTTGATGACAGCACATAACCACGTTCAGCGACCTATTCAGCCACTGCTCTGGAGAAGCGTGGCAGGCACTGGCAGCTCAGTAGGTTAGAGCTCTGGAATTGCAACGGGGAGGTTGCAGGTTCGATTCTGTCGGTCTTAAGCCCCCCCTGCACACTTTCACTTAGTGCTAGGTAGGCACCCCACATACTTTCCCCCCAGCCTAGTACAGAGCAGGGATGGATCAGCAGACGTAGTAGCTCAGTGGGCTGAGGCTAGGTGCTGCCAGGGAGAGGTGTAGGATTCGGTTCTTATCGACCGTACAGTACGGATACGGTACGGATACAGCTGGGACACAGGCAGGGACAGGACAGGGGTTTCAGTGGTGGTGACCAGTTGCAAAGCATGGAAGTAGTCTTACCTTTAGGGGGTGGTGTCAGGCAGGGTTGATGGGTGAGTAGGCCTCGTGGAGTGGATGATCAAGTTCAGTTGGTTACCTTAGGGCCTCGCTTTGAGGGGCTGGGGCTGCAGGTGGGATGGTTGAAGGGGGGGATCATAGTGGAGGGATTGCCTGCTTTCTATGACTAATAGAGCAGAAGTGGTCTAGCTGACATCAGAGTACCAACCACAATCAACTGGAGAGAGTCTAGTTGATGACCAAGGTATGGGGATAGATGGTGGCCATGTACCGACTGATGACAGAGACCAGAGTACCTTCAGGTGATACAACAACCAGAGCCACCAATAGTACTGTGCTAGGGGGGATCCCCGGGTTGCTAAGGGAATGTCATAGGTTAGACTTTGGCTGAGAGGGGCGCATTAGACACTGCCTGTGATATCTAGGGTCTGCACATCAGAGCTAAATCTTCAATACTTGCAATGGGAGCATGAAATCAGAAAGTTGTGCAACTCAATTTCATCAAAAAAAAAGAACTCACCGTTCATACACTGGGGCAGCCCAGGTAAGTCATGGGGGGTACTAAGAGTCGAGTCATGGGGCCTGTAGACGTAACGCTTACGCCTAGCGCCTGAAGTACCCGTACAACAGGGCTCGTTCGAGCATGCTTCATCCAGGACTGAGAGGGGTTTCTGCACAGCCCTGGTTCCTGCAACCATTGTCCAGTGAGGTCGCCCTGCCAAGATGGTAGAAGAGTGATGATGGTCCTGAGTGGTAGGCACTGAGGTAGGACTGTGGAGTGCTGATGATAGAGACCGGAATACCTCCAGATGACAGACAAGCAATAATGACTAGAACAACAACACAAGCAACTGGAGAGGCGGTGTCGGCCTGAATACCCTTACAAGGATATTTGGGCGCTTTTTTGCAGCTTACAGGAAGTACGCTCCTTGACAATATCTAGGGGCGGGTCCCATTTCTGTGCGACCACAACCAATTCTCAGGGATTGGGAGTGACACACGCTTTAGAGTTGGTTAGAGAGTGCGTGAGCGTGCATTTTGTGGGCACGCGTTAGCTTGACCAAATAATTGATCAATGTAACCTATGAAACGCCGGTAGAGCGAGCTAGTACTAGGTTAGAATCTTGGATAAAAGCGGGCAAGCCCCAACCTCGCACACACGGACGAAGTTACCGGCAGCGCGAAGTTGACCAGCGGAGAGTGCGACTAGAGGAGGATTTTGTTTGACTCACTGAAAGGCGGCATTCTGGGGTCGCATTATGAGGAGTGCGTGAGTACTAAGTGCGACCGTGCATTGCCGGTAGTAGAAGCCGTGGGGCGGACCTTAGCTAGGCTGGCGTAGACTAAGTACGGTATGGGCAAAGACGGTTTTTTTTCCGACACGGGAGCAATTAAAGGGAAGCCTTTCGAAGGATACGGCGGAATAAGGGAGCCCCCGACCGTCGGCCGCGGCGCGCAGGGCTACACGCGTAGTGAGCCGAGCGATAACTTGTCCTCCCGACAGTGAGTGTGTGTGTACGGGGCCACAAGCTTAGGTGACAAGTCAAGCTAAGGCCTTGACGCGTTTCTGCAGGTTCGGGCCGACAACAGTTACTCTTTACATGATGAAATGCGCCTCCCAGACTCAGGCTTGGGCTTAGCCCTATTGGTTACTGCATTGGACTTACTACATGCGAATCCCGGGATCGAGGCCAACAGCCAGCATTGGAGGAGCGGAGGAGCGCTACGGAGCAAACTGAGGGGTCGAGGGTCTCGCGGGACTATCCCCCTTAGTTTTGCTGGGGAGTCCGACAACGGGCCCGGTAGGCATGTGACGCGCAGGACCTCACGCCCTGTGCTGTCTTTCGTTCGGAGTGCTAGATGTGCGGAAGGAGGCCCAGAAAAATAGCAAGATGGGGTGTGCCAAGGATTTTTGGCAATTGAGTGTGGGGACACAGACGGAACTAAAATCCCCCCGTGTTGGTCCGATGAAGTAAGTCGGTTGCTTTTGCGCGTTGCGGAATGCGCGCGCGGGCATGGCGCGAAAAGAGAAAAATCCAAATTCGATCCAAAAAGTATTGTCGAGCCTCCCACCATGCTACGGCCCGTCGTTTAGAACGAAAGGGCTTGGGCACGCTTCGCGTGTCCCGTTTTCGTATCAAGTCCCGTTGTCGTTCGCTGGTCAGTTCTGAGTCTGCCGTGGATGGTCTCAGCCGCGTGGCTCTTTCTTTATGCTCGTCTTCACTCCGCACACGGTAGTGGAAACCCCTGGATTCGTAGCGCTCAAAACGCTGACATTCGGTGCATAGAGTGCGCGGCCAGTGGGGTTCTACTGCAGTCCACGGGATGACAATCAACTCGTTGAATGACAACAATATCGAGTAAGGTGGGAAGTGCGTATCGATAATGGCAAACCCAGCCTCTAAGAACCCTGAACAACGATTTGCCGAAGGGAAGTAGTATCGTCCGCCGATTTGTGCAACGGCTTCTCGTACGTCCCACTCGCATACATGTGTCCTCTCCTCGTTGTAGGGAAAAGGCCGTGTTGAGACGGGAGGTGTGGGAGGCTGGTGCCCGATCGGAGGGTACTTGTCAGTCCACATATCAATCAATTGCAAAAACCTTGAGACGTCATCAAGAAAGGAAAACTCTCGTGCAACCCCCAATTAATCTTTTTCTACACGAGAGAGGGAGAAAACACTCATCAGCTTGATCATGCATGTAGCTAACGGACCGGCCCGCTGCTCGGGTTTAGTGAGCCAACGCGACGTTGATCCGAGGCGCCTTGTTTCTCGAGGCCGCCCTGTGACTCGGGTGCTGAGGTCGTGCAACATAAGGCAAATGGCATGCGTAGTTCGTACAAAGCTACAAATCTAAACACTCTTGCATTCTCGGACAAAATCCCAACAACAATCATCTAATCAACGCAAAAAAACGCGGATCTCCTACATTTATTCACTGTGGAAGGTGCGAAAATGAGATATGTGTAGAGATGGATCGGAACAATACACATGCATCCACCGTTCACAAGACAATAAGACGGGGTTCTTACATACTAGGGGGACTACCTAGGAAACTAATGGAAGAGTTCCGGAAGAAGTTCTTTCACACGGGAACATCATACAGACTCATTTTCATTTGAGAGAGAGAGAGAGAGAGAGAGAGAGAGAGAGAGAGAGAGAGAGAGAGAGAGAGAGAGAGAGAGAGAGAGAGAGAGAGANAGAGAGAGAGAGAGAGAGAGAGAGAGAGAGAGAGAGAGAGAGAGAGAGAGAGAGAGAGATAGATAGATAGATAGATAGATAGAGAGAGAGAGAGACATTTCATCATTCAAAGATAGAGGAGAGAAAGGGAGATAGAAGGGGACACGATCCAAAAAAAAAGAGGATGTTCAGCGTTGCCGCCGCACACTCATACCAGAGATAAAGATTCACAACCACAAAGGCGCATTCGCCGTTAATTCCAATATGGCCCCGGGCCAATCACTCACTCAACTCCGATCATCAATCCCCATACCTGCACCAACGGTCCCGGCCGTCTCGTGCCAACTCCCACCACTGCGATCGTCACCCCGCTGACGTAAACTCGACACGGCTCGCCTGGATCCCACAGTCCGTCGTGACGATCCACCGCGCAACCGATCAGCCTATCGTTAGCCCGACAGGACTTTCCGACTCACACCAAACACTCTGCCTAGCCACTGCTTCCCGGAAGCTGGCTTGAGAGTCGAGAACGTAAGAGAGATTTGCGGACGCGCTTGCGGACTTTATAGTTGCGACAGGGGAGACGGAAGGGAAAGAAAACGAAGGGAAGGTTGGGGTGTAAGAGGAGAAGCAGGAGGAGAAGACTTTGAGAGGAGTGCTCCGTGGAAGTCATGTTGATCCCTTGAGTCTCAAGGTTCAACCAATCAGATTCGTCGTGCAATAGGAAGATCCTATTGATCCACGCACCTGATTGGTGAGCGGGAGCTATCGAAAGATCGACCGGGCGTCGTGCGCTAGATCAGAGGGTGAGAAGGGAAAAGGCGCGAGAAGTAGCGCAAGATGGGTCCAAGATTCAGAGGATCAAGAAAAGGAAATGGGCGCGCAAAAAGCAAAGCGAGAGAGAGAAAAAAAAAAAAAAAGTTATGAGGAGAGAGAAAAAGGAGGGAGAAGGAAAGGGAGCGCGGGAGGGAGCGATGTGGGGGACAGAGAGGAGAAAGTTTTTGCATGAGCGGCGCCGTCAACAAAAAGAGGGAAAAAGGCACCAAAACAGTTACAGCTTGCCTCTATCCTAATTCAAAATTGAAATCACCATCTCCGCGCGTGAAAAAGTGACGAGGGAAAAGAAAATCCTACACCTATTCGTATTCGAACAAAATTCCGAGAGTTTTCCCCAACGCGACCGAGAACATTCACACACAAAAAGGATACGTCGACATTCCGCTTATCCGGGAATTTCCAACCGCCGGGCCCAATTCCCAATGCGCTCGCTAAGGCACACGTAAATTCCCATGCATTTCCCGACTTCCAAAAAAAAAAACAGAACCCGGGAATCGTAAAAACTTTCGAAAGATAGGAGCCACAAAAAAACGCGGCACCTGAAATCAAGAAAACGAAACGGGGTTTTTATGGGGTTGGTATGATACAAGCAAAAAGGGTACGAAAGATAGCACGGGTTCGGGAAGTGGTTCGTCACAGGCAGGACCGAGGACAGGGTTCCAACAGTCCTTTCCTCCTCATCTCTCTTTCCGTTAGTTTTCTTATTTTTTATTTTTTATTATTTTTTTCGTCCCATTCTGGGACGTGGACCGACCGTAAAGCCAAAAGCCTAGTTCAGTGGATACACCCATGAACTATTGAAATACAGACCTACGTTCGAACCCAGATGATGGAACTTGATGAGTAAAATCAAGTATTTCTGACTTATCGGGGCCTGGTCGGTTTTGCGGTGATATCCCGGGGCCACGGCCTTGTCAAAGTCCTTCGGGACATCCGTTAAAATTGGAACAAAACGGAGAAGTTAGAGTCGGTCTCTACTTAAGGCAGCGGACCCGATGACATCGGGTTGCTTCTCGCCGACTCATTATTAAGGCTGAGGTCGACCTATGTTGGTACGTTACCGCACGGTGAAGGACGAAGGTCAGGGGGAAGACGAAGAGGAGAGACAGGGAATTGAGGATGGCAAGAAAGACATGAAGTTGGCGAAAGGGAAAGAAAGGGTGAGGGCGCTTACGTAGCTGGCGGCACCATTGATGCGAGATTGGAAGCTACCTATTGGCCGGTGTGTAGCTCGTCGGTCCCGACGCTATATCCTCGTGGTAGTCGAGGTCGAACTCTGATATCACGGAGAAAGAGGAGAAAGAGAGAGTACTCACATCGTATTGGCGGTGCGGGATGAGCGGAGAGTCGAGCTACAGAGGCAAAGCCACACGGGCTGGGCCGTCGGGGATAGGGACTTGGCAATGAATCTTGCCATATTCTGGCAGAAGATTCATTCCTATTTTTCTCACTCTATCAAGCGGCCAGCGGGTGCAACAGAGGAGTGACGTCGGAATTTGTGCAAACCAGTGAACAGGCGAGAGCACGAAAAAGAGAGAGGAAGGTGCATACTTAGCTGCGTAGGGGAGAGGGTGGAAGGGGGATGTATTGCTCCCGGTTCTAGTTGAGGAGTCGCCCTCGTTTCGTGCCTTTGGGTGAGTAGTGGTGCGCGAGGTCAGGGTCGCGCTGGTCATAGCTAAGTCGATGTCCCTTATGCTTTCCTCTCCTAGTCCCTCATCGCCGCGATAGTTCCTAGGATAGGTGTGAGGGCGCAACGCTCGTCGTATGCTGCAGTCGGATGTGCATGGCGGAGTTCCTAAATGAGGTCTATCCACAACTATAGGTAGGGGCGGTCGTCTTCGTTCCCCTAATCGTCCTCACGAAGTTCGTCGTCTTCAATCTCGGTGGTTCCCGTCTTCGCCCCGTGCGCGGGCGCTCGCCTTCTTGTGCGTCGCGACTCCCATCATCATAGCATGTATTGCAGCCGTAGGCATCGAGCTATCCCGACGTCAGTACTTGGCTGGGATCACGGTCGAGTTCGGAAGGACGCGGAGTACATGTTAAGGTAGGAGGAGGACGGTAAGATAACGAGCAAGCCAGGCTGCATGCACCTTCCCTATCAGTAGGAGGAGATTCGTTCTCGTTCGACACAGTTAGTGGACCAGATTGTCAGACGTTTTTTATTCTACTCATCGCCTTCGTGATGGCGTTGACGGGGACCTGAATCTGGCATAAGGAACAAGGTAGATGCACTAGGGGGGGAGAGGGAATTGGAAGGGGGAGATATGCGCCATATCTTTCTTTTCCTTCGGATCAAACAAAGTGTTGTGGTGAGCGTAATTGACCAGGGAAGGTAGGCAACAACGAGGGAGGTCGAAAGGGAGAATGTCGGGCTTACCTCGTGGTACTTCATGATCAATCTTAGTTGGTGAGGTAACTAGTCTATGTCACAACTAGGATAAGTTGTACTTGCTGATGTACGACGCTACTTCACTAAGCACTAAGCATTCTGTTGAGTTCTTTTTTTTTTTCTTCATTGCTGTTTTGACCTCGCTATGCACTTTCCTGTGCTTTACTGTGTTTTACGGCATCACTGTGCGTTATAGCACTGCTGTGTGTCTCGAAGGTGAAGTACTGCAGGCTGTATGAGTTTGGTTGACGCCACAACAGTTCTAGCACTGCCAACAGACTACTGTTGATTCTGAAGGATCCCATAATTACTGTGTTTTTGCGGCGCTGTTGTGCTTTACTGCATGGCTGTGAAAATTTGACTCCACCACGACTGTTGTACTACTACCGCTGGTCCCTCTTGACGACAGTAGCTCCGTACTGTATTAGAAAGCGATCGTTTCAGGTTTCTTTATAAATAGCTACCTACTGAAGGTTACTGCTACCAAACTTAACCAAACTACAGTGCACTCAAACGCGGGTGTGGAGGCCGGGGTCGTTCCTGAGAGAGTGGCTACCAGTCGGACTGTTGCAACTGCTGTCCCGACAAAAAACAGTTGTGGGTTATCGAGTTGAGGCCGCCATTGTGTTTTATCGCTAACACTAGGCCTGGAATTGCCGCTCTCTAGGGATGGCTGTCAGGTGTTCCGCGGCAAGTGTCAGTCACTTCAAAGTATTGCTGTTACCGACTTCTTGATAGTACCTGTGAACTCAATATGCTGATGTTTTAGCAGCACTAGATTATTGATGGGCGTTCAAAGAACTGTCGTTGGAGGTTGAGTCTGATACTGTGGGCACAGGTACCGTCTGACACATGGGCCACTGCACTTCCGCTGTTTATCTTGCCATGACCTGCTGAGGCTGCTGTTTTGGCTGTGAGCTAAAAGGGCTCTAAAGTTAGGTTGTATTTGAGTATTGTGCATTGCTGTGCCACAACTGTGCGACGCCACGCTCGCTGTTCATTGACCTTGCCGATGCTAAGATTGCCAAGTCTCGAGGAGATTTGAATTGCCGCGTTCTGTTAACTTGGCCATCATTGTGGGGCCCTCAGGCGATCCAAGATTACAAGGCCCTCTCCCGTGAGTTTGAGAGCACCCCTCTTGTATTTGAGAGACTCAATGACACCTCCTTCTTCCCTTCTTACTCTCAGTCTAGTATGAGGTTACGAGAGGAAGGCGGCAGGCGGGATTGCAACCCGTAGGTCCGCATCAAGACCTTGTGGGAGGTCCACCCACCGATTGCGGGAGCTCTGCCGGAACCCAGGCGTGGTTATGGAGGCAGGAAACTTCAGGCATAAACTTCGTCTGACGCGTGAGATCCTATCCCCTAATTGTTATTCCCTTGGGTATCTAAATATAACTATGAGAGATTATTACCTTTTTTTTTTTATGTATGTTAGGACATGCTTATGAAAGGTTAAATAAACAAGTATATGTGGAAAGTCAGATACTTTGAGCGAATTCAGGCAAAATGAATTGGGGGAAGGTAGGAGAAAGGTGTTTTGCATGCGTTTGACCAGGTCAAACCAAGGTTGGGCCCCTTCGGGTTGACGTGGGCCCAATGCTATGTTTTATTGATGTTTGTTGGGCTATGTGAATGACTTCTATGGCTGGTCCTACCCGGATAGGATGGATCAGTCACTGTTTCTTTTGAGGGTTTCTGAAAAGGAGGACGGGTATCCTGGGTAGGGAAGGCTCAAATTCCTGATGTTTATTTTAATGAGTTGAGGTGCATGTTTTTTCTCAGGGAACAAAGGCATAAGACTAAGCGTACCCTAGGGTTAGGGCGGCTTAGCCATAAACCATGAATTAACTGGTCAACCCGAGTATAAAACCTGATATATATATATATATATATATATTTATATATAACTTATACTTCAGACAGACCGGGCACCCTCGGTAGGGAAAGCCATGCAATAAGTCAGGTAAAACATAAGAAGAAAAAGAAATAAATGAAGAATAGATAGAAGGTAACTAGGCAGATTGAACGTACCCTAGGGTTAGGGCGGTTCAGTTGTACGCTCATGATAACATTAAGGAGCAGAGAGTTAGTATAAACCTGTTTTTATTTTCCCTTCTAAACATGAGGGCGGATCGGAAGTTCCATTAGTTGGAAAAGTCCGATCGATTGCCTAACAAGAGAAGGAAATACATAAAGTTTGTGTAAGTATTCGTGTCATATTAACTATCGTATGGCTGATTAGGCGTACCCTAGGGTTAGGACGCCCTAGTGATATGCTTTTGTTGTTGTTGTAATGTAAGTTGGACGTACCCTAGGGTTAGGACGGTCTTACTTTTTATCGTTTGTACTTATGTTCAGGCAAGTTAGGCCTACCCTGGGTAGGGATGGTCTAATGTTATGCCATGTGTAACCTTGTTTAAGGCAGCCGGAGCACACCCTAGGGTTAGGGCAGCCCAATCCTATGCTTCATGTCGTCAATTAGGCAGAAGTCAGACGTACCCTAGGGTTAGGGCGGTCTGGTCATATGCATTATGTATACAGTTCGTGTTATGTTGGGCATACCCTAGGGTTAGGGCAGTCCAGATGTGCGTACCCTATCTGTTATTTAGGCAGGTCAAGCATACCCTTTAATTAGGGTGAGTCTGGTCGTATGCCATAGGAAAGGGGGACTTAAAGGGAAAAAAAACTTAGAGATGTAACGAACTACTTGGACCAAACTGATGTGGGACTGTGAGAGATGTTTATTTATGCATGTTTGTGGGTTCTCATTCTAGGGCGTCTTTTCGATAGGTTAGCTGCTTAGATGCTCGCTACGTTGTAGGGCCAAACCCCGGTAGACATTTGAGCCTTAGTCGATCCCACTGCGGTTCCCAGTTGGCTCGGCCCGCCCACGCTCACGCTCAGGGCGCGGGCCGTTTGTCCCGAAGTCACCCCCACCTAGTGCTTTGAGATGGATGGGGGTGGGCCATTGCGCGAGAGAGCGTTGACATTGGGGATGTAGCTTAGCCCTCACGCCGGGTGGTAGTCTCGCTGGTCATTCCGCAACGCTGATTTTTTTTGTTTCATAGTTATGTTCTCATGCAATTGCTCCTTCCAATACGCAGGCAGTCCAAGGGCTCTTTGAGTGTTTCTCTTCTCTTGTGCGCAGGCTAAGCGTCATCCTTAGACCGCGTACCATTTCCCTAAGCATTGTGGCTATATGGCGTCCTCGGGGTGCGGTGAAGTCGTCCTCCCCCTCGCCTCTACTCATCCATTGAATCTCACCATTCGCTTTCAACCTTATTGAAGCAGACCCCTTAGTCTTTTCGGGGCCTTTATATGTGTGCACACACAACATCTCATTTTCCTCGGTACGATTGCACTTTCCATTACACTCCAAGTCTCAAGCGCAAAAGTCATTTCCATGGGTTGACTCTATGCCAAGGGTCCCGTAGCCCCTTTGTCCCTCTTCCCTTTCCCTCTTGGTGCCCAGTTCCTCCCGGCCCTATCCCGCTCAAGGTATCCTTTGCCATCACTCACCTGCACAATCCCATACAAAGCAAATACAATCCCCCGTTGGGGGTGAACATATAGCCCTTCCCACATGCCCACCTTTTCGAACTCTTTGGCTGTTCTTTGTTCCCTTTTCTTTACTCAATCATCCCATCCTCTTCTCATATTCATGTAGTCGGAAAAATGGTTGAGTCAAACTGACCTTGCTTAATATTTCACTTTCTCTGGATCTCGTCATTTTCTTACTTTCCCGACGTCCTTTTCGTTTGCCTTCTTGGTGGCACAAGGGACCGACTACCCTCCCCTCGCCCTCTTTCTCCACCAAGTGAGGTCTGATCTCTTCTTACCGTTCGCACCCTTGTTGGTTCCTTGATGATGGTGTCTCATCGGTGAAGCTTCCACTCCTTGCACAATCCCCTCTTGGCTATGGCTTCCTTCTTCTCCAAGCCCCTCTCTCCTCCTTCCTTACTTTCTCTCAGGCTATGGCAAGCTTTCTCAGCTACGGCTCTAGAGTCCTCCCCTCTAGGAGGGCTAATGGGATTCCTCCTAGCCTTTCCTTCTCTCCTACACTCAGAGGGGATATGGCGGATCACCTCCCAAGTGTCTCTCCCACCATCACTATCCTCTAGAGTCCTTTCTACTTCCTCCTAGTTTCCTCTAATGTTTCCTACTAACATGGACTCCTCTCTCCTCACTCCAAGTGCAAAGGTGCTCATGTGAGCTCACTTAGGCAGCATGGGCACTCCTCATGCAAATGTGAGAGTGGCGGACTGCTTCTTCAGCTTATATAGGCTGAAACCAGCAGTCCGGCCAGCCCATAAGCCTCTCCAAGTGCCTTGGGGTGAACCGAGGTACCCCCAAGGCCAAATTCCACCATTAGACCCTTCTGGAGGTATCTGGGCTTCACTTTGGCCAGGTACATGCAGTCAGAGTGGCCGGTACCAACTCGGATTGCCTCTCAGCCTACTCCGGCCTTCTTTTTGCTTCACAAAGGCTGCCCCCTTGGGTCCTAATGCCCAAGGGGCAATTTTACTTGAAAGAAAAAGGCCTTGTGAGCCTTTTTCTCGATTTTTTCAAGTTTCGGCCTCCCTTGGGTAGGCCTGAGCATTTTTCTATGTGGCGGCATATTTTCAGCCTTGGATCTGGCTGAGTTCCAAGACCAGCAATAATCCGTGCTACCCCCTAGTAGCCCTTGCTCCAATTTTGAGCCCCTAAGTTCACTTTTTCAATTTTTGGTGCATCTGGCTCTCTTTTTGGGCCAAATGCACAGTTTTGTCCCTTTCCTTCTTTTCTTTCTTTCCATTTTGGGTTGCCAACTCATTTCACAGTTAGCCGTTTTGAGCTGGCCCACAAAAAATGGCTAGTTCCTCTCCACCATGAGATTTGATATCAGATTCATGGTCCAAAAGAAAACCGGCCACTTCCTTTTATCATTTTCTCTCATTTTTTGTTTTTTAATTCAGATTTTATTGAGATATGGCCCCAAGGGCCATATCTCTACAATCCGGATTGCCCTCCCTCATTCTAGGAGGGATGAGGTCACAATTGGGACTCGACAGTCCCTAGTGTGCCGATCCTAATGGGCCGGCACACTCTCCTCCACTCTTTTCTCCCCTTTTGTCTCATTTTCCCTCATTTTTCTCTCATTTTTCTTTCTTTTTCTTTTATTTCAGTTGTGACAAGTGTCAAACTGTTGTGCACCCTCCTTCTAGGCCCTAAGGCCTCATTCAAGGTCAGGTTCATGACTGTTACTTGGCCGTTACATCTCGGATTCCAACAATGGTACCCCCATGCTCCTAGAGGGCTCCACTTTGCTCCCGTTTGCCCAATTTTGAACCCCTTTTGCTCCGATTTTCTAAGGACAGCCTTTTTCTCATGTTGAGCCTCTTGAGGCTCTATTTTCTCATGCCTAGCTAGTCCGAGATATCTCGGACTGCTGGGCAGCCCTTCCAACACTATTATTTTGCTTTCTTTTCTCCTCATGGCTCTCCTACTTGCCCCCACTAGTGCACTAGTGGTGCGAATATTTTCCACCGTCTAGATCCTTTATCTCGACGGTGTCGTTTGTTTGCACAATTATTCCTTGTGCTTGCTCATGGTCCCATTGGGACATCCCAAGTTCCCGCCACTTTCCTCCATGCTAGTTCCATTTTCTTGTCCCGCCGGCGGTTCCATTGACGCATGTCCCGTTTTCCGATTTTTGTTATTTGGACCCACTTGGCCCCCGACAACATTCCGGACGGTGTTCCATTTTTAGTTTTGGGGCCCCTTGCCCTTGGTGGTCCCATCATCTGTACATGTGTGCTGATTTTTTTTTTCTAGACCGTGAGATCTCATCTCACGGTTGCCGTTTACCGTCTTTACTTTCCCCATGCCGAAATTGCTCCTTTCTAGCCTTCCGGGTTTTCCGTGGCTCATTTTTCCTTAGCCTAGGCATCCCCATGCAGTCCATTGCAACTCGGACTGCAATGGGGGTCAATTCTCTAACCCCAATGCCCCACAACTAGCCCTTACTCAAAAGTAAAAGAAACGGTCAACTCCCAATTGCATCCGGACTTGATTTTGGCTCCGGATGCACCTAAAACATGTGTTTCTCCTCATGCATACAATCCGTTTTATTCCGGTTGCATGAGGCCTTGATTTTCTTTGATTTTCTCTGCAAAAATAAAAGAAAATCCAAGTCCTTTGTAACCGCCATATTCTAGATTGAATCTGGTCACGGACGAATCTCCCCAAGTGACCGTTTTTTACCGTTAAGGTCTTTTTCTCTTTTCTTTTCATTTATTTTCTTTTCTTTTTCTTTTCTTTTATTTTCCTCCTTTCTTGGACAGTAGGGACCTGCCAGTCCCTACTTGTGGCAGTCCCTACTGACGTCCAACTCACCCACTCCCTCTCACTCTTTTTGTTTTATTCTCCCACATTTTCTTTTCTTTTCTCGCTTTTTTCTAGCATGCCAAGTGTCAAGTGGTCGTTAAGGCCCTTTTCTAACCTCTTCCTCTTAGTTTTGGCCCTTCCTATGCCCAAAGTGTAGTCCGTTATATCTCGGACTGCAGTAATGGCCTTCTCATGCCCATGGGAGTTTCCCTTTACTCCTATTTTCCTCCCATAGTGGCCCCCACACTCCGAGTTTCTCCCGGAGGGCCATTTTTCACATGGAGTCTCTTTTGACTCCAATTTCTTGAGGGAGGTTGATCCGAGATTTTTCGGATTGTTTCCATGACTCCCACCTCAAGTTTCTTTACCTTTTCTTTTCTTTTCGACCTTCCCATTTGCTATCGCTAGTGCTTGCACTAGTGGTGCTGATATTTTTGGCCGTCAAGATCTCGATCTTGACGGTGCACCTTGCCTTTATTATTTTTCCTCATGAGGTGCCGCCATTTCTTCTTGGGACTTTCACATGTCCCCGCCACTTGTCCCGTTGGTGGCCCCCGACACTTAGTCCCGCCGGTGGTCACCGACACTTAGTCTCGCCGGTGGTCACCGACACTTAGTCCCGCCGGCGGTCCCCGACACATTTCACCCCGGAAACTATGATTTTTACTTAGTCCCACGTGGCCCCGGGTGCCTTTTCTCGAGGTGTCCCACGTTCCTTGGACGTTTTGCCGCCCCATGGTGACCCCTTTCCCTTGCCTTTTCTTGTGCCTTGCGCACGCTGGTCTCTTTAGTCGCGGGTCTCTACCCCGAGGCTCCCGTAGGTGGCCCCCATGTTGACCCCTCGTTCTCTATCTTCCCGCGGCCTCTTAGTCGCCCGTCCCTTGACTCCCTCATTCCTTTATCACTGCCGTGCTGCGTTTGCTGGTTCAGGGACCCTTTGGCCTTAGTCTCATTCCAACGACCCTCCCGACCTCATGCTATGTTCTATGTGGCCCTGTTCTTGCACTCTCTTGCTTGCCGTCGCTAGTTCTTTCCTCCTGTGGTTCTCTCCTCAGCGCATTACTCCCTCCTGCGGCCTAATCCTTTGTCTTTTCTCTCTCCTGCCTCCTCACTCCAGATTTCTCTGTTGTGCACAATTCGTCCATATTCAATCTCTCGAGTGATGAGAAGTTATTCGGGACCCACGAGTCCCGACACATTCCCCCCACTCATTCGCGATGTCCTCATCGTGCACCAATCTCTTGTCAGCGGGTTTTGGAGGGATAAACGGGGGAGGAGGATGAGATGTTATGGATAGTTAGTTTGCCAGGGTCCGTTTTGTCTTTTCTTGTTCCTTTCTCGGATTTTTCTAGGCTTCAACTCTTGGGCCCTTTTGTCTCGTTCATCACCCTCAGAGCATCAAACCCCTTTCGTCTCGTTCATCACCCTCAGAGCATCAAAACCGTTTTTTTCTCGTTCACCACCCTCATAGCATCAATCCTTCTTTCAACTCCCTTTTTCTTGCGGCCCCTGCTTCTCCCCGAGCCTTGCCATCCCAGGTGCCCTTTGGTTGATCCTCCTTCCATCCCTTGTCAACCAGACCTCTTTTCCGGCTTCCGTCACCCTTAATGCCTTTTCTACTTGGCTCTTCGGCCCGTGCAATCCATATCTCCCGTCATTCTTTCCTCAATCTCACGCTTTGCCAATTCACACGTATTTTTCCTGTGTTATTTTGCCCTGTTTTCTCTAGCCCTGCCAATTCCGCATGCATATCACCCCCATTCTCAAAATCCGCATTACTTAGTCCGTTCCATACGCATCCTTCTTCCGGTATCTCGTTAGGCCTCGCTCAAACTCATGCAAAAATCCATTACACATATATGACTTTTCTGGGCCTCTTGCCAGTCCTTTCCTTAAGCCTGTGCAAACCCAATTACCCATATGTTTCTCTTCTGAATGTCTTGCCAGACCTTCTCTCAAGCCCGCGCAAGGTCAATTACTCATCCATTTCTCTTCTAGCCATCTTGTCAGGCCTTTTCTCAAGACCATGCAAAGTCAATTACTCATCCATCTCTTTCTTCTGGACATCTTGCCGGACCTTTTCTCAAGCCTGCGCAAAGTCAATTACTCATCCATTTCTTTCTTCTGGACATTTTGCCAGACCTTTTATCAAGCCTACGCAAATTCAATTACTCATCCATTTCTTTCTTCTGGACATCTTGCTAGACCTTTTCTCAAGCCTGCGCAAAATGAATTACACAATTTCTTGAGGTCGTGGTAACCTTCTCTCTTGCACGTTTTTTCATCGGTAGATGGCACACCTTGACATCTTGTCAGGCCTTTTCTCAAGCCTACGCAAAGTCAATTACTCATCCATTTCTTTCTTCTGGACATCTTGCCAAACCTTTTCTCACGCCTGCGCAAAGTCAATTACACAATTTCTTGAGTTCATGGTAACCTTCTCTCTTGCACGCTTTTTCATCGGTAGATGACACACCTTCCCCTCACTCAAAATGCGATGTCCCCATCGCACGACCAGTTCTCACTCGGGGGTATGCAGACCTTGGCCCACCAACGAGTAGACGGATGCCGGCCCATCAGTCCCAAAAAGGAAAGGTGATCAGTCCTCCCCCTGCTGATAACTCACCTCATCCTCTACTCCGTCCGACCTCTTGCTGCTTACGAGACGGACGTCATCACTGAGGTACCTCCTCACATCTGGCAGGTAGGTCCAGTCCAAACCTCCCAGGACCCCGTCTTGCCGTAAGGGTTTTCTCGCGAATCGTTCCTCCCGAGTGGTGTTTTCTTGGATCCGGCCTCTTTCTTTCAAGAGAGTTGGGGCTCTCTATTGGTTTGCGAGTGTAGTTACGAAGACCTTGCGGTTAGTCCCGGAACAGTTATAATGATCCGGCAGGGCGATGTCACTCTCTCTGTGGTGGTCGCGACTTCCACCCGGTACCACGTCTGACTCCTCCTTCTGGACGGTGCTGCTCAACTTAATGCGAGCAACCGTGGTCCATTCCAAACGGTCGTGCCGCCTCTCTACGTCATGACGTCTTGTTGGGGAAAAAAAATGAGACTTAGAAAAAGAATGGCTCTCTCGCTCGTTTGGCTCCACGCCCTTGACGTTTAGGTTCTCAACATGAGGCGCAATTTGAACTCCCCGACTAGAGCTCGTTGTCGGAGTTAGTTCCGGACGTCCAGCATCAATCAAAGAGAAAGGTGCTTCGGTCCTTCAACCCTTATCCCTTCTCATAGGGAGTGGGTCGCGCTGGGAATTTCCCTTGACGGGTAGAGGTGCTAGGGTCGCGATGCATGCACCGCTGTCCCCGTCCAGTTGAGACCTGAGACTAGAAAAAAGAAAACTCCATGTCTTGCTATTTCCATGGTCGGCCCGACGACCTTACATCAAGTTGCCTAGGGTCCCCTGACTTATGCAATGCAATATCCAATCCTCAAACACTCAATCCAATGCTATTTCCAAGGCTGATTCTCATGGCTGACCCGATAGCCTCTCATCAACAAGGCCACCCCTTGTGGCCGCTCTGGCGGTCGCTTTCTCAATAGCCATCTTTCCAAGTGCCAACCCATCGGCCCATCTTCAATCCTCAATCTTCACATTCCCTACTATCCATTCCTTATGACCGTCCCAACGATCTATGCCCTTCTCGACTTAAGACTCAGCCTTCCTTATCCTGCCCTTCTCTTTTCAAAGCATTATTCCCTTTCATCCAACCTTATGGTTATTTCAATGACCGACTCACCGGCCCTTTTCATCTCTCATTGCTCATTCCAGCTCGTCCTTCTCAATCAACCTTTCTCAATCAACCTTTCTCAATCAACTTTTCTCAATCAATTATGCAGGGGACCCTAACGCCTATTTCAAAAGAAATGACCCTTGTCAGGAGCCATTTCCGAACAACCTGGTTAGGGTCGTTTTTTTCCATTTTCAAATCGAACAGCCTGGTTAGGGCCATTCCTTTCCATTCTCAAGTCGAACAGACTGGTTAGGGTCATTCCTTTCCATTCTCAAGTCGAACAGCCTGGTTAGGGTCATTCCTTTCCATTCTCAAGTCGAACAGCCTGGTTAGGGTCATTCCTTTCCGTTCTCAAGTCGAACAGCCTGGTTAGGGTCATTCCTTTCCATTCTCAATGTTAGCGCCCGAGAGGGTGGGCATCGAGGACACGGATCCCATTTCTGTCCCGGAGGTTAGAAGGTGGTCATCTCATCTCAGTTTTCAGCGTGCTGTTCTCCTTTTCCATTTCTCATAGTAATGTACTATCCATGCATACATCCGACTTAGCGTCTAGTACTCGAGTTGAGGCTTGCGACCCCAAGCATCACTAGCCCACCCGACCGTTCAACCATAGCAAAAGACAGGGGCGTCCCCTCTTGTTTTCACTCGTTCTGATGACTCAGACCTTGGCTATTCTCAGACTCATTCATGACTTAGTTGGATTAGGCTCCTAGGGAAAGAGTGTTCTTCACGCCCCTTGACCCATAGGTTCCCTAACCTCTCTTGTACTCGACCAACATTCAATGCCATGATTCGCTCATCAATCTGTACTCAAGGTTTCTCTTCTCAAAGCACAATCCTCGTCCAAAATTCACAATACACCATTCCCAACGAGTCTCATCCCCTGCCCCATGTCATTGTCTCGTGTACCCACTTTCGAAGGTAGCTCATCCAGAAAGTAGCCTCAAAATGCTATCTTCTAATAGAA
The DNA here is from genome assembly GCA_003427395.1 of Chara braunii. Classification (NCBI taxonomy): domain Eukaryota; kingdom Viridiplantae; phylum Streptophyta; class Charophyceae; order Charales; family Characeae; genus Chara; species Chara braunii. The sequence goes on from BFEA01000103.1 coordinate 167,775, forward strand.
TCTAACTTATCGTGACACAATCTTAGCTGGCCTCCTCGTCACCCATTCCTAGCAAGCTTACTCATACTATACACACTTTCGTTGCTCCCATGTCTTGCAAAAGAAAGAAAAACTGGAATCTTGTTCAATGCTTAATCGACATCTAGTTCATATTGTTGCCTTGTGCCTCAGCTTGCCCGGTCCCTTGTCCACCCTGTTCCTTGGCGGGTTTTCTAACCCCAGGCCGTAGGTCTCAATTTCTCTCCTTTTTCTTGCAATCTCCTGTAATTCCGTCTCACTGAAAAAGTCCAACGGCGTGGCTTCCACCCCTGCCTTTGCCAGTTCTCGAGTCTTGATGATCCACTCGTGCCTGATCACATTGGTCCATTGCTGGAACCAATGACTAGGCGTTGGCCCAAACTCATCCTCCCATCTGAAGGCCTCATCGAGCGGCTGGTGTATTGGAGACCGCCTCTCTTCCCTAGGTCTCGAGATCTCATCCCTTTCATCCCCGCTGCTGATTTCTATAATCTCGTGTACATCCTCCTCCTCGTCTTCCTTGTCTTCCGTCTGTATGGGGCTATACCCTCCCGTTAGGTTCTTTGGATCGTAGGTATAAGGAATCTTTGTCCTTGTCTCATACCCCTCACAACTGCCGTGGCTGCTTCGTCCTTCAAGCGGGCTTTCTCTTCTCTCCTCCCCATCCTCACGCTCGTCGTACATTTCCTGTCCCGGACATCCAGTGGAAGTTGGTCGTACCCTGAGTACAGGTCGATCAAGGAGTAAATGCTCCGGCCGGCGTGTGATTCTGCTAATAAATCAGCCTGAGGCAGCAAGCCAGCATCCCCGATGGTTACCGCATTCAACTTTTGCAGATCCTGAATCCATCTCAGTGTTTTGTTGGGCTTCCGAAAGACGAACCACCAGTTCGCGTACGGCGACGCCGTAGGTTCTGCGATGAAGGAGTCCATCTTTGCTCGAAGAAGGTATGTCACTCCCCCTGCTATCCCAAATTCGTAGGACGATTGCTTGTCATTCCAACACTCATGTTCTACCGTGTGGATTTTGATTGGAGGAATCAGTTTCGCGTCCAGCGGCCCCTTTTGGTGATCGCTAAAGGCAAATGTCAGATGAAACTCTTGGCAGGTCCTTTTGATCAGGCGGTTTTTTTCTTCCGTTAGGAACCCGTCTACCCCTATCTTCATAGTATGAGCTACCTCATCTGGTATCCAATGCCCTTCCGTCGCTCTTCTCTCTTGGATCACTCGAAGAACTTCCTCTTCCTTCTCTATAGCCTCCTCCTTTGATGTCTCTAGCAGGATCGAGACCGGTCTTGCTTTCTTTCCTACTGGCTTGTACTTTCGAACACTTCCTTCTGGGATCTTTCTCCTAAAAAATGAACAGTCGGGATCGCCCTTGTTGCCTCTGCAATTCTTGGTTGAATACTAATTTCCCATTCAGGCAATATCCCTTTTGCACCTCTCCTTCGAATTTGGCCAGGGCCGCCGAGTCCACTCCTACGTTGTGGTATCTGAGGGCCTTGATGAGCTGTGACAAATTGGGGATCTCGAGTGCGACTTCTGGCACGTCCATGCGTACTTTTTTCCGTCTGGGCAGGCTGACACCGAGTTCAACTTCTGACTATTTTTCTGCTACCATAGCCCCTAAGACTTCGTCCTCCTGCCTCCTCTTCTTCTGGGGCAGACCCATCTTGATCCATTCCTTCTTGTTGAATGCTTCCTCAATCATAATTTCTACCCTTTCTCTCATGCCCTCCATCCGCGCAAAAGTCTTTTTCCGTGCGCTATCCTCGAACGACGGCGACCACGTTGCCAACTTCCCCTTTGGAGGGTCTCCTCCCATCCCAAGGAGTCGGAGGAGCTCACCCCGGTCGGTGACTGGCTCCTCTATATCTACCATGTACGTGCCATCATGCAAGTGCATGCCTATCATCTCTACGTTTGCGCACCATGGCCTCCCGAGGATAATGCCGTGATCCATTTCCTCCATTACGGTCATTCGCTGAAACGACCAGATTGACTCCCTGATTCCCGCCTTGACTGCACATTTCGTGACATACCCTGCGAAGGAAATATCCCCACCGGCTCCCCGGATGCTCCCCGTTACTTCCTTATTTACCGTACAACCTGTGCTTGTTGCGAAATCTCTCCTTATGAGAAAGATTTTTGCTCCCCCGTCTACTAATGCGTCGGTATGATGAGTTCCGATCTGAATCTTCAATTTTCCTACGGGTAGCGCATGAAAATTGAGCTTTGTCCTAAGAGGTGCCCTCATGACTTCGTCACCTTCTCGGTCTGGCAGGCTCAAACGGATGTCTGCAAAGGCTTTCTCAAGATCCTCTAAATCCCCGCGACTCCTCTGAAGGTTAGCGACCTCTTGCGGCGCTTCCTCCTCCCTTTCTTCTTCCGGTGCTTCGAGGTTTTCGTCTATCTCTACTCGTCCCTGAGTCAACAGTTGTTTAAGCCCTTTGAGCAACCTAGGGCTAGCCTGGAGCATGGTCTGAAACGAAACCGACACCATGGTTCCTAGTAACTTGCTAAGGGTGTTGTCGATCTCGGGCAAGGTTAAGATCGGAATCTGATACCTAAACTTCTTTTTGGCGGCGGTAAATTTGTCCGTGGGTTCCTCTTCCCTAGGCTTCCCATAGATTTTCTCTGGTTCCCCGGCCTCAGGTTCTGCCTGGGGTACGAAACTCCCAACAACCTCCTCCATCACGGTGTCACGGATAATCCTTTTCTCGGCCGTCCCTAGCCGAGTAGTCGCGCTCACCCTATCACGTTCGTCGTTTTCCAAAATGAAGCTGACCTGCGGCCCACGACCCCACAGATGTTCCCAGATGATATCGACCACCGGCTCAGCTTCTACGACTGCTATCTCTAGCCCATTGAGCATGATAACGGCTCACCGCATTCCCCCTGGCGAGTTCCAATTCACCCGTTCTCCCTGTGGTCCGAATATCTCCCCCTTTAAGGACCTGGTACATCTCCTTTTTAATATATCATGGTTGAGTTTTGGACATGCGCGCACATAATGTCCCATCGCGGTGCAGTACTTGCACTGCTCGTTAGCCGGATCTCTCCGTCCAAATCCCCGATTGGTTACACCCGGCGGAACTACGGCTTCCTGGGGAGGGAGGGGGGGTCGGGATACTTGCGCCTGCATAACCAATAGCGCGTTCTCCATCCTTTCAATCTTGTTGTCGACTCCGTGCACCCATTCATGTAGACTTTCGATCCCCTTCTTTACCTTGTCGCCTGTTCTCCCGGTCAGGTCTATGACCTCCCCTTCCTTAAGCAAGGCCAATGTCTCGGTCACTACTATCTTCTCGGCCAGATACGTTACTGTGCTAAAATTAACATCCCTGGTATTTACGAACTTACTCGTCTGCTGGTAGGCCGACATAATCTTGTCTTTGTCGAACTCGGAGAACTGCCTAAGGAAGTATTTGCTCATTATTCGGTCCGTTACTCTCGGGATCCTTAGTGATACCAGAGTAAACTCCGATAAGAAGTCATTGTACGTTGAGAAGTTCTTCCTCTGGACTGTCGCTAAGTCGGCCTCCGTAGCCATCTTCTCTGCTGCTAGGTACTTTCTCATCATCACATCCCAGGTTTCCTTCCAGGATCGGTTTGCGGCTACGATGGTCATTATGTCCCGTCACAGGCTCAAAGACACATGCTGCCCCATGTGGTCCATGTTTTGTTTTTCGGTCCATTTCAACAGCGCGGACAGATTCTCGTGATCTATGAGAAATCTCGTGATGTTCGCCCCATCAAACGTCGATTTTTTCGTAGCGTCCGCTAGGTAGCCTTGATTTTTGTTTAGTGCTCTTGCAAGGGACGATACTATCTTCCTAAGGCCACCTTCGGAGCTACTGGCCTCGCCTGCCATACTGGTATCCGGCCCTTCCTTGTCGGCCTTCTGACCCTCCCTGGTCTTCGCAGTTCCTTCTGGGTCGAACCATCCCAATACCCTTTCCCTAAGGCTCCAGAGTCCCTCACACCCTCGCGTGACTGCTGGTGTGGTCGGCAGGCGGCTAGCCCTACTATCTATGGCTGGCGGGTTTGTAGCTTTCTCCGCTTCCATCCCCGGGGAGTTCTTTCTCTTTCCTTCTTTTGCTCGAAGTTCCCCCTCGGCCACTACCCTTATCCCCTTGCCCAATTCCGCCTCGGTCGGTCCTCCGTTCGTCTCGCGGTTCTTCCTGCAGTGGGCCTTCTTCGTTCCCAGTCATCATTTCCTCAATCAGTCTTGCCTTGTATTTCGCGGTCTTTTTCTTTATCTCTGCTTATCTGCGCCTCGCATCCGTGACCCTTACTTTCTTTGACACAACTCCCTCTGAATTTCGGGGGCTTGTCATATCCTTATTTCTGCCTTCCTTGGTCCCCTGAGTCCCTTGCCTGCTTCCCCCGGCTTTCCCCGAGCTTTCCCATGCGGAGATTTCCTTCCGGTTCCCTTTGGTACCATCCGGATTTATCGATTCTCTGTCTTTTTGCCCCTCTTCGCTTTGTACGGCACTGCCTCCTAAGCCCGGTCCTCCTTCGCTCTTACGGTTATCTGTCTCATCCTCTGTCGCCATTTTGCCTAGCTTTGCATAAACCAAAGGATTTCCTACGACACACGCAATGTGAGGCATTTAGGTTCCCTAGGTTCCGGCTTCGTTGGCTTATCTATATTCGGGAAATAGCCTTCTCCCTATTTCCGTTTCCTGACTGCTTCCCTAGGAAGGAGCCACGACTGGTCCTTCTGCCCTGCCGAGCTAAGGGCGTGGCTTCGTTTCCTTTATCACAGGCTCGTTTAGAGCGCCCTTGTCATGCCGGCCGGCGCGTAGGGGTCCGGGTCGGGCACCTTGCTAGGAAAAGTTTCCTGAGCAGTATTCCCTTTTTTCGACCGTCAGGGTCATGTTAATCATTAGGAGTCTATCCTACCCCCGCTTTTATTGTCTAGTGGGTTCTGATTATCCGGGTCCGAGGCCCTTTCTTATTTTCATCGGCGAACTTCTGTACGTACCTGACTATACTCGATTTGCCCTATTGGCCCGCCTGCGGGTGCTAGTCCCGTTCTCGCCCCCGTGGCCCTTCCAATTCGGTAGGCTCTTCGAATAGTTGCGCCACCCCCGCTAGATAACTTTTCCCTATCTCGATTTTCCTTTGGATTATGCGTTCGCATCCCGCCCAGTCTAGCCATGGTGCCCTAAACATCAGGATGTGGATGACTTCCAGTAACTTGTGGGCCCTGTTTCCCCAAAACGGCCCATGCTCCACAGCGACATTGTAGAACATCCCAATGGTCGGAGGGGAGAAGTGGTCTACCCAGACTATCGCCGAGTCTGCCAGTTCCTGCGTCCTCGCGAGGCTCCCGAAGACGAGGTCTATCATAAAACGGGGAACTCGGTACCTCAGCGGTGTGGTTGGTGCCCTGAATTCCCTCCAACCTCCCATTTCCACCCGGGTAAGTAATTCCACGTTTCTTCTACCCCAGACTGATTGTCCTATCTGTGTCAACACCCGGACCGCCCTCCGAAAGATGGGAGCCAGCTCGTGGCCTTGCGCTATTCCTATCCCTAGCAAGTGTCACCCAGCCTCGGGTAGGTACAGGATCCCGGTTACCTCTAAACTGGAGAATAGATCATCCCCTGGTCTCCGGTTGATTCTCATCCCCGTCCACCGACATTCTACCAACATGAAGGCGATGTCTCTCCCCAAGGTTACGGCCCGCCATTCTACGTCGAATCCCCGATAGTTGGAACTCGATGAGAGGGATACTTCTCATCGCTTGCCGTTATTCCAGGGCGGTCCGTGGTACCGGGGCTGACGTTCCATTCGCACACGGGGCTGGCGTTCCATTCGCGCACGGGCTGGCGTTCCATTCCCACACGTCTTGCTGTCATTGTTGCCTTGGCGATTCCCTGCATAGTCCACATAGAAAGGGTTACAGCCAATCCTCAACAAACGTCCACCTACTGCCTCCTTACCCTTCATGTTTTCATTCTTCTTTTCTGGTCCCTGCTATCCCTCCATATCCCTAGAAGCAGCAACCCCCTCCGGTTGTTCGTACAGCCGGTAAAGGTCATCTATGTAGGTCGCGCCCCGACCTACTTCCCGCCGGATGACTCTCCACATAGCCTCATCATTTATTTGCGGAACTCCAGGCTTAGTTTTTACCGCCGCTCGTAGTATACAAAGCACGTCGTGTCCCTGTTCGTCTTCAAAAGGCCCCATCTCTAGGAAGACCCGGTAATATTCCCGAAACATTAATGCTTCGTCAAAATCTAGCCTAGTTATAGCAGCTACCGCCTGCTCCACTCGCTCTACGCCCCCCATTCGTCTTAGTAGAAAGGGTGGCAGACTCATTCGTACGACCTCATTTGGCAACTCAAAGACCCCTGCTGCGGCGACGTTTACCTCAGCCGTCACGTCATCTCGTTCCGGGTCGGCGAACTTTAACCCCTCCCGCCAGGTTATTTGTCATGCTCCTTCGAACATTTGCACGGGGTCGTCCCCGGAAGACAAGGCAATCCCAAAGGTCCGCCATCCTTCTTCCGACAGGTGTAGGGATCCCGTCACATGCACACGCCATGGGAGGTCCAAATTTATGCCCCCGAACTCTCCTCGCGCACGCCATTCCAGCTCTACTACTAGGTATACCGTGTCTTCCATCAATTCTACCCCCACCCAGTCCATTACCGGGTTACTCACCACGTTTCTTGCCGGCAGGCTGATTTCGACCCTGCCCCCTGATGCTCTTGGTGGTAGGATCCCGCGAGGCCTATCCTCCCATAATGTCATTCGCCAGGCCATCTCGCAATATCTCCTTCCCTGCTTCCTTAGTCTGAATGCTGCACCCACCGAGATTCCACGCCTTTCGTGTTTTAGTCTTTCAATATCCTCTTCCTATCGTACACTGGTTCTTGCCGCTATCCCTGCCCCATACACGTACAAGTCTTCTTCCCCTTTTTGGCGTTGCTACCTCCCCTTGCGTCGACCCTCTTGCATTCCCTGCTAACTAATGTACACGCCCTCCTTTCTTACGCTACATCCTGATTCGCTTGCACCCTCCATATTCCGACCTCCCTGCGGTGTTCGATTTTTGGGTCCCTCTAATCGAACCATAGTACCTCAAACAGAGTAAAGACATCGTGCACGTAGGATGGCGCGGTCGCCGCCTCCCGGCTAACTATGGCGTCCTAAGCTTCCGCGTCTACCTCTAGGCGGTCGTACTTACCTATCCTCAAGACGGTGATGACCTCACTGGCTTTATGGCCGTAGAAGGGTCCATATTTTAAGGAAACCCTATAGAATTCCTCGGTCAGCCAGGCACATTCTATGTGTACTTCCCTCATGGAGCTGGCCACGTCTACTATGCGCTCGAATCCCCCAAACCAGTCGGCCGGCCACAAACTCGGGAACCCACGCTGTTGTGCGCAGGCAGGGAGGCTTGAGTTCCCTCCATCCTCCCATCACAACTCTGCTACTAACTTCGTCTCACCCTTCGTTGACGAACCTCTTGCCTTCTTTTCGGGTTCGCGCCTCTGCATCCCCCTAGAAGCCACATTGGATCCTGTCCCATTGCTAAAGTAGTGCAAAATAGGTGTCACCCATCTTCGGAAAGGGCAATCGTTCCGACCGACTCCACTTTGCCTTCTTCTATCTCGTCCCAACCTTCCTCTTCCCTTATTGGATTCCAAATCAGTTCTATCCATGCATAAGATAATTCATGGGCAACCTCAAACCCAATCCAGTTGCACGTGGTCCCCCTCCACTCGTTCTCCGTTGGTGTAGCCATTTCTATCCCTCCTCTTAGTCGCCTTGGTTCCCACCCTTTGAAGGTGTATTCCATCATCCTTTCCTCTCTAGTCATCTTTTCCCTTCCTGCACAATATCAGGCCAACCGTTTTTCCCTAAGTTAAGTTACTCCCCTTAGAAGTCTCAGTCCTCTATTTCCTCATCCTCATTCTCATCGCTGAAGTCGTCCTCTTCGTTATAGAACAACTCTTTCACCCCTTTCAGAAATGTCTCCCCTATCGCCTAATTTCTATAGACTATCCCCCTATGCACGGAGCTAGAGACAAAGACACCGTCCATGCTAAGACAGTTTAGTATCCCGGCCAACTCGTTCGCCCAGTTCCCCTCAAAAGGCCCCATTTCTACCGACAACCAGAAGAAGTCTTGCCTAGCGCACTGGTATAGTCCGAGGTTTGTCATGGATTAACATATCCGTACTAGTCTACTTCAGGTTCCGAAAACCACATCCACCAGGAAGGGAGGCAACACACATCGCATGGTTCTGACGGGTCGCCTCATGCTTCCTTTATCCCCAAGTTCCATCCGCACGTCTATCTTTTTCATTTCCATTTCCCGCCGCTGACACGCAGCCCATACAACCTCTGCTTCTGCTTTCCTAAACAGTTCGTCCGGCGCATTCCCGAGTGCTTACTCTATGACCATAGCATTCTCCCAGTCTTGCAACAAATAGACCCACCCCCGGGCTTCCACTGTCCCTCGGAATTCCAAATCCATTAAACTTGGTGACAACCTCGTCAAGCGGACATTAGTCCATACTGTCTTTATCCAAAGAAACGCATCCTCCCTTTCCAACATTGCCGTTTGATACACTGGTTCAAGGTCCGCCTACGCTCCATCTTCCGGGAGGACGACCGATACCCCATCCTTTACATCTACTGGCATTTCCGGGCCACTAGTATAGATCGGGGAAGGCAACCATCGTATCAAACTAGTGGGAATTTCCGGGCCACTAGTATAGATCTACTGGCATAAAAGAGTACCAACCGGTCTTTCTGGTAAGGTCAACCCTTGTCCTAGATGAGAATTATTTCAGACCCCTCGTCAAGGTCTCCCTAATTTACCTCCCCATTCCTAAGTACCTCCTTCCCATAATACCCTCGGTCGGCCATCCATTTCCCCGCATTCCTTCTCTTGGTTCCATTCCAACTATCCTTCTTCCTTTCGATCATCTCTTACTCGTGTGGACTTAGATGGGGGGGGGAATAGACTTAGAAATATGCCCGTCCAACAATCCAAGCTCAATCAATCTTTACGGAGGGGGGAACACAAAAAAAATTCAGGCAATCTCTCATACAGGCCGGTCATCTCCTCACCGGCCGTCCCCAATATGGTCTCGCCGCTGATACTATCGGTAGAGTTTTATCCCATACCTCAAGTGCAGCTCAACCGTCGTGAGCGCGGTACCCAAACTCTGGCAAGGCATTAACTCTTTCCTTGTAACCAGAATACCCCATCCCGTCTTCCCGCCCTTGCTCATCCATACCGACACCGAGGGTTACCCCGTGTGGCCAAGTACAGGGACAAAAGTCAGTTGTCCGGGCATTCACTTCCATCGGTCCGATAAGAATCAGCCTTTCCCAAACCATGCAACGAGAAACTACTAATCGTCTCCGAGGCTCCGTCTTTGTCCGCATGCAGTGGTACTCCCTCCGCTAGTCAATAGGCTAAGCCCCGCCTAAGAAGACGTTTCGCACCCCGCCTGACAGATCATTGAGGCGAAACTCGACACTGCTCGAACAAGAATGCTACTAAATCAACTGGCGTGACAAACTCCCGTCCGACAGCTCGGTGACCTGATCTCCACACACGAACACACGGAAGCCTACAAAAAGGAGAGCGACGTTTCACAACCCGCACCCGCCGGTACAAACCAATCCTTTCCTTCCGAAAGGCAGGACGCTCGAATCCCATCATGCAAACACAAGTCTCAAGTGGGACACATAGAGTACAAGTGTCTTTCCCTTGGTGCTCCCAACGCTTCCTACCCATAACTCACAATTTTCTCTCAGGACAATGAGTGTCACTCCCCCAAATTTGTCTCAAGTGGTTGGTTCCTTCTCGTGAAAGTCTTCAAAGGTGAGCTAGTTTTTCTTGGAGTCTAGCAACTCCCTTCATTTCCTTTCTATTTACTTGTCTGTCCTTTCATACGGTGAGGTTATTCCTTCTTGATGACCCGTTGTGTTCATGTTGGTTCCTTCAAGCATTTTAAAAAAAGTGCAAAGTGCATGAGCCCACTGGGCTCAAAGAAGAAGGTAGAAGGGCACCCGTTCGGTTGGATCACTCCGCCGCGGGATTTTCATTGGAACCCGGCCTGAGCCGAAGCACCAACCGTCTGCCAAGTAATCGGAACCCTTCTTTCATACGAAGAGGAAGAGTCGACCTGCGACTTGCCCAAGGCTTCCCCGAAATGACGAACACCAGCACCGGACGAAGGAGGGCTAGAGTCATTCCACAAGGAAACGACTGATCAAGTGCATAGCATACATATTATACCTCCAGGCCCGGTCATGCCATGCGCCCAGCCACTCTCAAATCTGATTTCTCAGAAGGGAAAAAACAAACACAAGTCCATTTTCCTTATCTTGGGTTGTGTACACATCAACGCGTCGGACGCCCCCTTCGGAATCGCAAGGGTCAATTTAAGCCTTGCCCGTCACCTCCACCATTTTTGTAGGGCCAAACCCCGGTAGACTTTCGAGCCTTAGTCGACCCCACTGCGGGTCCTAGTTGGCTCGGCCCGCCCACGCTCACACTCAGGGCACGGGCCGTTCGTCCCCAGATCACCCCCACCTAGTGCTTTGAGATGGATGGGGGTGGGCCATCGAGCGAGAGAGCTTTGATATTGGGGATATAGCTCAACCCTCACACCGGGTGGTAGTCTCGCTGGTCATTCCACAACGCTGATTTTTTTTTATTCATAGTTATGTTTTCATGCAATTGCTCCTTCCAATACGCAGGCAGTCCAAGAGCTCTTTGAGTGTTTCTCTTCTCTTGTGCGCAGGCTAAGCGTCATCCTTAGGCCGCGCACCATTTCCCCAAGCATTGTGGCTATATGGCGTCATCGGGGTGCGGTGAAGCCGTCCTCCCCCTCCCCACTACGCATCCATCGGATCTCACCATACACTTTCAACCTTGTTGAAGCAGACCCCTTAGTCTTTTTGGGGCCTTTATATGCGTACACACACAACATCACATTTTCCTCGGTACGATTGCACTCTCCATTACACTCCAAGTCTCAAGCGCAAAAGTCATTTCCATGGGTTGACTCTATGCCAAGGGTCCCGTAGCCCCTTTGTCCCTTTTCCCTTTCCCTCTTGGTGGCCAGTTCCTCCCGGCCCTATCCCGCTCAAGGCATCCTTTGCCATCACTCATCTGCACAATCCCACACAAAGCAAAAATCCATACAATCCCCCGTTGGGGGTGAACACATAGCCCTTCCCACATGCCTACCTTTTGAAACTTTTTGGCTGTTCTTTGTTTCCTTTCCCTTACTCAATCATCCCATCCTCTTCTCATAGTCATGCTGTCGGGGAAATGGTTGAGTCAAACTGAACTTGCTTAGTATTTCACTTTCTCAGGATCTCGTCCTTTTCTCACTTTCCCAACGATCTTTTCCTTTGCCTTCTTGGTGGCACAAGGGACCGGCTACCGTCTCCTTGCCCTCTTTCTCCACCAAGTGAGGTTTGATCTCTTCTTACCATTCGCACCCTTGTTGGTTCCTTGATGATGGTGTCTCCTTGGTGAAGCTTCCACTCCTTGCACAATCCTCTCTTGGCTATGACTTCCTTCTTCTCCAAGCCCCTCTCTCCTCCTTCCTTACTTTCTCTTTCTCAGCTATGGCAATGAAGTCCTCCCCTCTAGGAGGGCTAATGAGACTCCTCCTAGCCTTTCCTTCTCTCCTACACTCAGAGGGGATATGGCGGATCACCTCCCAAGTGTCTCTCCCATCATCACTATCCTCTAGAGTCCTTCCTACTTCCTCCTAGTTTCCTCTAATCTCTCCTACTAGCATGGGTTCCTCTCTCCTCACTCCAAGTGCAAAGGTGCTCATGCGAGCTCACTTAGGCAGCATGGGCACTCCTCATGTAAATTTGAGAGTGGCGGACTACTTCCTCAACTTATGTAGGCTGAAACCAGCAGTCCGGCCAGCCCATGAGCCTCTCCAAGTGCCTTGGGGTGAACCGAGGTACCCCCAAGGCCAAATTCCAACATTAGGCCCTTCTGGAGGTACCTGGGCTTCACTTTGGTCAGGTACATGCAGTCCGAGTGGCTGGTACCAACTTGGATTGCCTCTTGGCCTACTCCAGCCTCCTTATCGCTTCACAAAGGCTGCCCCCTTGGGTCCTAATGCCCAAGGGGCAATTTTACTTGAACGATTTTTTCAAGTTTCGGCCTTCTTTGGGTAGGCCGGAACATTTTTTCATGTGGCGGCATATTTTCAGCCTTGGATCTGGCCAAGATCCAAGACCAGCAATAATCCGTGCTACCCCTCAGTAGCCCTTGCTTCAATTTTGAGCCGCTAAGTCCACTTTTTCAATTTTTGGTGCATCTGGCTCTCTTTTTGGGCCAAATGCACAGTTTTGTCTTTTTCCTTCTTTTGTTTCTTTCCATTTTGGGCTGCCACCTCATTCCGGAGCTAGCTGTTTTGAGCTGGCCCACAAAAGACGGGTAGTTCCTCTCCACCAGTGGTGCTGATATTCTTGGCCGTCAAGATCTCGATCTTGACGGTGCACCCCGACATTTAATCCCGCCAGTGGTCCCCGACATTTAATCCCGCCGGTGGTCCCCGACACTTAGTACAGCCGGCGGTCCCCGACACATTTCGCCCGGGATACCATTATTTTTACTTAGTCCCACGTGACCTCGGGTGCCTTTCCTCGAAGTGTCTCACGTTCCTTGGGCATTTTGTCGTCCCATGGTGACCCCTTTCCGATGTTTTTTCTTGGGCCTTGCGCACGCTGATTCTTTTGGTCGCGGGCCTCTACCCCGAGGCTCCCGTAGGTGGCCCCCATGTTGACCCCTCGTTCTCTATCTTCCCGCGGCCTCTGGGTCGCCCGTCCGTCGACTCCCTCATTCCTTTATCGCTGTCGTGCTGCGTTTGCTGGTTTAGGGGCCCTTTGCCCTTGGTCTCATTCCAACGGTCATCCCGACCTCATGCTATGTTCTATGTGCCCCTGTTCTTGCACTCGCTTGCTTGCCGTCGCTAGTTCTTTCCTCCTTTTGTTCTCTCCTCAGGGCATCACTCCCTCCAGCGGCCTAATCCTTTGTCTTTTCTCTCTCCTGCCTCCTCACTCCGGATTTCTCTGTTGTGCAAAATTCGTTCATATTCAATCTCTCGAGTGATGGGAAGTTATTCGGGACCCACCAGTCCCGACAACGTGCTGGAGCCATAGGTAGATGAGATGGATGATGGGAGAGAGAGTTTGGGATAAAGATATGACTGACCTTACTTAAAGGTTAGAGTTGACGATAGCTCACGGTACCATCTTCTGAAAGGGGATCGTGTAAACTATCTTCAATCCTAACTATCACGCAAGTGTCAGAAGTGAGTCCCAGGTATAGGTTTGCTTTATCCTACTGTTTTCAACTCTGTATAAATCTTGACAGCCTCGTGCTCCTACGGGAAACGCTGCCGAAATTTCTACAAATCTGAAAGAGTTGATTAAAATTTTTGGGCTCGTAAAAATTCTGGAAAGACACTTTTCCTATGGGAATCGCTGCCGAAATTTCGTAGAATTTGAGGAGCTAGAATATTTTCAGCTAGGAGTTTCTTGGTAAATCTACCCTGAATAGGGGAGGTACTTAGTAACTTGGTGCTAGTAAGGGGAGTGGACAATGAGATTAGTAGAGGAGTTGGGTTACGAACTGAGAAGTATTCTCCTTTTGGCATAAATATAGTAGTATTTCTCTTTGGTCTGTAGTGTGATGCAGGTTTCTGTATTTCGTTTGAAGGCATGATTCGTTCAGCCTGATCCTATAAGGGACCACTTTTCTGTTATCACTGATAACAGGTCGGTTGCCGATTCGTCGGTTCAAGACCCAACTTTCTTGTTTCTTTTGCTTCTCAACCTAAGGCCTTGGCCCTTGCTGGGTTTTATGTTTTCTTAGGCTTTCACCCATATTTTTTACAAATGACCATTTCTTAAAGACTGAGTGTTTTTGTTGAGGAATGGTGGGGAAAAGGTTGGACTTGTGTGCATAAGGCAGGGTGTGAGTTGCAGAAGGCTGAAAAGTTGACCGCTTTAGTATGTGCGATGTCGTTTGAATTTTGTGTATGATTGCAGGTATGTATGGATAAATCTCGAATGAGTCTTGGTAAATGAGTATGTTTTGGATTCAGATGGGCAAACCACACAACTGTCGGGAGAGTGAACTACCACACAACTTTTTGTTTGATCGAGATTGTCCTTTCCCATCCTGATAATGTGATAGTCAAAGTAGGCGTACGCTCGGGTAACCCTCACGGGGTTATGCGACCACACGCTTACGTCTTCCTCTACTCGTTGGGTTAGTTGGTCAGACATTTACCATGAACCTGAAATTCGAGGCCCTTGTCCAGGACATCCCAGGTCCCTCTTCTTTCTTTGAGGCGGTTTGCCTTACAAAATGAACACTCGCACCTTTTGAGGCGGACCGAGCCTATAAGCCATGCTGAAATTTTCGTAAGGGGTCCGATGGTTTAATTGTGTTTTCTTGTGCTAATGTTAATGTCTTCTTTCTTATTTTCCTTGTTTTAATTTTATTTTGGTGGAACGATAAAGTTCCGGGCGGAAGGATTAGCGCGTCGCCGGTGGCGCGCCAGACAGCTCACCACCGCTCCAAATTCCTTCCTGCCCTAGGGACCATTTTACCCCGCACCCTTTAGGACACCTCAGGGTGCAGAAGATGGTAAGACCCTCAGACCGCCCTTGCGCTCGCTAAAGGGTTACCTCCCTTCGTGCGCACCTCAACCGACGCCTGAGCATCGAGAGCGACCCCATGACCCATATAAGGCCACTTTATTATGAGTACCACATAATGCATCGTCATCACGACCACTTTCGGAGGATTGCATTGCTAGACGATATGTGTAGGCCCTGCACGCGCATGACCGTCTTATACGATCCGGCGCGCGGGCTCCGCTAGGGCTTGTGCAGGAACAATTATGAGTCAAGCAGAAAGGGCAAAAGCACGCTGCGGTAAGTAGACTCGAGTTTCGGTAGTGCGAAGCGTCATGCGGACGGAGTACTCATCCTAGTTGGCCTATGGGAATCCGCATTCGGGATCCCAACGTTTCGAACGCCGGTTCGCAGATAGGCCTGGTTTGGGCACTATCCTCGTGCACCCTTCGTACTAACCAGCCCTTTCCATTTGACGGGCCTACCAAGCTATACAAATTGGGATACGGGCTAGGCGGGGAGAAAAGGGGGCTAACCTGTTTTTCCACTAAGCGATCAGTTCCTTTTTTGGGTTTTCGTAGCTGGACGTTGGAGTCCGGGGCAACCGTCAAAGTCAAACCCCTTGACCCTCCACATACCTCCGATGTTGGAGCCTGTCAAGAGAGCCAAGACTCGGGCTGTCATGACAGCCTTGAAGCTGTCTACTCAACCCCTCTCCACAGGGTGCAGAAGAGGGTAGGTCTTCCAACCACACTTGCGATTGTCTAGCGTCAAGAGGATAACCCCTCGAGACGTATGTCAGCCGGCACTTGAGTGTCGAAGGTGATCATCAAAACCTCTGAGGGCCATCCGAGTTCGGGTACCGCATAGCACTCCATCATTGCGACTGCTTGTGTAAACATGCATTGCGAGTCGATATGATCGAGCCCATGCCGCCGCGAGATTTATTTTGGGCTTCGCGCATGACACTCATCTAATCCCTCTGCAAAATTTATGGGGTGGGTGAGAATAAGGGGCTAGGCGCAATTTACGAGTGAAACTTGGTTTCATTTCATCTGGTATCATCGCGTGGTTAGAATAGCCGTCCTAGTCGACCGACGTAGGATTGCACTCGAGAGATCAGTGCCTCGAGCGACGGTTCGCGTCCAGGTTCGATTCGGGCATTTGACCGCGCGTACCCCCTATGCTACAGCGAGCGAGAAACGCCCTTGGCTGGGCCACCTCTGCGATTGCATACGAAAAACCTTCGCATGTGGTTCAGTAGCTCGGTGGGGATACGCCCACCTAAGGGATGGTGACAACTCCCGCAGGTGGAGGTAAGCGGTGCCTCGCGTAACCTTGTCCTGTCGTAGAGGTTCGCGAGAGGTACGGCTGGCGCACTCGGTCGGAGCGGCAAACGCTCTCCGCGACATGTCCTACAAAATCCTGTGTGACGCGGCTGGGAGAGTCCCCATGAGGGACCGATGCGCTCGACAGCGTCTAATGGACAACTATGGCAGAGGGGCGGATGGTGCCATACATCTACTCATGATATGCCAGAACCTCTAGGTCGACTGGGTCAGAGCTCTAACGTTGAACAGGAAGGTTGTGGATTCAATTCTGTCAGCCCTCAACCTCCCCTGCGCTAGGTTGGCAGCCCATGTACTTGTCCCGCAACCTAGTTCAGTGTAAAGATAGAGCAGTTGACGAGTTACTGGCTCTTTGGTTGAGATAGGGTGCTGCGAGGGAAAGGTCTAGGGTATGATTCTCATTTGTCCTTGACACCACACAGTGCGGATATAGGTGGGGTGCAAGTCAGGATGGGTCTGGCAGGCCTAGTGGAGTGGATGATCACATAGTATTGGTTACCCTAGGGCCTTGCTTTTGGGGGATATGGCCGCTGGTGGGATGGTGGTAGGGGGATTTTAGCAGAGGGATTGTTTGCTTGTAACGTACCAGCTTCTGTACTTGAATGAACTTCCGAAGCCCTGAGTTTTGTTATCTATGTTTTTCTTCGATCTCTAATGGACTTTGGGGGGGGGGGTACCGTTTTGTTTAAATTGGTGGTATGCATGACATCAACAACCGACGAGGCCCTCCTACTTTGTAAAACTTATCGTTTTTCTTTCTGAGGACTTTTTCGTAATTTCTTTCCAGCGATCCATAAAGTTACATAGGACTTATGCGCGCCTTAGTAAGCTCGCTAGGAATTTTGATCGGCAGTTAAGAATTCCGGAATTTGTGGGCGCTCTTCCTGCTGACGTGTCCTTTCTTGCAAATGAATGTTCCTAAATTCGCCCTTGAAATTAGGAACGTTAACTATTTTAGAAACATTCAATCTTGAGGGCGAATTTAGGAACTCCAAGGGCGAAAAAAGAAACTTCAAGGGCGAATTTAGGTACATGTCAATCTTGAATTAGTCTTAGAACTAACCTAAGGATGAGCAGAACGTTAACTATTTTGGGTACCTTTAGTTTCTGTGTCAGCGCCATGTATGCAAACTTCCCTCGCTTCTTTCTTCTTCGTGCCTTCCTTCCTCCATCTGTAACTGTTTTCCATCCCCTCTCCCTACGGGCTGCTCTCCCGCTCCTTTTCGTCTGAATCTTGGTCCCACCCCGCACTACTCTTCATGCTCTCCGTCTTCCCGCCTTTAGGAACTCCCTACCGATTAACCCTCAGAGTACTGAAACCATCAGGCAACATCGTGTAAGCAGGATACCCCCCTCACACTGTAATCTGATTGGTTGTAAGAAACCCGCGAGGATCGATATGGCCTTCCAGGGGCGATTTACACGAACTCTCCCTTAGCCCCCTCCTACCTCCACCATGTTTCATCCCATCTTCTATCCTTCACAACAATAAAATTCGCAAGCGCATCCGAAAGACTCTCTCTCAACCGATTTGCCAACTTCGGGAAGTCGTGGCTAGATGATGTGTATGTACGGCGAATCTAAAAGTCATAACGAGCTGACTATAGGTTTGCAAGGTTGTGCGCTAGGTGGCCGCGGTGGACTCTGAGATCTGGACAAGTCGGTGTAAAAGCTGCGTTGGCGGGGTGACAATTGTTGTGGGGTGAGGTTGGTATGTGGTGGCCGGGATCGCTAGTACCAAGGTAAGAAAGGTGTGTGTGTACGAGTGGTTGCATCATGATGGCCCGGGGCCATGGTCAGAGAGCAGAAGGCTTGCGCGCCTTCGATCTCCGGTTCCTCCTCTTCTTATATTGAAAGCAAAGTTCACGGCGGATTGCCGGTTTTGGTTTTCAGATTCACACGTTGTAGGGCCAAACCCCGGTAGACTTTCGAGCCTTGGTCGACCCCACTGCGGGTCCCAGTTGGCTCGGCCCGCCCACGCTCATGCTCGGGGCGCGGGCCGTTCGTCTCGAGGTCACCCCCACCTAGTGCTTTGAGATGGATGGGGGTGGACCATCGCGCGAGAGAGCTTTGACATTGGGGATGTAGCTCAACCCTCACGCTGGGTGGTAGTCTCGCTGGTCGTTCCGCAACGCTGATTTTTTTTATTATTTGTTGTGTTCCAATGCAATTGCTCCTTCCAATACGCAGATAGTCCAAGGATTCTTTGAGTGTTTTTCTTCTCTTGTGCGTAGGTTAAGCGTCATCCTTAGGCCACGCACCATTTCCCCAAGCAATGTGACTATATGGCGTCATTGGGGTGTGACGGAGCCGTCCTCCCCCTCGCCTCTACGCATCCATCGGTCTCACAATTTGCTGTTTTCCTCATTGAAGTAGGCCCCTTAGTCCTTTCGAGGTCCTCATATGCATGCACACATAACATTACAATTTCCTTGGTATGATTGCACTCTCATTTCCATTCCAAGTCCTCAACCGCAAAAGTCATTCCCATGGGTTAGCTCTATGTCAAGGGTCTCATAGCCCCTTTGTCCCTCTTCCCTTTCACTCTCGGTGCCCAGTTCCTCTCGCCTCTATCCCGCTCAAGGCATTTCTAGCCACCACTCACCTGCACAATCCCACACAAGCAAGAGAATCCATACAATCCCCCGTTGGGGGTCAACACATAACCCTTCCCACATGCCTATCTTTTCAAATCCTTTGGCTGCTCTTTGTTCCCTCTTGATGCTCAATCAGCCCATTCTCTTCTCATAGTCATGCAGTCGGGGAAATGGTTGAGTCAAACTGACCTCTCTTTAACTTGTGCTTTCTCCGATCTCGTCCTTTTCTCACTTTTTCCCAACGCCCTCTTTTTCTTTGCCTTCTTGGTGGCACAAGGGACCGACTACCCTTCCCTTATCCTTTCTCTCCACCAAGTGAGGTATGGTCTCTCTTTACTGTTCGCACCCTGGCAACGTAACAAGTGACGGGAGAGTGGTTAGTCATATGCCAAGTGGGGGGAAGGGGGAGCGGGGGCAAGGCGAAGAGAGAGAGAGAGAGGGGAGGAAGCGTGGGGGAGAAAGGGAGAGAGAGAGAGAGAGAGAGAGAGAGAGAGAGAGAGAAAGAAAGAGAAGAGGGGAAAGGAGATATAGTGAGAGAAGGAGAGAGAGAGGAAGAGAGAGAAAGTATCTAGTCCTGATCAAGTCATCACTCATTAGTAGCAATCAAACGCTGATCACTCGTCCTATAGAAAAGGTTGACTAGGTATATCTCGGAATATTATATACGAACATGATAACAAGAAGCTAGATCGATGGAAAACACATACTTATAGAGAAGAAGGTTATTTAACCAAGATCCGGAAAATCATATCCAACATGAACTTTGAAAATGAAAGACTCGACTAGTGAAAAGCGCATGCACAAAGAGACGAGACCAATTAAGTAAAGATCCGGAACATGAACCTAACAATGAAAAACTAGACTAGTGGAAAGTACACGCACAAAGAGAAGAGATCAACAAAGTAGAGATCCGGAACATCACACCAAACACGAATTTAACAATGAGAGGCTAGACTAGTGGAAGCACATGCACAAAAGAGAAGAGATTAACATAAGCAAAGACCTGGAATATGAACTTGTCAAAGAGAGGTTAGACTAGTGGAAGCACATGCACAAGGATAGGAGATCAACTAAGCAAAGATCCAGCACATGAACTTGACAAAGGAAGAGGTTAGACTAGTGGAAGCCCATGCACAAAGAGAAGAGATCAACTAAGCAAAGATCCGACATATGAACTTGACAATGAGAGGCTAGCCTACTGGAAGCACATGCACAAAGAGAAGAGATCAACTTAAGCAAAGATCCGGCATATGAACTTGACAATGAGAGATTTAGACCAGTGGAAAACACATGCACAAAGAGTAGGGATCAACGAACTAAAGATTCGGAATATGAACTTGACAATGAGAGACTAGACTAGTGGAAAACACATGCACAAAAATAAGGGATCAACGAAGTAAAGATCCGGAATATGAACTTGACAATGAGAGACTAGACTAGTGGAAAGCACATGCACAAAAAGTAGGGATCAACGAAGTAAAGATCCGGAATATGAACTTGACAATGAGAGACTAGATTAGTGGAAAGCACATGCACAAAGAGTAGAGATCAACGAAGCAAAGAACCGGAACTTGAACTTTGACAATGAGAGACTTAGACTAACGAAAGACACATGCACAAAGAGTAGGGATCAACTAAGCAAAGATCCGAAACTTGAACTTGACAACAAGAGACTTAGACTAGTGGAAAACACATGCACAAAGAGTAGGGATCAACGAAGCAAAGATCCGGAATATAAATTTGACAATGAGAGACTAGACTAGTGGAAGCACATGCACAAAGAGAAGAGATCAACTAAGCAAAGATCCGAAATTTGAACTTGATAATGTGAGACTAGACTAGTGGAAAGTACATGCACAAAGAGTAGGGACCAACGAAGTAAAGATCCGGAATATGAACTTGACAATGAGAGACTAAACTAGTGGAAAGCACATGCAGAAAGATTCGGGATCAACTAAGCAAAGATCCGGAACTTGAATTTGACAACAAAAGACTAGACTAGTGGAAAGCACATGCACAAAGAGTGGGGATCAACGAAGTAAAGATCCGGAATATGAACTTGACGATGAGAGACTAGACTAGTGGAAAGCACATGCACAAAGAATAGAGATCAACGAAGCAAAAATCCGAAACTTGAACTTTGACAATGAGAGACTTAGACTAACGAAAGGCACATGCACACGAAGGGAAGATCAACCGGAACATTACACTAAGTATGAACAAGACAAGGAGATGCTAGACTAGATGGAAAGCACATGCCCATAGGGGGAAGATCATCCGGAACATCATACCAAGTATGAACAAGACAATGAGTGGTTAAAGCTAATGAAAAAGCGCATGCATGTGAAGAGAAAGATCAACCGGAGCATCACACTAAGTATGATAATTACAATGAGTGACTAGACTAATGCGAAAGCACATGCATATGAAGGGAAGATCAACCGGAACATTACACTAAGTACGAACAAGACAAGGAGATGCTAGACTAAACGGAAAACCCATGCACATAGGGGGAAGATCATCCGGAACATCATACCAAGTATGAACAAGATCATGAGTGACAATACTAAATAAAAAATGCACATGCATGCGAATGGAAAGATCAACCGGAACATCACATTAAGTATGAACATTACAATGAGTGGCTAGACTAATGAAAAGGCACATGCACATGAAGGGAAGATCATCCGGAATATTATACCAAGTAGGAACATGACAATGAGTGGCTAGACTAATGAAAAGGCACATGCACATGAAGGGAAGATCATCCGGAACATTACCCCAAGTAAGAACATGACAAGGAGATGCTAGACTAATGAGAAACACATGTACATAGAGGGAAGATCATCCAGAACATTACACCAAGTAGGAACATGACAAGGAGATGCTAGACTAATGAGAAGCACATGTACAT
>BFEA01000103.1:194824-212532 GCA_003427395.1 Chara braunii
GAAGCATCCATGTGTGAAGCGCTACACTACCTACTAGTGTGAGTGTGAAAAACACAAGTTTGAAGCTCCCAAATCACTAAGATTGCATCAAGAAGTATCCATGTGTGAAGCGCTACACTACCTACTAGTGTGAGTGTGAAAAGCACAAATTTGAAGCTCCCAAATCACTAAGATCATATCAAGAAGCATCCATGTGTGAATCGGAGTACTACCCCCTACTGTATAAGTGAAAGGGGAGAGTTTGAGTAGCCCATGGAGGAGAGAAAATGAAGTAAGAGAGGATGGAGGAGAAGGGGAGAGAGATGAGGGAGATGGAGATGGAGAAGAAGAGGAGGAAGACAAAGAGAATGGAAGTAAAGAGGAGGAAGGAGAAGATGAAGAGGGAAGAGAAGGGAAGGAGGAAGGAGGGAGTGAGGAGGAAGAAGAGGAAGAAGAAGGAGGAGAGGAAGAAGAAGAAGAAGAAGAAGATGAAGGTGAAGAAGCCTCTTCCTTCCTCTCATCTTGCTGATTCCTTGATGTTGGTGTCTTCTTGATGAAGCTTCTTCTTCTTGCACAATCCTCTCTTGGCTATGACTTCCTTCTTCTCCAAGCCCTTCTCTCCTCCTCCCTTGCTTCCTCTCCGGCTATGGCAAACTCCCCCAGCTATAGCTATGGAGTCCTCCCCTCTATGAGAGCTAATGGGGCTCCTCTAGCTTCTCCTTCTTTCCTACACCCAGGAGGGATATGGCGGATCACCTCCCAAGTGTCTCTCCCACCATCACTATCCTCTAGAGTCCTCCCCACTACCTCCTAGTTTCCTCTAAGCTCTTCCACTAGCATGGTCTCCTCCCCTCTCACTCCAAGTGCAAAGGTGCTCATGTGAGCTCACTTGGGCAGCATGGACACTCCTCATGGAAATGTGAGAGTGGCGGACTGCATCCTCAACTTATGTAGGTTGAAACCAGCAATCCGGTTAGCCCATGAGCCTTCCCATGAGCCTTGAGGTGAACCGAGGTATCCCCAAGGCAAAATTCCCTCACTAGGTCCTCCTGGGGTACATGGGCCTCATTTTTGCGAAGTACATGCAGTCCGAGTGGTTGGTACCAACTCGGACTGCCTCTTGGCCTACTCCGGCCTCCTTTTTCCCTCACAAATGCTGCCCCCTTGTGTCCTAGTGCCCAAGGGGCATTTTTACTTGAAGGAAAAATACCTTGTGGGTCTTTTTCTCGATTTTTTTAAGTTTCGGCCTCTTTTGAGTAGGCCGGAGCATTTTTCCATATGGCCACACATTTTCAGCCTTGGATCTGGCTGAGATCCAAGACCAGCAATAATCCGAGCTACCCCCTAGTAGCCCTTGCTTCAATTTTGAGCCCCTAAGTCCAGTTTTTCAATTTTTGGTGCATCTGGCTCTCTTTTTGGGCCAAATGCACAGTTTTGGCATTTTCCCTCTTTTGTTTCTTTCCATTTTGGGCTGCCACCTCATTTCGGAGCTAGTCGTTTTGAGCTGGCTCACAAAAAACGGCTAGTTTCTCTCCACCATGAGATCTGATCTCAGATCCATGGTCAAAAAGCAATCCGACCACTTCCTTTTTGCCTTTTCTCTCATTTTCTGCTTTTTAATTCAGATTTTATTTAGATATGGCCCCAAGGGTCATATCTCTTCAATCCGGATTGCCCTCCCTCATTCTAGGAGGGATGAGGTCACTATTGGGACCTGCCAATCGCTACTGTGCATGTCCCAATAGACCGACACACCCTCCTCCACTCTTTTCTCCCCTTTTGTCTCATTCTCCCTCCTTTTTCTCTCATTTTTCTTTCTTTTTCTTTTATTTCTGTTGTGACAAGTGTCAAACTGCTGTGCACCCTCTTTCTAGGCCCTAGGGCCTCATTCAAGGTCAGGTTCATGGCTGTTACTTGGCCGTTATATCTCGGATTCCAATAATGGCACTCCCATGCTCCTAGTGGGCTTCATTTTGCTACCGTTTGCGAAATTTTGATCCCCTTTTGCTCTGATTTTTTAAGGGCAGCCTTCTTCTCGTGTTGATCCTCCCAAGGCTCTATTTGTTACGCCTTGCTAGTCCGAGATATCCCGGACTGCCGGGCAGCCTTCCCGACACCCTTATTTCACTTTTCTTTCTCCCATGGCTCTCCCACTTGCTCTCACT
Source organism: Chara braunii (assembly GCA_003427395.1). Lineage (NCBI taxonomy): Eukaryota > Viridiplantae > Streptophyta > Charophyceae > Charales > Characeae > Chara > Chara braunii. The sequence continues at coordinate 196,969 of BFEA01000103.1, forward strand.
AGTGCTTGCACTAGTGGTGTTAATGTTTTCCACCGTCTATATCCTCGATCTTGACGGTGCCGCTTGCTTGCACAATTATTCCTTATGTTTGCTCATGATTCCCTTGGGACATCCCAAGTCTCCGTTATTTTTCTACATGCTAGCTCCATTTCTTTGTCCCATCGGCGGTCCCGCCGGCGCGCGTCCMTTTTTCCGATTTTTATTATTTGGACCTATTTAGTCCCCGACAACATTCCGGACGGCTTCCCATTTTTATTTTTTTGGGGCCTATTGCCCTTGGTGGTCCCATCATTTCTCCAAGTGTGCCGATTTTTCTAGGCCGTGGGATCTCATCTTACGGTTGCCGTTTACCATTTTTACTTGCCCCATGCCGAAATTGCTCATTTCTAGCCTTCCGGGCTTGTCGTAGCCCATTCCCCTTTGGCCTTGGCATCCCTATGCAGTCCGTAATTTCTCAGACTGCAGTCATGGATGTTTTCTACACCCACAGCCCCTCAACTTGCCCCATGTTAAAAGAAAATGAAGCGTTAAATTTTTTAGTGTATCCGCGCTCAATATTGGCTCCGGATGCACCTAGAACAAGTGTTTTCTCTCCCCCATGCAGTCCGTTGCAACTTGGACTGCAATGGGGGTCAATTCCTTAGCCCCAATGCCCCACAACTAGCCCCTACTCAAAAGAAAAAGAAACAGTCAATTTCCAAGTGCATCCGACCTTGATTTTGGCTCTGGATGCACCTAAATCATGTGTTTCTCCTCGTGCATACATTCCGTTTTATTTCGGTTGCAAGAGACCTTGATTTTCTTTGATTTTCTCTGCAAAAATCAAAGGAAATCAAAGTCCTTTGTAACCGCCATATTCCAGAATGAATCTGGTCACGAATGAATCTCCCCAAGTGACCGTTTTTTACCGTTAAGGTCTTTTTCTCTTTTCTTTTCTTTTCTTTTCTTTTCTTTTCTTTTCTTTTCCCCTCCTTTCTTGAACAGTAGGGACCTGCCAATCCCTACCTATAGCAGTCTCTACTGACGGCCAACTCACTCACTCCCTCTCACTCTTTTTGTCTTATTCTCCCCCATCTTGTTTTTTTTTTCTCTCTTTTTTCTATCATGTCAAGTGTCAAGTGGCCGTTAAGGCCCTTTTCTAGTCTCTTCCTCTTAGTTTTGACCCTCCCTATGCCGAAGGTGCAGTCCGTTATTTCTCGGACTGCAATAATGGTCTTCCCATGCCCATGGGAGCCTCCTTTTACTCCTACACTTCTCCCACAATGGTCCCTCCTACTCCGATTTTCTCCCGGAGGGCTATTTTTCACRTGGGGTCTTATTTGACTCTATTTTCTTGAGGGAGGCTGATCCGAGATTTTTCGGATGCTCCCATGCCTCCCACTTCAGTTTTCTTTACGTTTCCTTTTCCTTTTGACCTTCCCGTTTGTCACCACTGGTACTTGCACTAGTGGTGCTAATATTCTTGGTCGTCAAGATGTCGATCTTGACGGTGCACCTTGCATTTATTATTTTTTTCTCATGCGGTGCCGCCGTTCCTTCTTGGGACTTTCACATGTCCCCGCCACTTGTCCCGTCGGTGGTCCCCGACACTTAGTCCCGCCAGTGGTCCCCGACACAGTCCCGTCGGCGGTCCCCGACATATTTCGCCCTGTACGCCATTATTNGGTCGTCAAGATGTCGATCTTGACGGTGCACCTTGCATTTATTATTTTTTTCTCATGCGGTGCCGCCGTTTCTTTTTGGGACTTTCACATGTCCCCGCCACTTGTCCCGTCGGTGGTCCCCGATACTTAGTCCCGCCGGTGGTCCCCGACACTTAGGCCTGTCGACAGTCCCCGACACATTTCGCCCCGGACGCCATTATTTTTACTTAGTCCCACGTGGCCCCGGGTGCCTTTCCCCGAGGTGTCCCATGCCCCTTGGGCGTCTTGTCGCCCCATAGCGACCCCTCTCCTTAGTCTTTCCTCGCGCCTCGTGCGTGCCGATGTCTTTGGTCGTGGGCCTCCGCTCCGAGACTCCCGTAGGTGGCCCCCACGTTGGCCCCCACGTTGGCCCCTCATTTCCTGGCTTCCCGCGGCTTCTGGCCGCCCATCCCTCGACTTCCTCATTCTCTTATTGCTGTCGTGCTACAATTGCTAGTTCAAAGGGCCCTTTGGCCTTAGTCTTATTGCATTCCAATGACTCTCCCGACCTCCTGTTATGTTCTTTGTGCTCCTATTCTTGCGCTCGCTCGCTTGCCGCCGCTTAGTTCTTACCCCCTGTGGTTCTCGCCCCAGGGCATTACTTCGTCATGCGGCCTAATCCTTTATCTCGTCTCACTTCGGATTTCTCTGTTGTGCACAACTCATCCATATTCGGTCTCTCGAGTGATGGGAAGTTATTCGGGACTCACCAGTCCCGACAACGTGTGCTCATAACTCCTCCTTTGTCTTAATCCCGAGTGGTTGCATGGCCTGGGGCCATGGTCAGAGAGCTGAAGGCTTGCCCGCCTTCGATCTTCGGTTGCTCCTCTTCTTATGTTGAAAGCTAAGTTCATGGCGGATTGCTGGTTTTGGTTTTCAGATCTACATGTGTGCTCATAACTCCTCCTTTGTGTTAATCCCCTTCTTCGGTCAAGCTATGACTCCGTCTACCTCCTTCGCCCTCATCTTTCTTCTCTCTCTCTCCCTCACCCTCTCCCTCTCTCTCTCTCTCTCTTTTTATATTTTATTCCTGAATGTTTGATAACTCCCTCGTCCCTATGATGAACTCCCGATGTCATGTCCTACTCGTCTTATTGGATTCAATCGGATCTCACAAGGATGAGTATTGTTGAATCTAAAGAGACCAGCGAGAACAAACGATCTTATTTCGTCCCTCTCTTTGATTCTCGGTATTCGATGGTCAATGCATGAGTGAATTTGTGAATCAGAGTGATCTCTCATACACATGTATCGATTGAGTTGTTACCCTGATGACGGGAACAAAGTCGGAATATGATGTGATCTCTTCGATGCATGGTTAACTATTCGCATGAATGAAGAATGGTCACCTCTCGACTGATTGGATTGCATGGATTTACGCCTTGGATTGATTTGCACGATGGGTGGAAGATAATGCATATCATGGTGTTAATTTGTTCTTTTGATCGAATAACTGATTGATTAGACATACGCAATCAACCTTGTTTATGCCATGTGGACCGATTGCCCCAATCCGAGCTGGTGTTAACTTCCCGTATGATTTTGTATCCCCGCACGCCCGTTCCCGTACAATGAGGAAAGAACACATGTATGTAAGTGGGACGTACAAGAAGCCGTCGCCAAGATCGGTGACCCCTCCTGAAACAAGTTGCTCAAGATTCGTCGGCGCTGGTTTTGTCATTATTGATACTCACTTTCCCTCGTACTCATTATTATTGTCGTTAACGAGTTGACTGTCATCCCGTGGACAGGGGTGACACCTCATTGGCCCAACACTTTGTGTAGCGATTGTTGCCGCACGGAGCATTATCAGAAAAAGGGGTTCCACTATCGGACATGTGGCGAGGACGAACACAAGGAAAAAACAAGCAGACTGAGACCATCCATGTCGGATTTCGAGCTTTGTAACGAACGACACTGAGACTTAATTCGAAAACGAGATCCCACGTGCGCACTCTCGCCTTTCCGTTTGAAAAGACGTCGAGTAGCTCGCATGGAAGTTCAAAGATGATTTTGGGATTAAACGAACGTTTGAAATCAGTGAACACTATTTCTTTTCCTGACGGCTATGGCTATTTCTCACTAAACCGGAACCACACGGGGGATTCGAGGTCCGTCTGTGTCTCCCCACACTCAATTTTTCCAAAAATCCTTGGCACACCCGATGTTGTTGTTATTTCAGGGCCTATTCCGCATATTTAATCGCTCCGATCGGAAGACAGGACAGGGCGTGAGGTCGAACGTCACATTCTTCCCATTACAAATAGACCAGAATAGGCAAGTCGATAACAAACATACGAGAGCGGATGATGGCCATGTACCCACTGATAGCGAAGACGAGAGCTGCTTTGAAGGTGATGAGAAGATACAACTACAAGGACTGGAGGAGTCTAGTTGATGACCAGGGAATGGGGATGAATGGTGCCAGGAACCTGCCGATGACAGAGGCTAGAATACATCGAGATGATAAACAAACATTAGTAACCAACACAACAACACAAACGACTCGAGACGAGTCTAGTGGACGACTACGGTATAGGGGCTGTGTTGGCCATACACCTGCTGATGATAGGCTAAAACCTCTACATTATATTAACAACATGACTTGAGGGGGGAAACCCTATCATGAAGCCTTGTTGTTGTTGTTATTGCTGTTGTTAAGCCCCTATGAGGAAGCCTAGGCAGACGTGCAACTTGTGCCTGGCGACCACAACAGGCTTGCCGCGCAGGGCATGACTACCGATCCCACTCTCGTCAAGCAGGGTGTCGGACCGAGGGGAGGCCCGTGGGCAGCCACGTATCTATCCCCTGTCAACTGGAGGAGCGTGTCGGGCCACCAGTCGAAATCTTGAGCGAAGGAGAATTCAAGGCGGGGAGATGGTTTTGTATCGTCTCTTCCACGACATCAACACACATGGGGGGTGTGGGGAGGTGTTTGACCATATCAATATTGTCTAGTGGGGTTTCGGACTCGTTTTGGCAGGGGAGGTCTGTGGGAAACCACGTTTGTCAATCGGAGGGGATTTTTTTTTATTATTTTTTTTTTTTAACAAAACAACTCTCCCATCTATTGGTGGGGGAGGATCACCCGTTGAAAAATGGGTTCAGCGTCCCATTTACATATAACAGTTGGTACTTGTGGATGTTGGAAAGGTACTTAAAGGCTGTGTAGCACACCGAACATGTTCGGAGCTTTTCCGAACGTCTGAACATGTTCGGGTGTTCGGCCGATCGTCACCCGAACGTGTTCGGCCGAACATATTAAAAAAAAATATATATTTGTTTTGGTTTTTGCTTTTTAAATCGAGTTTGGTTACGAATTTGACCATACCTCCAAGGCAAAAGTTGTTTGTATTATTATTTTACATAACATATATTTGTTTCAGATTTTTCGGAGAAGTTTTTTTTTGTTTTTTGTTTTTTATTTTTATGTTCGCGTTCGAAGAGTTTCCGCGCTCGTTCGCGTTCGGTCCCGAACGTTCGGGTTCGGTCGCCGAACCCGAACACGATGCTACACAGCTTAAAGGTATGATTTCCTCTTCAGTACCCCGCCAGATATAACAAACAAAACCAGCAACCCTTCCTTTCTACAACTCATTCACTCCCCCCAACTCTAAACTAGTGAAGATCCACAAGGAGCTAGGTCAGAGGGTGAAAAGAGTCTGAAAACAATTCTGAAGATATGAGAGTGACTCCTAGAGGAAGCTTGAACCATTCCTGGAAGTTGAACTGGTAATCCCTCTTGAGAGGGTCTTCCATCCTTCTGCCCCTGACCATGTAACTTTCCCTAGGCTCCTCCCTGCAGACCCTCCCAGGAGTCCAACCAATCCATTGTGAATATCTGAATTGCTTTTTTAATATCATTTTTCTGCTTAAGATGAATTGATTTAGCTTTGGTAGAAGACCATTGCGTTATGACTTCTGTTTGTACAAATTGTACCACATGATCAGATATCTCCGCTCCTACCCGTTCTCTAGGCAGGACACATCTTTTATACCATAAGGTCCATAATACTGCCTTGCAACCAATTTTGAAGAGGTTGTCTTGAAAATTAGAAGTGTGATGTTATGGGGGGTCCAGTGTCCTAGTAGAATTGCTTTCCAATACCAAGGCCAATCTATCCCCGTTAGTCTCCTCCATATACAATCCCATCTTCTCCAGAGAAAAACTGAGCGTGGACATCGCATAAAGATATGTTCTATAATTTCTCTAATTTTCCTATTTGGGAATACCGTTAAACTGGAACTACACCAGGGTGTTGCTAGGTTTCTCTGCTCGGTGAGGAATGATCTATGAGCCAATCATTCGCTGGCAGACAACGGTGGTTTATATGCCACTGTAGGGAAGATAACTTGGCTGGTTTCTGTCTAATATTCTTGAAAAACTTTATGCTTTTCATCAAGTTTATATCAATATATAGATGTCTAGCCCACCTTTCTTAAAGTATTGTTGAAATGTCAACCTTGGTCCAAAGTAACCTATATGTTATTTTCACAGATAAAGATTGTAAAACACTTGGTGTTCCTTTGTTTGAAGTCTGCCATATTCATTCTGCTGGGTTAAAGGGAAGTTCGGGGATATGCATCTAAGGATGGTAGGTTTTCCAGCCCTTAATTGATGAGTTATAAAACACTCTAATTCTGTAAAGTTTTGTGAAGGGAAAGATTTCGACTGTATTGGAAGGAGATTGCACCAAGAGGTGGTCCCTTGTGTATTTGAAGATATTCACAAAGGCTTCATTAGGAAAAACCTGAACCACTTGACCAATTACCTCTTGATCATCCGGTTGAAATCCTACAACCCAATCTGCTTCCTTAATCTCAGGTCCCTGTCTCAATGTTTTGACCCAACCTAAAGGTATAGAAAAAATAATTTGTTCCAGATTAGCAGGTAGCAATGTTACTGTACGTTCATTGAACGCGCGTTTCACGTTCATGTCTTGAACGAGGTGAACGAGCGTTCAATGAACGTGGCTGAACATTTTTGACGCATTGCGTAGAAGCCATGTAGTGTTGGGGGCGGCAGGTTTAGGGTGGGGGGGGACTGGGTGGCGGGGGAGGGGCCAATGGCCCTGCAAAAAAAAAAAAAACGACCAAGTAATGGCCAAAAAAAAAAAACGAAGCATCCATACGCAGAAAAAAAACTACGGCAACATGCACTCCTTTTTATTTATTGGGGGCGGGGTGGGGGAATCTCCCTAACATGGCTCAGAAGGCCCATGCAGGCTATCTGAAGGGTCCTCGCAGACATGTAGCGCAGACCGCCCCACCATAATCGAGGCAGACAGTGAATATGAAATAGAGCACGAGCTGACCGAATATATACCTGAGATTCGAATTCAGGTCTGTGTTTCAACAGTTATGGGTTGCTCACGTAGCTAGGGCCTGTTGGTCTCTGCACGTGAGATTTTTTTCTCGTTTTTCTTTTCTGAGGAATACGTGCAGTGACCCTAAGGGCCTCTACTCACCACATGCACAAAAAACAAAACATATGGCGGCGTATTATTCCATGTTTTGCAGAAGATTCATTCTAGTTTTGCACATTTGGTAAGTAATGCAGCCAAGCCCTAAGAGTCACGTGCAAAAACCAACAGGCCTTAGCTACGTGAGCAACCCATAACTGTTGAAACACATATCTGAATTCAAATCTCGGGTATATATCCGGCCAGCTTGTGCTCTATTTCATATTCACTGCCTGCCTTGATTTTGGTGGGGCCGTCTGCGCTACATGTTTGCGAGGACCCTTCAGATAGCCTGCATGGGCCTTCTGAGCCATGTTAGGGAGATTCCCCCACCCTGCCCCCCCCAAAAAAAAGGAGTGCATGTGCGTGTGTGTGTGTAAATATCTGTGTGTATTGGCGTGCATGTGTACATGTTTGGGTGGGGGTATTTTATTTTATTTTTTTTACTTCTTTTTTTGAATGTCACACATCCTAGGGTGGTGCACGATGTGCGCATGCTGGGAGGGGGTGCGCGTTCGATATTTTCCTGCCCCCTGCCACGTGGCGCGTTTAAACGCGTTTGAACGCTCGCAGAGGGGGATTGAACGTGCGCGTTTGAACGAGAACGCGCGTTCACGATGTTAAAATGGTTACACAGGTAGGTAGTTGATGCATATATCTCAATGTTTGTTTAAGATGTTCCACCGATTTCCAGTCTTTCATCCCCGGATCCCATAAATCTTTAATCATCAACACCCCTCCCTTTACCCATATTGTCCAAGGTGAGACTGAGCTATTGTAAATTCGACTATTTATGTTTGTGATCCATCGATTGCGAAAAATAGGTTGTCGCAATACTTCCTCATATCGGGAGGGAAACTGTTTATTGGGTAGGAGTAATGGGCGTCAAATTTTGAGTAGCGAGACCCACAAGTCATCAAATATAAGATCTCTTCTAGCTTCACTTCTATCTTCCTCTCCTTTAACCTGTGCATGTGCCTTGGAAATACTCCAATACCTGTCTTCTAACCAAGTGAGTGAGTGTATATCCTCCTATAATGAAGGCGCAAACCTATAAATATGTTCCGGTGCCAGATCTTGCCAAGGCTTGTCTGTAGACAATATTAGTTTTTTAATCCATTGTAGCGACAAAGCTTTATATTGCAAGGAAGGGTCCAAAATTTCTTTACTGTCCATGATATTTAATCTAGACCTCCTTTAGTTTTTGGCTAAATCAATGATAACCAGGCGACTCTTGATATTACATTTTCCAACTCATGGTTTCCTCTCCATAAGAATGCTGGCACCTGCCTTTGTAGTGTCTTTGTACGCTCTTTACTGATAAATCAAAGTGCTGATTTATACCAAATAGAGGCACGTATGACATTGTTAATGATGAGGGCTCTCCCAAAAAGTGAGGTATTTTTATATTTCCATTGATTCATTTTCTCCATGGCCGGTCTCGAAATCCACTCATCATTGATGGAAGGTTTTCCTTGAGCTGTCAGTGAAACTCCAAGAATTATTATTGGGAAATCCCAAAGTGTCGAGCCATGGACCGAAATTTCCAATGGGGGAGAATTCAAGGCAGGGAGGCAGCCACATCATCAACACATACGGAAGGAGTGGGGAAGTTTTTTTTTTTACCATAGTGTGCTCAGGGAACAGAGGGGAAAAGTTTGAGAATCGTAATCACCGGGAGGAAATCGTGATGAATGAGAGTTACCATGATTTTTTTTTTTTTGCATAGTATTCACAGTGTACATAGAGAGTTTCCTAGGGTTTCTCTCCTCTATTGCTCCTTCTCTTTCCCATGAGCGTATACAATACAATAAATTAGTAGAGTGAGATCTAGACAGGGGAAAGTGCAGAGGCAGGAGTCTAATGAGGCTGATATGACATTGTTTGATCAACTTTCATATTATAATTAGGGAAGGGGAAACTATGGCTGGATATCAAGGACAAAAATATTTGAGAGGGTTGTAAGAAGGGTGAAAGGGGGATATGAGGAAAATCGTCAGACGGTCACTATGCAGACGAACAACAGCGGACGACGAAAAACTATTCCAGTTCTTCCTCAAGCATCTCAGCATCTTACGATGGGTGATGTTGTGACATTCTTTGACCAATCCTTCACCTCCTTATCCCTTTTCCCATTCCCCTCTCCTCGAACTTGAATGATCTCCCTGGCCAGTCCATATCCATATTCAAGGATGGTAATCAATATGTCCAGTTGATGTAGCTCAATGGTTAGAGCACTGGCTGGAAATGCACATCGTGGTATGAGGTTGCGGGTTCAAAAAACTCAATCGTAGCCTTGCGCATGGACACCAGCAGGGCGTTAGGGATGATGCATGGTAAGCTATTACAGTCACTGCTTGCGCACCACCCAAAGGTTGTCCATGGTGTTGTATGTCGGGTCTTGATACTTTATGGGTTGCTTGTGGTTGTTGCTCGTGGTTGTTCTGTTGATCTCCCCAGCTGGCATATCACACACATCATGTGACACATGTGTCGTTTGCGATTGTTGCTCAAATGGTAGAATCTTTAGGTCACATGTCATAGATCATGAGTTTGAGTCTCGCTTGGGACTTTGGGGGGGGTCTTGTCAAACTTGCCCTGTCATCTTTTCAACGAACACATCGTTCCCTCTACATAGTATTGCACATATCTGTCCTTCGGGTATATACATCTTGATATACAATTAGACAAAGCACGTATATAGCCTTCGGGCAGACACAAACATGGCTGGTGAAAAATATACACATAGCCTACGGCCTGATACAAAACATATATAGATATGATACTGGGTTGGGGGGTCTATCAGGTATATGACGGGGTCTACCCATTTATGGCTTAGGTCTTGGGTAGAGCAGGGATATAAGTCGCTCCGGCTAGTCTGAGTTCCGCCTAGCTTTGGTAACTTAGGGGAAGGACGGTAGGATGCATTTGTGGGTGCCGGCTTCCCTTGCCTAGGTACTCCTGCTGGTTAGACTCTCTAAATTGGGCCTGTAGAAGATTGCATGAGCCTGGCGTTCGAAGTTACCGTACGACAAGGTTTGTCCGGTTCTGCTTCGACTAGGGCTGGGGGGTTGGCCCAACCTTGGTGCTTGTCACTGCTGTCTGGTCCAAGTTGCCCTTGATACTGGTAGGGTGATGGTCCTGAGTGCTGGTAACACTGAGGTAGGATAGTAGGGACAGGGGGTGCGCTGGGAGTATTAACGTGGGGATGGGTAGGGTAGGTGGCCTATCCCGTCAGGACAACCATTGGCTACCGCTGCCAGCAGTCACCGAGGGTGAGGTCCTTGGCCTCTACAACACCCTGGGTTGTAAAAAGAAAAAAGAAAAAAAAGGATGGTTATCACAATTATATCAAATAAGCATATAAATTCATAAAATTAAGGAAATTAAGGAAGTAAGAATAGACCGCTCAATTTGTTGGATGACTCGATAGTCACTTCGGGTTGAGCAAATGGTCACTACAAGCTTTTAGGATCCCGGATGAATGGTAAAACCTACATCAGAAGAGAGGATAACCTTTTCCTCTCTTGACTAATTGGAGAATTTCTGTCTCAAATTTGAAATTCGTATTCTGATTTTGTGCGTAGATTTTTTCTGAACAGTTTTTTTTTCAAGTAATTCGTCTTAGTTATGATGTGATTTTTGTAAACAAAAAGCGGAAGGTCGAACTAGAGGCAGGAGGGAAGTGGGGGGGCTCACTCAGAAGAGGGATCGGCAGTTTAGGGTCGTAAGTCTAACTAGAAGGGTAGGGTGGGACGACATTGGTCAGTGCTGGAGCATTTGCTCTGTGACCAGGGGAGCTTGAGGCCATTGAAATTATGCCGAGGGTGGAAGGCATAACCATCTTGCCCGACGTAGCTGTTGCCGGGGCGGTGACCCTGTAACCTTTTGAGGGGCCTTACAGTTACGAGAGTTGTCGAGGGGGGAAGACACTCTTTGTCCGTTAGAAACAGTTAGGTCGGTACTGGGGCAGTTTGTGTTGCCTTGTAACCCTAGCAGAGGGGTATGCGATCTGATGATTTCTGGTACGAGGACTGAAAACCTGGTTGGCGTGTCCTTCCTCTGTGGTGAGGGTAGGGGATGGATTGTTAGTGGTTCTAGCTCTCGGCCTTTTTCCTTTTGTTTTTTTAATGGGAAGACGAAAGTCGAAAGTACGGCTTGGAAGGAATTTTGGGTGGGCTCGCACAGGAGAGGAAAGATGGCTCAGGGTGGTAAGTCTACTAGAACGGCGGGGTGGGGCGACATTGGCCAGTGCTGGAGCAGTGGCTCCGTGACCAAGAGGAACCTGAGGCCTTTGGAGTTATGCCGAGGGTGGAAGGCATAATTACCTCTTTCAACGTAGCTGATGCTGGGGCGGTGACCCTGTAACCCCGTAGGGGGTTTTTGCAGTTAAGGAGGTTGTCGAGGGAGGAAGACACCTCCTTTCCGTCAGAAAACAGTCAGTTCGGTGCAAGGGCAGTTTGTGTTGCCTTGTTACCCTAGCAAGGGGGGTGTAAATACTGGCGACTTCTTGTACGAGGACTGAAAGCCTGAGCGACGGTTCTTTGCCTGCAGTGAGGGTTTATGTTGGATTGTGGTGGTTATTGTTTTCTGAATCTTAGCCTATCTCATGAGGAAAGTTTTGCAGGGGCTCGGAGTATTCGAAAAGCTTCTGTGGTTCGCCGTTTTGACTTGGTAAGTGCTGCTTCAGTAGCCTAGCAATAGGTTAGCAATTACCCATGTGTTTCCTAATTTTTCTAGAATCACTTCAAAGTTCTCATATTGTTCCTAGCCGAAGCCAGGTAATGGCCGCGATATTTCAAATCATTTGTATATTTCTATATGGGATGCTGGGCCCGGTTCCCAACACGTGTTGCTCCCCACGAATAGACAGGAGCATTTGTCCCAAAAAAAAAAAAAAAAAAAAAAAAAAAAACTTTTTGGATCATCAAGGCCGAAAAGAAAGACCTGCAAAGATCACCTCGTTACAATGGCAGATAGCACACCGGTGTTTTCCAACAATAGACTGGTTGATCGATCACACAAACTTGGAACAGAATGCCCGAGCTCTCCCCTAGTGTGCACGGCGCCTGCGAGTCTTTCCTCCACGAAGGAGTGCAGAAACCGTTGAACACATCTTTATGCTATGCTTGACTGCACAACTCACATGGCGATGGTGGGACATAATCTGGAGAAAGATGGTCTGGCCCTGGACCTGGAGGGCTATACTGCTACGATACTGGCTCCAAGCCCAGGAGGCGTCCACATTCACAGAAAATATGTTCAATCTGGGCCATAGGGCGGTGCTTTGGGGGCTTTGGTGGCAGCGTTGCCTTCTGGCCAGGGAGAATGTGCAGGTAGAGGGCCCTGAGGTAACAGAGCGGATCCAACAAAAAATCCAGCTGGAACTAATGAGAAAGTGGCAAATCCTAAAGCTCCAGCTGGACCTCTTTTGGACTAACCAAGATATAAGGAAGGCAATCTCCTCCTTTTGGGGGGACTGGCTGGGGGGAGACAGAGGCGGATAGGTCACAAACATTGAGTGGGGTGGTAATACGGAGGACCAACGACACCTGGAGATGTTAAAATGCAAGGACTACCGTTTGTCATGTCTGATCTTCAACGATTGGACGACCATCAAACCTTCCTTTCTTCTCCACCCCCCATCAGACTTCCCTGATCTTTTCCCTCCACACCCGCTTTCTCTGATTGAAGCAGTGTTGGTCTCGTGAACGTGACCGACACCGGTCACTTGAACGTGACCGGCCGGTCACGGGGTGCGAATTCTGTGAACGGCCGTCGGAATTGGGGCAGGAGGGGGGTGGTAAGGGGCCTTCTATACCGCCGTGCCTTCAAAAAAAAAAACAAAAAAAACAGGGTGTGTGAAAAAAAAAAAAAGTGGGCGGGGGTTAGCGCAGGGCCCTGGCAGAGAAGCGAAGAGGGAAAAAACAAATTCTCTCTCTCTTTCTCTCTCTCTCTCTCTCTCTCTCTCTCTCTCCAACAGCCATACTGGATCGAGGCATCGGTCCTAAAATCGACAACCCTGGAATGCTTTTCGATTCTCTAAGGGCTTCTAAATTTAACTCGTACAAGAATACCATTATTTTTTCCCCTTTCCATTCATTAACCTCTTTACATATATCTAATTTTTTGAATTTTTTCTTGATACCTTCCTATATTTGCCACCAAATCCTCTATCCTTTCCAAGGTTTCTCTTGGCACAATTTGATAATCCTCTTCCTCTTCACGGTCTAAGTCCACCACGATCAGCTCTTCTCTTATAGTCCCTACTTTCAACTTTTGCTCTACCTCCTCATTTTCCCCTGCCTCTTCTATCCTTATATCAGGATCAACCTCTTCCTCTTGCCAAATATGAAACATAGTCGGAGGAGCAGGTACATTCGATGCATTGGCTCGCCGCAGATCCTCGATCCTCGATCCTCGATCCTCGATCCTCGATCCTCGATCCTCGTTCCTCGTTCCTCGTTCCTCCTGGTATTGTCGGGTCAATGTAGTTCTTGAATTTATCATACACATCCTTGTCAATGTTCGTACTAATCAACCCCTCGTGCTCATCATTCTTCCTAGCATGACATAATTTTATAAAATGCCTATTCCGAGCACAATGCCTGCCGATTACATTGCTCCAGTCTACCTTTCCTCTACCATACCCCTGTCCACGTTCCTGGCCTCTCTGACTCTTGGAAGCATTCCAATCCCCATTTTCACCTCCATTATTATTTTCATCAGCATTTCCTCTTCCGCCTCTTCCGCGATCCATTTCCTCAATCTCTCCCCCAGCCTTGACCTTGTCCACGACCCCCAACTTGATTAGCCTAAGATCCTTGTAGCGCCGACTACTGTGGTTGACTGAGTTGACTCGCTTGTTAGGCTTGTAGCCCAAGAAAATCAGATGACGCCGTACTCATTGGCGCTCTCGAATGGGAACTAAACTGCTTGCTCATAGACCAAGGTGCATAAAGTTTTACTCTAGGCCAAGGACTCAGAGCTACATAAGTTGGCTATTGTCCAAACGGTACTCGTCCAGATTGTGAGGGCATTCCTACTCTTGCCTGACCCCCTGAATCGGGCGGTGCCATCATTACCGTTTGTGAATATTTTCCCTTCCTCGAGCCTTGCCTCTGTTGAGCGAGATTCTTGGTCTTCCACAGAGCCTTCGTTAATTTTTTAGGCTCAGGCTTTTCTTCTTCCTCTTCTTCTTTGTTTCCGGTCACTCTCTCACGATCGCTCTTTTCCCTTTGCCATGGACATGGGTCACTGTCATTGCCTTCCTTGGAGCGTTTGTCACCTTGACAACGGATAATTGGGCTACCACCTCAGACCGAGCAGTGCCACCCTTCCTCAGCACATTCCAGTCCTCCAACTCCAGCCCTGGGTTACCATCAACGACTGTGGGATTCTCGAATCCCCGACCATCTTCTGCACTTTACTGTACCCCAAAGCGGGGTAGGGTAGGATGACACTAAGGGTAGAAAAGACTTTGGAGTGGTGGTGAATTGTCTGGCGCACACCAGCAGTACACTAACCCGTCTACCGAAATTCTACCGTTCCGTTGTTTCGCCAAAATAATTTCAAACAAGAAAAAAATCAAATCGTCACGCACACATTAACATGTAAACGTTGATAGGCCTTGGCCTATGCTAAACACGTGCGTGCGCTGGTTATGACAACCGTGCGCAATAAAAAGTGGTTAAATCACGTATGGTCGCCTTTGCAAATGTTCTGATCCATAACTTATTAGGTGTAATCCATGCAAAGTTGCTTATCAGGGAACACATGCGTGAGGGAAACCATGCTATTTAGATATGCAAACTCTCGCAATCGATTGTCATGGCGACGCTTTGCACGTTACTCACGATCGTAGAACCCTTTACGGATTTCAGTGTTGCACACGACACTTAAGTGTTTGAAATAAAGTATTGTGAAGGAAATGATTTCCTTTACGATATAGAAGGACTGGAGGATGACTCGTTCAGCCCTCACGGTGCCTCTGACCCATATGCAGAGTGGTACGATGAATGAAGTGCAAATGTTCGGCGCATAGGGGAAACTATTTTGGTTGAACAAGAACTATGTGTCCATTCAACGTGCAACGGAAAAGTTTCAACTCCGTTGTACCCGTTGAATAGCCCTCAGGCCCTAGTTGAATCCCCGTTGAATAGTACAACGGACCCTCCCCGTTGAATAGTGTTCAACAGGGAGGGTGCATCGGGCTTTGGACACGTCACTGAGTGCGCGTGGAGCAAAAAAAAAATTTAATCCTGTTGAATCCCGTTGAATCCCGTTGAATTCGAGTTGAATTCGAGTTGAATTCGAGTTGAATCCCGTCGTTTTTTTTTTTTTGTTTTTTTTTTTTTGACACATCTAACCACGAAGTCCAGGGGTCTGGTCCCACCTACCGTTGTTGAGTTCAGAAAACT
>BFEA01000103.1:215449-226102 GCA_003427395.1 Chara braunii
CTCTCTCTCTCTCTCTCTCTCTCTCTCTCTCTCTCTCTCTCTCTCTCTCTCTCTCTCTCTCTCTCTCTCTCGCGCGCGCGCGCGCACAACTGGGACCCTCCCTCTCCGCGAGCCGTGCAGCTCCCGCGCCCGCGCCCGCGGGGAGGGTCGCAGTTGCCGCCGCGTGGGAGCTGCGCGGCTCGCAGGGAGGGTCGCAGTTGCCGTGCACACACACACACACCCACACGCGCACACACGCACACACACACACACATCACACACACATCACACACACACACACGCGCACAAATACACACACACATACACACAGACATAGCCATTCGAAGCAGTGCCGGACCCGTGAACGTGACCGACACCGGTCACTTGAATGTGACCGGCCGTTCATTTGGTGTTTTTTTTATGAACGACCGTTCACGGTGAACGGGCCCGACCACTAGAGAGTGTTTTTTTTTTTTTGTGTTTTTTTTTTTTGGGGGTTCCCCCAAGTACATTCGCCTCAAGCCCCATAGTGTGATGATATTAAAAAAAAAAAAAAAATTTGAAATGACCTACAAAATAGCAAACGAAAATGCTTATTTTGGCTGGTTGATTTTTTTTTTTAATTAAAAAAAATATTATTCATGAAAAAAAAATTGACAAAATTATAGGGAGTTACCCTTCGATGTTCCCCACCCTCCTATAAAAAAAAACATACCTCCCCAACCAAAAAATAAATAAAAAAATATCGCTTTCCGTGAACTCCATGAACTCCTGTGTTGTGAACACCGTGAACTCCATGGGAACGGTGAACGGGGGTACGATACTGATTCGAAGTGAACTTGAATCTGAACTGTGTTCTCGGTACCATATCTCTGAGTTCGGAGTGGGCGCATGTCGCCAGTTCGGTGCACACCTGTTTGCATGCATGTAAAGTGTGGAAGAGAGCGAGTCTGATTGCACACACACACACACACACACACACACACACAGACCCACACACACACACATACACACACACACACTCACACACACACACACATACTCACACTCAATCAATCAATCAATCAATCAATCAATCAATCAATCAAACCTTGTCTTTGTTTATTTGTTTTCAAATTTTGCATCTGCATTTTTTTTTAAACACCTCATTTCCGTGCAAAAACCAAAAATTCATTAAAAAAAAAAACACAGGTTGACTCGGGGACCATATATCTCATGAAAAAAAATGACAAAAAACAAATTATGCTTTTCTTTATATATATATATTTTTATTATTTAAATTCATTTTAGTTTTTGATTTTTAAAAAATTTGAAACAAAGTCGGATTCCAAAAGAAAAAATATAGGAGTGTGGGGTTTTCCAAGCCCTACACCCCCATATATATATATATATTTATAAATTTTTACGTATTTTTAGGGAGGGGGAAAAAATATTGAAAAACGAGGCCGCAGACTCGGTCTCATCGGCCGCGGCTGCGACTGATAATCTTGGCCGCAGCGGTCGAAATGCCCTCGGCCTAGGCCGCGGGTGTCACATAGTCGCATAGGCATTGAGACCGTAGCGTTATCTTGGCCTCCCTTCTCCCTTATCTACCTCCTCCCCCTCTAGTCGGTGAATTGTGTGCATGTTTCCCTCACTCACTGCCCTCGTCATCGTAGTGTTGATCTTTGCCTGCCTTCAGATTGGTATATTTCCCCCTATTTCTGACTCCCTTTTCATGGTTGATCCTACATGTGTCACCCTTTGTCAAGCATTACCTGCCTCGATGGTCCATCTGTTAGGGTCATTGGTTTTGTTTCGTTTAGCCTACCACTTGACCCGGTTGGAGCTTGATGACATATCCCACCTTTGTGTATTCCCCAGAAGTCTCGATTTTGAGGCTACATTCACACCCTCTTAGACCATCCCACTCTTAGTAGTTCAGCGACAGGACATCATCTTTTAAAATTATTACTGCCTTTTCCTTCCAGCACGGAGGCCGTTGCCTTCAAGACGTTAGGATTGTATCATGCTATATTTTAGTTTTTTTCAGTTAGTTAGGATGTGTATATTAGATGTTTTTTTTTTTTTTTTTTTTTTTTTTTAACTAAGACTACATTGCATGGAGTCTGCTCCGCATCCTAGATTTCCCTGCATTTACTTTTTTTTTGATATTATGTAGCTTAGGCTGCATAGCAATGATCTCTTCTCCGGTTCACTATCTCAAATCTGTCGCGAGACCCATCTCCGTGGTCGCCATCTATATCTCGACGACCGTGAGAATTATCTCGATCTCTACGACTAAAATCTATGAGCTTCTGTACCCATCCAAGCTGCGATCGTATCAACGGTTGTGAGGATGTGGCTCTAGTCGTCCTCCCCTCCGACAAGTATCACCATTCCGAGAACGGTCACTACAACGATCTCGATCAATCTCGTCATCTCGACGCCGCTAGTGATCCTCTTCTTCGTTTTCTTTAGCGTGATAATCCGCTAGGGTTCGAGGGTTCTCCTCGACATTCCTCCGTGCATCAGTATTACTACGATCCCATCGCTAAGAGTATGAGGGTTCAAGCGTGTCCCTATAAGTAGTTGCTCTTGTCTTCGTTTCAGTGTTGGTTACTTGCCTTACAAGTCCTCTCATCATCTCTCTTATCTCTCCCACTTTTTCCATCATACCATCGCTCTCCCCTCACTATCGAGCTCGGACATCATCTAGCATATAATGTCTATCTGCCCAAGGCTGATTATTAAAGTCGGACGTCTCTGAGTATGGAAATCGCGATAGAAGGAAAACTCCCGTCGTCGTATTCCTTTCCAAACTATATCCTTATAGTCATATGTCTCGACTTTCGTTGCCAACTTGAGGACTGCTACGAAGTCTAATTGATCATGGGGGATTTCTTTAAGTATTCCCTAATGCTTTCCTCTAGGTAGTCGGCTAATGAATATCGTGCATCGGTTGACTTCTGACAACTTCTCTTTTGCAATCAAGGCGTCGGATATTGATTGGAATCGCTTCCCAAATGCTTGCACATTCTCGTCCTCACCTTGGGTCAATGACTCAAGTTTGAAAAGATCATAAAGACTCGCCTTATAGGTGGTCTATCGTCTATTTCTTGGTCTCGCGTCTTTGATCTCCTTACTCAGACTAGGATCCGAGATAAATAAGAAATTATCAATAATTTCATCTTCTGACCGTTGAATGTGATATGAGTGCGGCTACCACTTCTCAAAATACTCTGTGATACTATATCCTCTAAAAAGAGGCGATCTAGTATCTAATTCTGACGGTTGGTGCGAAATAATGTATCAGTCCCTTCTCTCGTAAGGAAGTGTGTAGGATTTCCCAGTCTGAGACTCTGAGGTTCATAGATCCGTCGGGGAGGTGTCCTCTCAGTCGGTCTATCTCGATCTCTCTAGGCCTGCTCTCATACGTACGGGTCTCTCCAGTCATCTCTCTATCAGTGTCCTTTAGTCTCCCTACACTCATATATTGGTAAACGTCGACCACTCATCTCACATCGGAAGCTTGGGGGTTCCATCTTATTCTCCATCCGTATCATAGGGACGACTCTATCAAGTTCTCCGACGATCGACCCTCCAAGTACTTCGGGTTCATCTACATCCTGTGGATCCTTACATCTCAAAGGTGCATTCTGTCTAATAAGCTCTTTGAGATCTCGCAAGGCCCGATCATGTGAGGTTTGGTACACGCTCGATTGGTGATCCATAGTTGGATGTGGTTCCATCGTGTCTGACTCCATACACCTTAATCCCTTAATGGGTGGAATAATTAATCGAAAAATTCAAATTAATATGTTATCACCAACTGCAAACCTAAGTCGAAGTTGAGAGTCGGCAATCCGAACCTAATGTCAAAGTTAGCAGTCTGGACCTAGTGTTCTAATCCCGTCTGACCGATTCCTCTTTCCTATATCTCTTTCACTCCTAGAAGACAAATCTTTCACAGTGATCTGCCACTCTGAGTGTCCTAGCAAAATCTACAATCACCTCTTAGAAAGCGAACCTGAAAAATTAAGGCGCCCCGACCTCTGTTCTTTGAGTCCCTGATCATGGGCCCTGACCATGCGACCATTCGAATACGCACACTCCTCTTACTCAAGTACTGGCGTTCCCGATTGCCACACGCCAACCTCCAAACCACAGCGATCGTCACCGTACCAAATCAGATTCCACAGTTCGACACGGTCACCCAACGCACAACAATGCATACGTTGTAGTGAGCTCACCAGGAATTCCTAACTCACTACACTATGAAATCGTTTGAGCGAGAGCTTAAAGACCCCCTTGCCCCGCTCAAACGCGCTCAAACGCGCTCAAAGGGTTTTGAGGCGCACACACTCGTCAAAAAAAGGGTGCGCGCGCCATGGGGTTGCACGAAGGCAGGGGATGCCGTGGGGGCGGTTGCGCACAAAAACAAAGTTGGGTGGTTGGGGGTGATTTTGTGGGGGGGGAAGGGGGCTTGGTGGGGAAGGTGGTGCCTCTCTCTCTCTCTCTCTCTTTCTCTCTCTCTGTATATGTGTCTGTGTGTGTGTTTATGTGTGTGTGTGTGTGTCATGCATGTCTGTGTGGGCAGGCCCGGCCTAGGCGGGGTCTGTGTCTTTTTTTTTTTTTATGTTTTATATTTTTTTTAATATATACGAATTTAGAAAAAATACAATAAAAAATATCGGGTTGTAGATCTCCAAAATATCTACAAGACTATATTTTTTATTATTTATTTTGCTAATGTTTTGCCTGCAAAACAATCTCTGTGAAAAAAACGAAATACCCATCCATTTCATATTGAGTTTGTTTTGTTATTTTCTTTCTTTTACGTTTTTTATTTTTAAAAAATATAGAAATGGTTCAAACAATAAAATAAAAAACAAAGGGTTGTAGATCTCAAATATATCTACAACCCTGTATTTTTTGTTTTGTTTTTTGCTCATTCTTTCTCGGGTAAAAATGTATTCCCGAGCCCACTCAAAACTCGCTCAAGCGCTTTTGAGCGTGGGATTTGTCGGAGCTCAAAAATTTGAGCTCCGACCCCGCGGTCACTCAGCGAGCGATATCGCAGTCGCTACATACACATCACCAAGCCACAACTTCCCTGAAGCTGGTCGATGGGTTGAGAGAGAGTTTTTCAGGAGTGCTTGCAGGTTTTATATGTGTGAGAAGGGGAACATAAGAGTGAGAAGCGTGAGGTGGAGGCAGGGAGGGGTGAAGAGGGAGTTTGAGATGATCGCCCACGGAAAGCCGTATCGATCCCCTCAGGTTTTTGTGTAGCCAATCAGAGTACTTCGTGTGAGGGGAACTTCTCCTTTACACGATGTCGATCGATGACTTCGAGTACCTTGAGAGGGGATCAGTAGGGAGTTCCAGTATAAGGATGCAGGCAGGAAGAAGAAGAGCGTGAAAAGTAGCATGGAGTGGGTCCAAGATTCAGACGAGAAGGAGTGGGGGTGAAGAACGAGAGAGAAAGAGAATAGAAAACAGTTACAGACGAGGGGAAGAATGCGCGAAGAGGAGGAGACAAAAGATGGTCTGGGCTTTAGCAGGAGGCGGGGGAAACTTTCAGATATAGTGCTAGTGCATAAGAGAGAAGGACACCAAAACAGTTAAGCTCCATCCTAAAGCTACTTCGAGAATACAAAAATTCAAATGTTATACAAGCGCAAGCGCAAAAATCCTATGTCTATCTAGTTGCCTACTGAAAATTCACAGATCCTTCAAAGGCGGGTGCGGAAAGTTATCGATGCAAGAAATGATACGTCAACGGGAAAAAGTGTGTGCAAATCCCTGAGTTCCCAACCGTTACGGCCGAACAAAATTCTTAGTGCGCTCTCTAAGGCGCGCGTAATTCCTACATAAGTGCATGAATTCCAGAAGGAAATTGCAACAAAAAGGAAATGTCGTCTTCGATTCAAGAGGGCCTGGCTGGCCGAAAATTTCATGCCTCGAGAATATAGCAAAAGAAGGGGGGGGGGGGCGGGGAGAGGGTCAGATTAACAAAATTTGGGAGCTTCAGAAGATGGTATGGGTACCTACATGACAACCTCGGCCATGGATCCTGCAGCCTCAGCCGCGGCCGAGGAGGCTGGCTGCGGGCCCGCGGCCTCGCCAAGGTCAGGCAGGGCGCGCGAGGAAAAATGGCGCACGCGCCCCACCTGCACACGTCGGTCACTACCACCCTGTACAAAAAAAATTAAAAATTTGAAAATTTGGTGGGGTGGTTGTGGGTGAGTGACAAAAAAAAATGAAAAAAAATAAAAAAAATAAAAATAAAAAATTGATTGATTGACTGTTTTTTTTATTGATTAAATGATTGATTGATTGTTTGTTTGATTCATTGATTGATTGGTTGATTGATTGATTGATTGATTGATTGATTGATCGATTGTTTGATTGATTGATTGGTGGGGGAGAGGTCCTCCCTCCCCTCCCCCCAGCACACATACATAGTGTCACACATACAGACACACGCACACACACGCACACACACACACGCGCGCGCGCACATACACACACACACACACTTACACACACACGCATATCCAGGTAAGAAGATGGAGTTGGGAAAGTCTTGAAGGAGATCTAGGGAATTGGCACCCCCAAGGTACGGATGGCTATGCTCATGCAGGTTAAAAAAAGAAAAACAGAGAATAAAAAAGAAGAAAAAAGAAGAAACCCCCCCTCCTCTTGCGTTTCCCTGCTAGGATTGTATACTCTGACCCCCTTTGTCATCTCCACCACTCGAGCGAAATGGGACCATGGATCCGTTCGCTAGCTTTCGTAAGGAAGTACATTATTTTGGCGGACGGACATGTAGAATAGGAATTAGCAACTGGGTCCCGACTTGCGCTGTGCGCGCAAAGCTTACGAAAATAAGACTCCCCCGCCCTCGTGACGATTGCAGAGGTTGCTTTCTGAGCAAGCTCCCCTCAACCCTTTGTCCTTTCCTCCTTTTTTTCCCTTTTTCTTTTTTTCGTTTTCTTGTCGATTTTCTCTGGTTGCCCCCCTTTTTTCCTTTTTTTCTTTTTTCTTTCATTTTGCCTTTTTTCTTTTCGTTGTCTTTTTTCTTTCTTTCTTTTTTCTTTGTTTCTTTTTTTTTTTTCCTTTTTCCCTTTTTTTTTATTTGCCCCCCTTCTCTGGGTCTTCGTATAACACTATGCCCGCTGAAAAATAGGCGTCCTTTTCGACCACAATCGCAGCCGATTGTCTGTGGAGGGTTTGATGACTTTTGAGACACAGCTACCGATCGACACACACCTACGGACGAGGAACTCCATCGATGATGGTCCAGGCTTTTGCATCACTGACTCGGTCCGATCGAAGTATACTTAAGCATGATGAGCTTGGCCTAGGGAGGCACTTCTGGTTGAGTGCAAATTCTGCGTGGTTCGACTGAAGTCCGATTTTGCGATTACCGACCGAAGGGTTTTAGGCGTGTTTCACAAGGAGGGCGGAGTTTTTTCGGCAGTTTTCTGCACCTGCTACCAAGAGGCTCGAGGCGCCGGGATGGACTTCCACATCGATCCGGACTACGAGGAGGACGCCGCCGAGTCACAGGAAGGGGTATCGTCATGAAGCCTTTTGGCCTGGACCCGCTTGCTCTCCTGACGCTCCTCTGCTCTCTCGCTTTCTGCTTAGCGCTTGCGCCCAATGTTCTCATCGGGGCACTACTTTGTTGGGTCGGCCAGACGGAGTGCGCAATGCTCTCCCGCTCGCAGCACTTTTCGCACCTCATTCGCGCTACTGCTTTCTTCTTCGTTGCCCTCAGTGCTCTCTGTACCCTTGCGCTCCTCCTGCGAGACCTGTTGGCTTAACCGGCTGAGGCACCGCGCGCTGATCCTCCTTGCTGCCCTGGTTGACGTGAGAACTTCATCGAGACTCTCTCATTGAAAATGGGGCAAGTAGAGGCAGGTGAGAGATCATCCATGGAACTTTCCGCTTGCATCTTCCTCGCGTACCTTGCCTTGCTCTCCCTGCTGTCTGTCCTCTTCTTCCTCGCCACTCTCCCGGCTGCTACCCAACATGCACAGGACTCACGCTTCTTGCATTGCGAATGCTGGCAGCATGATCGGCAACCCGATCTCGACACTTCGGCTTCTCCTCACGGACCGCGATCGCCATGTCAGACTGGTTGTCCTCGTCCCTCGGCTCCCCCCCAATGTAAGACACCTACATCCCATTCCCCTCCCCCCTCCCCCTCTTCCCCCCCCCCCTCCCTGAGAGAACCCCCCTCGTCTTACTCTCGGCCTTCCGACGACAAAGGAAGGTCTCCCCTCTGATGACGCTGCCAGTGGCAGGCAGCAGAAAGGCCTCAGGGATGTGTCACCCCGCCTGTGGATCTGCTTTGTTGTCCCTCGCACGTAGATGCAGTAGTAGGACACAGTATAGCATGGTGCAGGTTTCTCTCCTTCTACGACTATCTTTTCCTCCCCCCCTGCTATCCCCTATGACTTTTTTGCTAAAAACTTTAAATGTTTTTTCGCTAAGACAATGTGATTTCTCGCTATGACAATGTGATTTCTCGCTTTGAGCATATAACTCCCTTTTTTTTGAACTCCCTGTGGTTCTTCTTCTTCTGGTGTAATGCTTGTTCACCTTCTCCCTTTTTTCGTCCTGGTTGGCACCCCCCTCCCCTATCCTTCTCAGATTTGCAGTGTGTAAGTTATGTTAGTATACGCTGAGCTTGCAACCTGTCCTCCTGAGACCTGCGCTTCGGCCTTCGGTCCTAATTGAAAGCGCTCTTCAAGCTGATGGATGGCTGATCGCGCTTGCGTTGTTTCTTCCTCTCCCTTGTTCTGCATTGATTTTCTATTGACAAAGCCGATTATTTCCCCCCCCTTCCCCCCACTCCACGTCTGATGTTGTTGTTTTTCGACACTTATATGAATATTGTCCTTGCAATGACAAAACATCTGTTACGCGACCTTCCTTTCAGATAGGGTACAGCCTTGGCCCGATTGGTCTTACTCTTGCCTGGGAAGATGCTACCCTCTACATCTCGATCTTGCTTGCTCATTTCTCCTTTTTTGATGGATGCTTAAGGTCCTCCCCGCTAGTTCGACCGTCATGCGTGTGCAATCCCCCTTCTGGTAGAAGAGCAACCATGATCCTTTCGGACCGGCTCTTGCCTAGAAGAAGGGTCGCATACGCGTTCTGGTCCTGCAAAAACACGAAACATCATCCCCCCTCCCCTATCCTTCTCGGGTTTGCAGTGTGATGGTTATGTTCATACACACTAAGCCTGCGACCTGTCCTCGTGACACCTGCGCTTCGACCTTCGGTCCTAATTAGAAGCGCTCTTGATGGATGACTGATCGCACTTACGTCCCTTTTTCTTCCCCCTTGTTCTGCACTTTTTTCTGTTGACGAAGCAGATTATTATTTTTCCCCCTTTTTTTTCAAACACCTATATATATTGTTTTTCCAATAACAACGGTTGTTATGCGACCTTCCTCCCAGACAGGATGCAGCCTTGGCCTGATTGGTCTAGCTCTTGCCTAGGAAGATGCTCGCATATGTAGCCCGATCTAGCTTGCTCGTCTCTTTTACTACTCCACCTTTGATGGTTACTTAGGGTATTCCCCGCTGGTTCGACCGAGATGCGTGTGCAATCCCCCTTCTAATAGATGAACAACCATGACCCTTTCGGCCTGGGTCTTGCCTGAAAGATGGCTCGCATACGCATTCCGATATAGTGTAAACACAGAGAACCCTTTTTTCCAACCCCCTTTGTTTTTCTTTTTCCTATTTTACGGAATGGAATGGGTGCTTCTTCCCCCCCCCCCTCCCCCCACTACACGCCTGGTTAATGCCATGATCACAATGCACTTAGCGCACCTTGTTGCGTTAGATCAACAATTGCGTGTGAGCAATCCTGTCCATACCTGGAGAAAGACACATGTATACGGGCTGATCTGGCTTTCACTTCTGATATTTATTGAAAGTTGTCATAACGCGCACAATAGGTCGACCGTTCTTGCATTTGCGATCCCCATCCGGTAAAAAAAACCTCTGTAACCTCTTTGGTATATACTCTTGCCTGATAGTAGAATCACATATGCCATATGATCCAATGTGCTCACGACCTCCATTCTTCTCCTATTTCACGAAGCGCTAGACGATTTTCACCCCTTCCCCCCCCCCCTCTTTTTGTTGTACTCCGCTTGGTTGGACTGTTTGCGACCACCCGCCCTCTTTTTAGAAAAAACTGCATGATCGCCCAGATCCGTAATATGAAACGGGACGCCAGATCACCCATATAGAAGATCTCGGGATAAAAACCTTTGATCGACATGGGGCACAGTCCTTCTCGCACCCATAACTTTCGTTTCTACACCCTCCACCTTAGAATAGCCCGTTCTACGCGACCTAACCACTCTAATGGATGGGTCTCTCTATCACATATGTTTCCTCCTTCCCTTATTCCTTTTTTGTCTCTATCTTTCCTAAAGGCCGAACGTCATTTGAGAGTAACCTTATCCCCTCCTTGGTAGATGCAATTTGCACCACGCGATGAGGACACACTTTACCTGCACATAACCCATGGGACAAGGTATGCCGACGACCCATCGTCGGAGGATGTACGAGATACAGGTTTGTCGTATCTTCGCATACATTACGAGAACTAAACACACACACACACACACACACACACACACACACACACACACACACACA
>BFEA01000103.1:236204-269775 GCA_003427395.1 Chara braunii
GAGAGAGAGAGAGAGAGAGAGAGAGAGAGAGAGAGAGAGAGAGAGAGAGAGAGAGAGAGAGAGGACCTTAAGGGTGGGGAGGGAATGCGAGGAGAGACGGACGAACTATGCGGCGTATGCGCTCCTAAACATCACGTTTCTGCAACAGTTCCTCTGCCTGATGGTGTCGAATGGTCGCTTGCTTAGCCTTCACTTCAGATTCAGTGTATGCCCCTTGCTCTTCGGACAAACGATCAGTCATTCCCCCACACGCCACACCTCCCATTGCAACCAGGTAGTCCTGACCTCGGCACTTCTCCTTTTCACTCGTTCGAGTCGTTTGTTACTACCTGACCATTTGTAGCAGTGCCATGGACACTGCCACCCAATATAATCTCTGATCATGTGATTTTCTCATTTTCTATGCCACGGGAAGAAGCAAATGAGCGGCAGACTGAAGCGCAGAGAGAGAGAGAGAGAGAATGTACAGGGTTCACGCGTTGTCCTCTAACGTTGACGGCTAGGCTGGCTCCGGGCCGAAGTCTGATGTTTGACCCTCGTATGGTGCTTACAGTGCCTTACAGTGCTTAGTACTGCTTACTACTTACACTGCTTAGGGAGGGCTTTCAGTTTGCTGACTGGAATCATGTGGAATGTAACAGTTTGACGACTTTAGGACGCAAGTGAGACGGGAACTACCGGTCGAGCAGTGAGTGATGTTGGGGATTACTTAGACTGCTGCTAATCATTTGACTTGGGTTTCGACTACGACAATTCTGCTGGCCCACGCTCAGTTGGATGCGCCGGGGTACCATTCTGCAGCCGATTTGGGAGCAATGGCACCATCGTCAGCTAGGTTGGTATCGTCTGATTTACAAGCCATAAATAATTCGCAACAGACTGCACTAGAGCTGTGAGAGTCCAAAATCAACCTACAAGTTCTACACTCGAGAACCTTTATCGAGAGCGAGTGACACGCGGTTTAACTTAATGGAAGGCCCAAAATTCAGGGTTTTTTCACCGCATCATTACAAGCAATGTCGTCGAAACTTTTGCAAACAAACTATGCAGGCTCATAATACAAACTTAAAAATTAAAAAAAACACGCAAAAAAAAAACGAAAAAAATTAAAATGAACAGCACTATAAATACTAAATAGTATAAAACCCTATTCGAAGTAGCTTTCGAAGTTAACCAAAACGTTTCCCGAATTCGGTGTTTCTGCCAACTTTTTCGTTACTCGTCCAAATACGCCGCCGAAAGGCCCGAAACTGAATATAGATAAGCTTATACATATCAGACAGAAAAACAAAACAATGCAAAAGCAAAAATTCAGGGAAATATGGCAGTTTCGGTGAAAATTTCGCCGAAAATGACACCACCTATTGACCACGAGTGGAGCGAGCGACCGAGCGAGCGAGCGAGCGAGAGAGAGAGAGAGAGAGAGAGAGAGGGAGAGAGAGAGAGAGAGAGAGAGAGAGAGTTGGGCAGGCACATTGTCAGATCTCAGTTCGAGTCAAAGGCTCAGGCCTTTTGGAAGATGATCAAGTGTACTTTCTGTTCTGATCAGTTTTTTAATATCTGATACAAATAAAGAACAAAGAAAAAACTTACGGCTCAAGCTGTCGCGAACAGGCTAGTATGGCTAAAGCCTAAAGGCTAATGCAGTAGGCTAAAACTACTGGTTGTGGGTTAGATCAACTTTAAGTTAGATGTATGTACTATGTACTATGTACTATGTACTATCTACGATGTCGGTATTCGTGAATCCAGTAGGTTAGTCAGCACAGCGGTAAAACACCGTAACGGCTCATATCAAAGTGGAAACGTTTTGCTAAAAGTATAGTTGGAATTAAAAAATACGATACAATCAGTTCAACTCAAGAGAGGTCCATGGGGACTCCAGCTAAACTCGAGCGAAATTCAAGCGGAACTCAAGCGACATTGCTGCCTACTACAGCCTACATACGCCCCCGGGCAGGTGCATGCATTGGCAATTTGGCACGATCTGAACCTGGACTTGCAGAACCCCAGGTACATTTCCGACAGGGCTATACTCGACCCTCAGGCTCCTTGACCGGGCTATGATCATAGGCTCATAGCAACAGGAGAACTTCACCCTGAAATTCGATTCGAGCAGATTGATTATCGGTTACCTCGAGCAGATTCAAATTGATTATCGGTTACCGACTTAGGGGAAACTGTGGCTGTGAGCCTGTGGCACACTTTTAGCTTGAAATAGGCAAAAAAAGACAAAGTGGCATGGGTATCATGGTGTGGTGCGAGTTTCGAAGAATTGTGCAAGTTTTAATTTAGCGGGGGTCTAAAAGACTAAAACTGCGCCAGTCATTTCCCGCAGGGGGGATGGGTAAATTTAGGGGGCCCGGGTCTTCTTTTTTGCTCCATTAATTAAATTTCGGGAACTGCTAAAGTTGCCTGTTCTGTTCTTAAAAAAAAAAAAAAAAAAAAAAAAAAAAAGGTTGCATGTTCTGAACGTCGGCTGTGACTCCAATGTACTTGGCATGCCCCTATCAATCGTGAAGATCCATCAGCTTTGCTGTAACGGCTGAGAATTAGGGCGAGGTCCCACACTAGGAGGAAAAGGATCCTCAAAAGCACCTGAATGAGGCTGAATCTGTACTACATGTTTGTTGAGTGTTGCAGAAACTCACAACTGATCTGCGTTTCTGCATCGCTACTTAAAAGACAATTTAAGACATCCACATTCAGGCGCTTAATCCGATCCTCCTTGCTAGTGGGACCTGGCCCTTTCATTCGTCTCAAGTTTGAGCTTGTCCCACTGGGCCACTGGTATTTGATCCTTCCAGTTACTCCTCGACAGATACTTCCGTCTTTCACCCTGATCATGTAATTGTTAGATTTGCCAGTTTGCCATTGACTGCTTCTAGATTGCTGCCTCTCTCTCTCTCTCTCTCTCTCTCTCTCTCTCTCTCTCTCTCTCTCTCTCTCTCTCTCNCTCTCTCTCTCTCTCTCTCTCTCTCTCTCTCTCTCTCTCTCTCTCTCTCTCTCTCTCTCTCTCTCTCTTTCTCTCTCTCTCTCTCTCTCTCTTGCTCGCTCCCTCGCTCAAGAAGAAGTAGAAGAAGAAGAAAAAGGTAGAGGAAGGGAGAGAAAATCCGGGATGTTATCCTTGTTTCAAAAAAGAAAAAGAAGAAAATTCCAGAGGGCAATGTTCTCGTTTTTGTTTTTTAGGTAACTAGAAAAAAAGGGGTGATTGCAGAAATAGTGCCTTTTTGAAATCTGGCAGCAGAAAATTAACGTTATCGGGGTCGGAAAGATGTATTTTTGCAAGGAAAGTGGGACCCCGGCCCGCAACTATTTTTGCTGTGAAACTACCGGGACCTCTAAAGCTGCAACGAACGATAAATATTTTTGCAACGAAACTTGACCTCGCCTGCGAATATTTTTGCTGTGAAACTACCGCGACGCGCTATTTTTGAAACGCATTAGGCAATCAGCCCAACTTGAATACGCAATACTCTTTTCTCCTCTCCCAAGCAGTCGAGGCCGATTCTTCCTCAAGTGATCATAGAACCCTGCTCTAGTCAGTGGTCACAACAACTCCTCACAATCTGACAGAAAATCAACACCTGCCGTTAACAAATGTCAAAATTCTTTTTCTTTTCTTTTCATTTCTTTTCTTTTCTTTTTAAATACAATCTCCAAGCCTCGTATGAAGGCTGTTGGCTCCTTGGAATCCCTCCCTGCCTCTCCTCCCCTTCCTACCGTCCAAAGTTTACCCTAAATCACTGCACTGCAGTGCCCGTTAACAAGCCTGGCCCAACGATTTTAGGAAATGTACGGGCCACTACAGGAGCGTCCAAATTCATCCGACTAGAAACGTTTCTATCTAGTACTCTATTTTTCCCCACGGCCCATAGCTGGGTGGGCCAAGTAGTAAGAGCCTCGTTCCACACCACTTGAGAACTCTTGAGTTTCAAGTGCACCCTAATCGCGAAATCTTGATTAACCTCGTTCCATGCACACTTGAGACCGTACTTGAAAATGTCGCACTTGAAAGAAAAACACCCTGGGTCACCCTCGGTCCCCCTTCTGCGGAGACCCACCGGGGGGTTTTCGATCCAGTAGGCCGGCACCCGGCCTTGAATATGTCCACCTACTATGTGCCATTTGGGACTCCACCGGTCGGGCCGAGGAGCAGTGTGGGAGCCGCGCGCGTGGGTTTTCAAATTCAAAATCTGTTGGGGGTGGAGTGTGGCGCTGTGCAGCCTACAAAATTGCCACACGTGCGGAAGTGGACACGGGCTTGTACTGCACTTGGACGCGTGTGAGGGCAGTGGACACCACCGCCAGTTTCTTGTGGTCGGGATTTGTTCGTTGCACCGTGCGTTGAGTAGACTGCCATAGCTGTTGTCCATGGAGGACATCCAATTTTCGTGCGTGGCGGCAGACGGCTCTGCGCCCCGTCGTCCAGAACTGTCCCACGGTGAGAAACGCCTGGTGGTTACAGCGTTGCTCGCGCCCCGTCGTCGAGAACTGTCCCACCGGCTCTGCGCCCCGTCGTCCATGGAGGCGGCTGCCAATTCTCATCATCGGGAAGGGGCTGAAGATGCGGCGGCAGGTGCGCATAAAGTGCTGGATCGTAACGTGGTGTGTCCGATGGAAAACAGCCCTCGACGCCACCCCCCATAACCCCGTGCATGAACATGTCCGCCCCGTCGCCGCGGGCACCCATCCCTCCTTTGCACGCTGCACGCTTGCTCTATCTCGTCGGCTTCAGCTTGCGGGGCACAACCCTTGCACGCCTCGAAGACCACAGGTGCAGTATGAGTAGGAGCAGCAATAGGAGGATGAGGACACAAAGCAGCGACGACTTCCTCGCATGGTCCACCATGCACGTCGCAGCACAGCGCAGAGGACAGGAAACAACAACGGAGGTTTGCAGAAGCATGTACGAACGCCGGTGCAGCAACCTGCAGCAACCGTGCTTCTCTTGTACTGCCATGTAAACCTGCCGATGGAAAACATCCCTTGGCCAGAACGCAGCGTCCAAACAGCTGCGGCTTGCGACCGATTTCAATCTTCCCACCTCGACGATGATGCACCGCGCGCTACAACGGTCACCGCGCATGTGTGCCCCAACGGCCCGCAGGAATCTGCAGCCACCAAACTCCTGATTTGAATCTTCCCACCTCGCTATCGATGCACCGCGCGCTACAACGGTCTCCGTGCGTGTGTGCCCGAACGGCCCGCAGAAAGCCGCAGCCACCAAACTCCAGAGTTCCACTTCTGGCACCCTGTACCGCCACCGGTAGCCGTCGCTCACTGGACCGCAAGAAGGACATGCCGTGAACCAGGAACACAGGGCGTAAAAAAAAAAAAAAAAAAAAAAAAACCCTGCACCCGCGGCTGAAACCCAAGGGTAGCTCTTGAACTCAAGGCACCTCCCGGAGGTGACTTGAACTCAAGTGCGATTTTGCCTGAGCTGCACTTGAGTTTCAAGAGCGGGCACTTGAGATGCAAAATGTGAAAACAAAAAAGCATTTCTCTAGGGCGGGGTGGAACGATGATTTTTGACGTCGCACTTGAACTCAAGTGGGGTGGAACGAGGCTCTAAGTACTGGCGGTTTAAATTGGAGTGATACACACTCCTTGCAGAGACGATAGGCAATATGCAGGGTCCCTGCATGACATTATCATTTTGTTTTTTTGGTTGATGCTCACATAACTAACTTGAAAAAGCCGTCCACAAGATCGATTTTTTTCCCCACCAAGTTTAGTAGAAACGTACTTGGTTCTTTTTAGAAAAAAAAAGAAAAAAAAAAGACGTAGGTTCTCCCTGTCCAGGGGTCCCCTCTAGATAGTCTTAGGAGTAGGTAGTGGAAGGTAAGAACAAACAGAAGTTAAGAGAAGAATATAGACATTTGTGATCGACTGAAAAATGCATCAAATACGGCTATAATGACCGGGAGTTCTATTCGGGTGCAGACGGTAGCTGTTTGGACACAGTCAGGGAACTGACGATAGTCGGGGAACTTGGACAGAGACAGGGAACTGACGATAGTCAGGGAACTGTCATTTTTGCACGTTGCTGGTGGCGGATGGGTTTGCGACGTAATGATTTTGACCCATCCAGGGTCGCGTTCGGGAGAATTTTGTGTTGTGCGGCTCGCTGTTTCTTCTTCCTCTGCTCTCACGCATCTCTCCCTGTATGAAGAAGAAAGATAAGCAATGGCCGATTGCTCTTTACACGCGAACCAACAGATTTCCCGTTAATGCAACAAGCGTGTACGACATGCTCGAAGTAACCGCGCACGCGTTCCCCTACGTTTCAACCGGGTGCGCTCCGGTCTCATCAGGAGGCTTGCCACTCACCCCGTTGCCTTACGGCCCACCAGCGCCTCTCCCTGTATGAGTCTATGGTTTATCTGGTTGCCTATGGTTGATCTGAGGAATTTGCCATGATAATAATGTGTTAATTGATTTGCAATTACCATACCGCTACCCCTCTTTCACTGTTTGACGGTGGGATTCCTCCGGGGCCAAGTCCCACTTACGCTGATCCCTGATTTCTGGTCGTTGATCTTCCGCATCTGCGGTCAGAAATCGATCATTCGGGTACTAAGTGGGACTTGGCCCCCGCTGAGTCCCCCATCCCCGACTTTACGGCACCGGTAGGCAGTGGGCACCCATGGCTAAGATGAATTTTCCGCCGTCGAACCCCTGAAACCGCTGCAAGAAAATTGATGCATATTTCTGAAAGAATTACCTGCAGCCGGTACACAATTGTCGTCCTTTCTTTAAAATAAAATAATAATAAAAAAAAAGAAGGGAGGAAGGAAAAAACAGGTTACTCGCCACGGTGAATGCGTGATTCAATCAATTATCGACATTATACTTTTTATTCCTTTTTCTTTGAGTACCTCGATTTCTGGCCTTGGACAGGCCCCACGCTAATGTTCTCTAGCTTCTCTGCATCGTTTCAATTTTAACGCATGTCCCAGCTGTCGGGCTTTAAAAAAAAAAAAGAAAAAGAAACGTTCCTCGCCGCGGTGAATGCGTGATTCAGTCAATTATCTTCACTTTTTTTTTTTTTTTTTTCAGTACCTCGATTTGTGGCCTTGCACAGACCTGACACTAATGTTCTCTCTAACTTCTCTCTATCGTTCCAATTTTAACGGATGTCCCTCATTTACGCCTCCAAGAAGTTTAGTCGAGGAGGACAACGTCAAGCATTATGCATTCGGGTCATGAACTCATGCTTGTGCATTTCTTCATCTTAAATTCTCTTTTGCCCTTTTGTTCCCTCCGCTCGCTCTACGGTACAATAATTTCGTTAATGCCGAACTATGAGCTGATGATGAAAAGTGAAAAGGATCAGGTAGTGCCCTCCATTCGGATTGGGAGGGGAGAGAGAGAGAGAGAGAGAGAGAGAGAGAGAGAGAGAGAGAGAGAAGAGTGGTAGAGAGAGAGAGAGAGAGAGAGAGAGAGAGAGAGAGAGAGAGAGAGAGACAGACAGACAGACAGACAGACAGAGAGACAGATGAGATTGGCATGGCTCTTGCACAAGGTCGAACAGTAAATTAAATATGGAAAACAGTTCAAAAAGAAAAAGGACGAGCATGATGAGCCGTTCCTTGTCGCCCGCGCGGGCAATGAGAGTTTTCTAAATTCTTTCTATTATTATAACGTTGTACAGCTAATGTCGAAAAGAAAGGGAAACAAGGTCGAGTTCTTAATTCTTTGTATTATTATTTTGTACTTTTTCTGATTTCAAAAAGAAAGGAAAGCACGTCCCCGAGGGAGGAGAAAGGCCAGGTAGCTGTCGCATGATCCAACGTGCGGCGGAGACAGTCCGTGCCGTGCTAGTACCCAAAACACCCGCCTTCTGCGCTATTGCCCTCTTCCTCTGGGCCGTCGAACGTGGCTCACAGCCATGTGACCTCCCCGCACATCCGCTCGTGCGCGAGCTTGACAGGGCAATGCAATGACGACATACCCACAGAGAGACATTCCAAATCTAGTTACATAAATGCATCTAGAAAAGGAACAAAACGAGTTCACACACACACACACACACACACNGAGAGAGAGAGAGAGAGAGAGAGAGAGAGAGAGAGAGAGAGAGAGAGAGAGAGAGAGAGAGAGAGAGAGAGACGTTACTGTGGTTTCCCTGGTCTGAGTTCTCCGAGTGAATAGCCTTCAAGTTCATGAAGATTGCATTGAATGAAATTCAACGAACCGAGGATCATGGTGAAAACCATGAAATCGTGACGATCAGCTCCGGCTCAGGAAAGGAATGTCCTTTTTGAAAAGTGAGGAGCGTGATTGCGTGATGGGCAAATTTGGGACTTCAATCAAGTAGTGTCTGATAAGCCACCCGTAGAGAACATACCAACCAACTCACACGTTCCAGGAGGACTTGGGTCGGAATCACCAGATCGAGACGTCGGGGTGCGAATTGGATGATGGATCGATGGTGCAGACAGCACCCGTTTGAAGGAGTAACCGTCGTCAGAGGGAGGGAGGAAGGGGCGGCAAAGGGGTGAGGGGTGAAAGGAGGAAGCCTCAGGAAGGGGAGGGGGAGAGTACGAAGAAGGGGAGAGGAGGGGGGAGGGAGGGAATAGCTGGCGGAAGGGAGGGAATTGGTGGCGGAAGGGAAAAGGAGGTCAAGGATGGGACGCGATCGTCCCACGTCAGCATTGGGCTAATACCTGCAGATGGAGGGCAGAGCGCATTGCACTGACAGACGAGAATATGCATGCCCAAATAGATCGTTTCGGTTATTAACT
This sequence comes from Chara braunii, assembly GCA_003427395.1. Classification (NCBI taxonomy): domain Eukaryota; kingdom Viridiplantae; phylum Streptophyta; class Charophyceae; order Charales; family Characeae; genus Chara; species Chara braunii. The sequence goes on from BFEA01000103.1 coordinate 244,955, forward strand.
AGAGTGCCATCCTGACCACGTTTTCTGTATCTACATCTTTGTTCATGTCCCTGCTTTAGGGGCCAGATGGTACGACATGATTAATTGCACTGGCCAGATCTATATCCGCAAGCTGTACATGCTTTTAATTCTTCAAGAGCAACTTCTATGTGGCATTCAATGCTTTACACTCCTCCATGCCCATGTCTCGGCGACATTCACTCTCCCTTCCTTCCCCCTTCTCCCTTCCCCTTCCCTTTTCTCCCTTCCTTCCCCCTTCTCCCTTCCCCTTCCCTTTTCTCCCTTCTCCCTTCTCCCTTCCCGCTTCCCCCTCCCCCCTTCGCCCTTCCCCCCCCCCTCCTCCCGAGCTCGGTGCATGCATCATATACAGCCTACACCAGGGAGCAATCCCCTGAGTATGTAGGACCCCTACCCTTCCAACCCCACTTTCATATTGAGCCGTTGAATGTGCATTGTGGTCTTAGGTTGTGGGCTCAAATCTTCGGACCTGCACCTTGGCCCCGCGAGGGTCCACCAACGACGAGGGCTAGTGGTACACCTCCACCACGGACGCAGGCTACAGTCTTCCCCCGAACAAAACGCACGTATGTACTATTCAAGTCCATTTCTTGAAGTCGGCCCCTGAAATCCAAATAGTATTCACATTCAAATAGTACACACTTATGTTCTATTCGAATAGTATGCACGGGTGTTCTATTCGAACACACCGGTGTTCATCCGAATAGAACATACAAAATGTGCACTCTTTTTCAAAAATGCGTGCCCTGCAGTGCTCCTGCTCTCTTTCTCTCTCTCTCTCTCTCTCTCTCTCTCTCTCTCTCTCTCTCTCTCTCTCTCTCTCTCTCTCTCTGTGTGTGTGTGGAGCATGGGTGCCGGTCTGCAGTGCCACACTCATATTCAGAGTGCTCTGCCCCTCTCACTGGCTCGCTGACTCTCTGAGCCAAGATGGGGATCCAAGACTGCATCACTGTTAGAATGTGACTCTCAGCAAGTAGTGGGGCCGACTGTTCGATTGGTACAGCCGGCCCCTTGCTGCACTGCTCTCCACATGCACAATAGACAAAAAAATGTCGTGATGCATATGTCCAATTTCAGGCAAAAGATTCATTCATATTTTTTTCTTTTTAACGTTTGACATGAATCCCCGGCGGTCATGACTGCAGGGTCAATCTCGGCCCGCGGTCTGGATCCCGACCGCTGAGGTCGGCTGCGGGCGGGGGGCGCGGTCCCGATTTTGGATTTTTTTTTTTCCTATTAAAWAAATACCAAAAAAAAAAAAAAAAAAGGGGGGGTTGTAGGGTTTCAAAATACCTACAAGCACTTTTTTTTTTTTGGATTATGAATTKTTTTTCAATTTTTTTAAAATAGAAAACTAAAAACTAAGTATTTTAATCAAAAGAAACGTAATAAAAAAAAGGAATTTTTATTTTTTCGTGTGTGTGTGTGTGTGTGTGTGTAGCATGTGTGTGTCACATGAGTCATGCGTGAGTACGTCATACTCGTGCCGCTCCGACTATGTCGGCACACGCAGGCAGGGAGCAAAGCGCGGAGGCGATTTACAAACGTGGCAGGGTAAGGTCCAATCATGTGTCCATTTGTGGTGAGGGCGAGAAGAGCAGTGTAAGAGGGGGCGGGAGCCTGTTTTAAGGAGTAATTCCAAATACCCAGTGCCCAGAACACAACCAACATGCCAAAGAAACACAGCAAACACAAAGAACAACAACCCAAAAAAAGTTGAAGTATCAAAAAAGCAAAACCGGAAAAAATAGAACTGATGATAGATTGTTTCGTCGGAATTGCACCGACTCATCAGGAGGCTGAACCCTCGACAATCTGCGGAATGACCGTATTGATGGTTTGGGTCATGCACCCTTTGACCCTTGTTGAAGGCAGACTGTCCCCAAGTGGAACATAGCAGCGGGCAGCAACCCTGCGGAGCACTAGGCATCGCAGGACGACAAGGCGAGCGGACACGCTGCAGAGCAACAATGCTTTGAAGCACAAGGCAAAACCAACACAGCAACCGAACTACAGGGCGTGCAAGCAAAGGACACAGAAGGCACGACCACTGGCAGTGGAAGGGCTGCAAGGCAGCGAAGCAGCGAAGCGCAAGGCAACACCACCACACGGCCACACCGCACAGCGAAGACAACAGCATGCCAAGAACGACCTGTGAGGCAAGCGGAATGGGCAGTAAGGCAGTGGTGGAGCGCAGACGGGGTCATCCACACATCCAACACGGAGCAAAGCAGCACATCACCTACTCACATCACAGGTGAACCCCACAGACTGTTGGTTCCCACCACCCGCTGAGTCAAGGAGACACTCCGACGAGCATCCATCATCACCTACAGGCAACACAGATAACCCAAACCGAGCGGCCCCCCTAAGAGTGCAGTTGGCACTCCAAACGAGGAACCACCGACTGTTTGGCACTACCTAAGGGTGCTCAGTTGGGCACACAAAAATACTTAGAAAAAAATCAGAGGGGAAACAGACAATAGGAAAAGGACCAACATACATAAAACTCATGCGTGTGTGTGTGTGTGTGTGTGTGTGTGTGTGAGAGAGAGAGCAAGGCAGACCGCGGCAACACAGTCCGAGCAGCCGCAAAAGACACACCCTGGAAGAGAAGCAAACAACAGATCGAAGTTAAAAAATTCATGCTCAGATCCAAGGATATCTATAGCCAGCCATAAAAACGAGCACCGGTGATGTCCCTCAACCGGTTTCATCTGCCCACCAAGCAGAACTCGTCAGGAGGGTGAACGCAAGTTTGTGTGCCCAAAGAGGAGGCTGAAGCCGTGCCTCCCCTATTTAACAGATCTGCCAAAACCTTACTAACGAAAACCCAGAACGCAGCGTACCCGCCGAGTCCACCTACTCGTGTTGAGTCACGTACGACCCTACTCTTCTACCATTCGTCGTTATGGCGACAACCCAGATTTAAACTACTCATAACGAAATGTAGCCGAAATGCTTACCAGGTTCATTACCTGCATCGTCCAAAATAAATCCGGAGTTTCTGAAACTCCCGCAGTACTCAGTCCAAAAAACCGTCTAGAAGCAAAAAACCCTTTATCGTACAGCAGACCCCGGTTCGAGGTTACATCGTGCCCTGTATCCGGACGGGTAACCTAAAAGATTCACCCAAAAGTGGTAGCAGCCCAGTGTGTGCTACTGCATAACTAAATCGAGGCCGACCGCGCGGAGAAAGTGCGGGCCGGGTTGACAAAACGACAAAAGCTAAATCGTCCAGGCCAGAACCGGCAAAGTCGTGATAGTCAATCACGTGTCATCTACCCATTTCAAACCACGCACCGTTGTAATCCGCCGGGGCCCATTCTCGTTCAGCCAGCTCACTATGGACAAAAATAGCGCTGGGATCCACCCACCAAACAGTGGTGCAGTGGAGTGGGCTCCAAGATCGAGAGGAAAGCAAATTTGGGAAACGTCTTCACCTAAACCTCCTGAAGCCCGATCTTGCCGAGAGTGTTGCCAACATCTTTGTCGTTGCAGCGTCCCCTGCAGCCTTGGCCAAATCGGCAAGGGCACCGAGAGAGACTTCCGGGGGATACCCCCGGAGGTGTGCTTCGTAGACCGTAAAAGCAACCGCCCCCAGAACGAGCGGTTTGCTAGTGGAGTGGTACCATAGCCTCTTCATCGCGGCTGACAGTACTGCTCTTTTCACCTTCTTATCCGAGTACGAAGCGTAGTCCTAGAAGGTTTGGAACAACAGTTTCCCAGTTTCGAACAACTCTTCCGTGTTCTTCGTTCTAGGAACATAATGGAGCTGCAGCGGCTCGTTCCCAATCATCATGGTCCATGGAACCTCCCACAAAATCCCATTCTAGACCGCATTCCTCCTTACGTACGATTTCAAGGCTGACATCGTAGCACGCCTCAAACTGTTCGAAGAAGCGTTGCGGCCCTTACGGGTAACCCCCGTGGTGATCAGAGGAAGGTAGGCCAGCTACAACGTAGATGTCGTCCATAATCCTCCATCCTGCCACGAGTCTCCTATCTGCCCCAAGTGCTCTGAGAAAACGTTCTTCGGCCATCGCGCATGTGATCGAGGCCAGCACCGGACTTGTCGTCTTTCCCATCGGAATGTCGAAGACTTGCCTCTTCACAATCGGCCCGCACTTGATGAAGGAGTGTTGGAGGTCAAACTTCACGGTCGTAAGAATTTCCTTCAGTCTAATACTAACATATCGTCCTGCTTTCTGGATGTCTTACTGAGAATGCAGGACCGAGCTCTGAAAGAGACCTTCACCTGCTTCCACTCAGCATCCTCGAATCGCCGCAGTAGTTGGTGAACCGACCGCAAGACCTCGTCATGGGGTATACGGAAAAGCATTTCCTTGATGTCGTAGCATCTGCCAATGGCCTGCTCGCAACCTGCTGCCTTCAACCTGTGTGTGGTCGCCTTCAGCTTGTCCGCAAGATCAGAGACCAAGTTGAGGTAGAATGAGGCTTGGGCAGGAACCCTCATCAACAGGCAGTGCAGTGCCCTCGCCACTCTACGTTGGGCCAGTCCCGCCGGGTCAGCCAGAGCGGGAGCAATGGGTCTCCATCTATTGGGATCCTTGTGCTTGGGAATGACATAGGCATTCCCCAAGCGTCCGTCTAGCTTCCAGGCCCCCAGCTTTTGCAGATCCGCTGCCAGGAATTCCCCCGACTCCGTGACGCCTTTCCCTACCGACTCATAGTTGGTGTTCCACAGGAAGGTCTTACCGAAAGCGTGACGGTAGAGGACTAGACAGATGACTGCCGTGTCGCCCAGATTCCTGTCTATCGGGGTCAGGACAAAACCCCTGAAATCCATACTACTCCATTTCCGACGCAATTTTCAGTACCTCACCATTCGTCCAAGCTACCGGTTGGTGACCATCAGTCCTGATGGTACCTTTCGGTAGACCCAACGTAACGACTTGTGTTCCCAGATGCCTGGTGGCCTCGGAGATCGCCAGTAGTATCGTTCGACCGTCCTGGGTGTTCACTGGCCTGGTGATATTCTTCGAGTTTTGTCTGAACCACGGTATCAAGATCCGCGAAACGCGTTGATACGTGCCTGTCGGTCTTCGGCAACTTGGAGGAAGCGCAGGGGCAGAGCATCTCTTCATCCATGGCGAAGAGCTTCTGGTTAATAGTGGTTATGTAACAGCTCGCCGACCGTCCTATTCTTCCTCCAGATTACCCGAATCCGGCTTTTCACGAAGCTCGAGAGATAGTCATCACCGATCTTCCGAGCAATCATCTCCTCCGCAGCCTTGTGAACCAGTGCCTTCCTGATCCGAGAATCGAAAGGTAGTATGACATTCACCCTTTTTCTCACACTGATACCCGTCGTCTCCAGCAGTGCTCTATCGATCTTCAGTCTTAAGGATAGCTTCGACTTACCATCTGTCAGTGTCCCTGCAGCCCTGTATAGGTCAACCAGCTTGTTCGAGCACCTGTCTCTTATACACATCTAGATGTGTATAAGAGACAGGTCTCTGGCAGTGCTCTATCGATCTTCAGTCTTAAGGATAGCTTCGACTTACCATCTGTCAGTGTCCCTGCAGCCCTGTATAGGTCAACCAGCTTGTTCTATGACATCTTGAGGAAAAACGACTTCGGCCTGGGCCTTCGCAACAACCCTATTAGGATGCCCCTATTAACCTCCGTAGTAGTCTTAGTCCTAGTGATTTTCATCACCACCACCCGAGCACCTTCTTGTAGAAGTTTCCTCGCGGCCTTGAGCCGCATGTCAGTCCCATTCACCTTAACTCTAGATTGGTCGTAAAGTCTTTTGATCCGCCTCCAGCCATCCGCCCAGACTGTTTCTTTCACCGTAGTCAAGCTTGTCGCCACCTTCCCTGCCTTCACCCTTCCTGGTACGATCTGTAATTGTTTGAAAAACCCGATCAAGGAAACAAGATCAATGTCGCCGGTCCGAAAGATGACCGGCCTGCAGTTAGGAACTCCCCGAGTCCGACCTTTCCTCTCCCTCCTACCCTTTCTATTCGAGTGCCTAACCCTCTTCTCCCATCTCCCTAAGTTTCTCGAATTCAGACAAGGGCTAAGGTCAGCAATCAAAGACCTCTCATAGTTGTAGTCATCCCCCCCTGTCGCGTGCCTGATCGGTAGGACCAGATACTTGTCGGGGTCGAACGCTCGCATCCACTTGTACAGGTGGGGGGTCAGTCCTATCACGTTATTCCTTGCATTCGCATAATGTTCTCTCCAACGTTGCACCATCGGCCTGACGGTACAACCGATGTACAACTTCTTCGTCCACGGGCTAACAACAACATAGACACCAGGAGATTTCAAACCGGTGAGAATCGTCAGACCATCTGATCTCGCCACGATCTTCTCAAGCCATGGTATCTGTCCCCGTAGTGTTAGGATCACGGTCGAAGTCGTAATCAGACTCTCGACTTTCCTTGTACGATCACCTCTAACCCCCTGCTCCCACAGTAAGGACCTAAGACGTAGAGTATTAGTAAGCGTGTCCCAGAGTTCCCTAGTAGTGGGAGCAACGCACCGTCAATCAGAGTCATCATTCGGTTGCTCGCTTGCTGACTTCAAAGTAACTCGTACCTTGCGTCCGACCGGTGTCTCCAACTTCTGCTTTCCTTTCTCTTCAGCTCGTTTATGGGAAGTTGTCGTCTTAGTCGCCTCCTTCTCCTTGTCCGGCTCAAAACCTCCGAATCCCTCATAAGCTAACTTGACCTGCTGTCTTGCCAAGAGTTTGACAACTTCGGGCTTCCTGGTGTACTTGATGCCCTTCCTGTCACAGATCCTCCTAAGGCCGGTAACTTTCTTCGTCGACAAGATCTTTTGAGCCGAGATACAGTAGTTGATGATGCCGCGTTGCGAACATTTTGCAGAAACGCCCTTATATCCGGCAGTCAGCGGTGTCTTGGGTTCCGCCGTTTGCTCCGAGGTTTCAGCATCACATGCGTTACCACGAGTGTTCAAACCCGCCCGTTTGGAACATTCACCCCTCGCGTTCTATGGCGTTATCCCAATAGGTGAGACCCTCTTCTTCCCCCTCATCTTGTTTGTCTTTGTCCTCGATCGTACTCTCCTTCTGCCCTTCCTATTTCGACGGTTCGCGGCGATCTCAGATTCCGTTGTCGATCCCAGAGATTCGGACTGCTCGGATCCTTCGGAAGTTACTGACTCAGAAGATTATGTGATGTAATGACGAGTCACTCGCTTCCTGCGCCGACTCCTTCTCACCGCTTTCACCTTCCTTCTCGGTGAAGATAATCGCTCCTTAGCTGATTCCCTTACCACAGCCTGGACCTCTGATTTCTTCTTCTGCCATTCTTCATGCAGCTCCGCCCTGATCTGCAACTTAAACTCTTCCGCCTTCCGTGCGAAGTCACGATCTCTACGAGCTTCTTCCTCTTCCTTAGCCTTCTTTTCTTCCTCGATTCTCTTCTTCTCCTCTAACTCCTGCCTCTCCTTCCTCGCTAGCCTGTGTTGCTCCTTGATTTCTTCAAGTTCGGGATCCGTATTACCCGTTTGGCCATACCGCCCTTGGGCGGTCCAACATTCTCGGGCAAAGTGGCCCGTTTTCCCAAAGTTCTAGCAGACCGTACCTTGATTGCCAGCCCCATAGTTGGGGTTGCTAAAACCTGGTCCGCTAATAGGACGCCCATGTATCGCTTGTCCGCTGTTGTTGGTACCGTATCCCGTTATCGGAGCAAACACCCTTACAAGGGTATTTGCTCATGATTTTGCATATGATACAATATCAACGCCGGTCGCCGTGTCGGAGACAGGCAGGAGTAAGAAGTGAGAATTTTTTTGGCTTAGCGCTGTGAAACAAACTTCTCGACCATTGAGGCCGGGATATTTTTTGGCGATCATGTGGAGTGATTCGACGCGTACGACAACAGGTTAGGATTAATAAAAATTAAAAGTTTTCGGCCGCAAGGGTCGGAGGGTTGGCAGAAAACGAGAGAAGGTCGCGCGGGATGAGGCGACCACGATCTAAATCTTTCAAAGGCTCAAGCGGTAAGGCAAGATTGAATTAGAATGAGTTCAGAAGGGTCAGACCGACCAGTACGGGAAGGTCTGTTCGTCGCGCCGCCTTAAGCTTGAAAGCAGACTTAAATAATAATATATGCCCCGGCCGCGCGGCCAGGGCAGCCAATAGAAATGAGCCACCACCACACCAAGTGGCAACGACCGGTGTGGGCCTCTAAAAATGCCAACTGCTGTCTTTCGTCGCGCGGCCTAAAGTGCCGCGCACATCGACCTGTACTGGTGTGATACCGGCATACCCGCTACTTGAGTGTTTTTCGCTGCTCTGAAGTGTCGCGGGCCTCTTTCCCCGCCACNCGCGCACATCGACCTGTACTGGTGTGATACCGGCATACCCGCTACTTGAGTGTTTTTCGCTGCTCTGAAGTGTCGCGGGCCTCTTTCCCCGCCACTTGAATRTTTTCCCTGCYGCAACCCTCAATGTCACAGCCACAGGTAAGTACCGGCTCTTCGGGCCTACCGGTGAATCAAGTACCCCTGCGGRTCACACACAYACTAAAGCCGACGAGCACTCAGACAGATATGCAGGTCAGCGGGCGTACACACGTACACACTCAGAAACAGGCTCAGGCCGCTAGTTGGKTTGAGCYTRTACTCYATACATAGCAAAGTTGCTCCCTATCTTCTCGATRTGGGAAGTAGCTCRGTAGGTTAGAGGGGCAGACTGATAARGTAAKGATACAGGGATCGAGTCTGCCCGAAMTCTGAGCTAGMTCCWTTTGACAAGGAGCTCCGCTACAATTTCACCTTGTCCCGGTGAGGCCGGGACTCGAACCCGTGACCTYAGACTAGAAGGCAGTTACAGTTAGTTAGCCCTCTGWAAAACGAGGGCATTACACTGGGCAGGTAAATKGTAGTTAGTAGTTAGATAATTTTCCTTTTTCTTTTAATTTTATTTCGTTAGATTTCATTTTTTCTTTCTTTCTTATTATTTCTTATTTTTCAATTTCTTCGATCCCGTATTTATTTTCAGTAGATTCAGTTGAATGAATCTGCCTCTAAAACCAAGGCAGATTCCATTTTATCGAACTAAGGAAAAAAAAATGAAAAATCCCGCCGAGATCTCGATCGCGTACAGCGTGAAGGAGGTTGCTCATGCGGAGGAGCAAACCGCGACGTGCAAACGACTTGAATGTCGCGACATGGAGATAGAGTCGCGCAAAGTTGAGAACCAAGCGCGAAGGGGGGAAACGGGCTCGCGCGGAAGAAGGAGATGCACGAAGAAGGAATAGAGGAGAAAGAAGAAAAAGAAGAAGAAGAAGAAGAAGAAGAGGAAGAAGAGAAGAAAGAAGAAGGAGAAGAAGGAGAGGAGGTGACTTACCGGGCATTGCAGTCGACGACGACGGTGTTCCGAGCATGGGCGAAAAGGGACGTACAGGGAGACGTATGCACAGACGTTGAGTAAGCGGTTGCGTGATGAGAGGAAGCAGGCGCAGGAAGGGAGCGCTCGCGAGCGAAGAGGAAGGCACGAGCACTAAAGGAAGGGGTATGGGCGCAAGGAGAGAAAGAAGCGCATGATAACAGGCGAAGGGTGGAACGCACGAGGGAAGAAAGGTGGTCGCGTGGAAAGAGACGAAGAAGAAGAAGAAGAATGAAGAAGAAGAAGAAGAAGAAGAAGAAGAAGAAGAAGAAGAAGAAGAAGAAGAAGAAGAAGAAGAAGAAGAAGAAGAAGAAGAAGAAGAAGAAGAGGAGGAGACGACATACCTGACCGTGCGATTGGCAGTAGCACCGAAGAGAGACGGTGTGAGTAGCTACGCCCTTACATCAGCCACTTGCCGTATCCGACGGTGGAGACTTGCCAGATATGCAAAGCCGCCACGATTGATGTGGCGGGCTTGGGCTTGTCATCCACCCRACTGAAGGAATGCGCGCTTGTGGCTGTCGTCATCCCGACGGATTGTGACCTCGGTATGCTCCATTTCCTGACGGATCGCGTTCGGTTGTAGGACCATGACGACGGTGGCGATGACGGGGGAGCGATAGAGAGAGAACAGGTAAGTCTCTAATCTCGCGGCTCACTCTCCAACACTATCGACGACCAATAAACAAATAAATGAATAAATAAATAAATAAGCAAATAAATAAAATAAATGAATGAACCTAACGCTAAAAATGGGGCAGATACATTACTATTACATATGTGTGTGTGTATGTGTGTGTGTGTATGTATGTGTTCATATGTGTGTGTGTGTGTGTGTAAGTGAGTATCGACGCTGCAGATGGCCTCACATTACTTCCTTTGACAAGATGAACGAAAACGAATGCATCTGTTGCTATATACGTGTATCTACACTACTAATTGCATATGTGCGTGCGCAGTGTGTGTGTTTGTGTGTGTGTGTGTGTGTGTAAGCAAAGACTTCACGGTTGTCATCACGGTAGTGTCATCAGTAGGATGGTCGAATGAATCTATCGCTACATCAAGGAAAGGTGCGTGCGTGTGTGTTTAGGTATAAGAGAGAAAGAAAGGGGGGGGCAGTGGCTGCTAAACCCGGAATACAGCACGCCCACATCCTAATCATACCGGGTTGGAAAGGCAACTTGTAAACATCTTTTATCTTTGCATTATTATTACCAGTATTACCGATACTATTGCTATTACTATTATTATTTTTATTTTTTGTTATTATTATTATTATTATTATTATTATTATTATTATTATTATTATTATTATTTTATTATGGTTATTATTAATTTATTATTATTATTATTATTTTGGAGTTGTGTACGCAACAAGAGGCAAGAGATCGTGTGTTAGATAGATAGATAGAGAGAGAGAGAGAGAGAGATAGAAAGAGAGAGAGAGAGAGAGAGAGAGAGAGAGAGAGAGAGAGAGAGAGAGAGGGACGATAAGTCTCCGACCTTGGCCAACAACTAAGTCCCTAACACGGTACTCAGATCGACGGAGTGAACAAAATCAATAAGTAACCGTGTGTATCTCCACGTTTCAATAAACGATTCATTCCGTTTTTGCTCATCTATCGATGAAGTGTGTGTGTATGTGTGTGTATGTGTGTGTGTGTGGGTGAGAGGGAGAGAGGAGGCACGAGGATAAAACGTTAGAGGAAAAAGACCGCCCGAGGAGAAGGAGATGGGGGTGTGCAGAGAGAACGACGTGCGAGTAGAAAGAAGGCGGGCACGTGAAGAAGTGAGGAAGACCACGTAGGGTGAGGAAAAAGATGAACGCTGGGCGGAAAACAAACATGCGCGGGGGTGGAAGCTAGACTTGCGGGATGACACGGATCAAGCACGCGCGGTGATCGAGATTGTGGTCGTGCGGGATATGGAAGAGGAAGAAAAGGGTGAAGAAGCACTTAGGACTTACCTGCAAATGATGATCGGTCGGGCGCAACAATCCGCCGGCCTTGTTTACATTTTATTATGATTATTATTATTGCTATTATTATTATTATTATTATTATTATTATTATTATTATTATTGTTATTATTATTATTATTATTATTATTATTATTATAATACTATTATTATTATTATTACTATAATTATTATTATTATTATCTACCCTGATGAGGGACGGATTTGTGTCCCTTACATTTTGTTGTCCGACCGTGAAGAAAGAAACGGCCAAAATAATGATTGCGGACGACAGAGGGAGAAGGATGTATGGAGGAGGAGAAGGTACGGGAGCGAGACGAGAAGAGGAAGAATACTTGACACAGGTTAAGAGTAAAATGCGCACGCGGGAAAATGACCGACGACTTACGGGAAAGAAGAAGGAGAAGGCAAAGGAAGGGGAGGAGTAAAGGGAGGAATGGCAGGTGGTCGGCGGGCGCAGCAGCAGACTATCTTCGCATGCATCGGCCCATGACCCACCGACGGATCCGTTCTCATTTTGCTCATTTGGAGAGTAGAGGAGGATGGTCCTTAGCCACACATTTAGGCTGGTCTTCCTGTTCATCGCCAAGGTGCTCATTATCGTGGTAGTACAACTCGCCTTCGTCGCCGTGATTGCACTGGCCGTCACTGTCACCTGGATTGTGTTGATTCATCATGGGTTCGGAGCTTGCTCATAGTGGCAGTGGCGTTCTTCAGACGAATGCACATGGCCTTATCCGGGGAGGCAAGTTCGTTTTCATTTTGTTGTATGAGGATAGGCCCAGCAGCGTGTTATATATAGAGAGAGAAAAAAAAAAAAAAAAAAAAGGAAGGGGAGAACCAACTTGCCTGGCCCAGCCTGTGTGATGATCTGTGAACGCGCAGGCAAAGAAACACAGTCGATTTCTAAGCTCAGCCGGTGGAACGATTGCCTTGATGAGGTTCCTGCACCTTGCGGAAGTTTGCTGTGTATGTGTGTGCATGAGTGCACGTGGAAGTAAGAGAGAAGGGAGGAGATGGGGCACTTAGTGAGCCTTGGGTGTTATTGGCATCTGTGTGTTGTGGAGCGAGGATTGGTCGCTGTGTACCCAAACTTTGGAGATCTGTTGTCATTAACATTGAGCGTGGTAGTATAGGCAAGTAAGGATCTGCCACATACAGTCTGGGCGCCGAGCGCCAGATAGGATATCAACTCTGGTTCTTCGTTGATGATGATGATGGGACTATTTCAGCGTTGGCAATTATGAACTCTTAGTGTGTTCTTATTTAATGAATCTCGTGATGCAATTCTACTGTTGGTTCAAGGTCAAGACTATCTAGTCTCATATGTATGATGCTGTTTGATTTCTGAAGTTCGCTGTCATTCTACTTTGAATTGATTTATTTTGTTATTATTATTATATTTATTATTATTATTATTATTATTATTATTATTATTATTATTATCTATTTTACAGATAGGCTCATACTTCACGTGCATATAAACAGTAGCGCAGCAAACTGGCGACACACGCCTACTCAAAACTCAGAGATTTCGCAAACCAGGTACGGAGTCACTTCCAATGGGCTATGGCGATATAACGCCCATACAACTCTCTGTTGGCATACAGTGGATCACCCTGGATATTCCACAAGCACTCATACACAGGCGCTGAACCACGACTACAGTTATGGCGGCTGTGGCCACCACTATCCTATCGCTATGGCCAACTTCGTCGCTCGCCCACTTCATCCTCAGACTCACTGCAGCCACCTCGCACAAGTCATTGCGGCAGCGCTTCCGCATGGCTCACACAGGAAACGAATCAACAGACTGGGCGCTGCCTCTCGATTTATACTTCTGTAACTCGTTGGTCTGGCCCTTTCCCATGCCCGTAGTGCACACAGGAGTCTGCGGTACTTGCTTGAATGGACCGGGACAGACTGGAACGGGTACCGCTGACTCAGCATGAGTGGACTGTGTCACTTGCCTGCTTACCTGAAGTCTGTTGTGAGCAATGTGTGAAGGGCCGCTCCCAGATCTTCCGGAAGTCTGCAACTTGGGCCCTTCGACACTGTAGCAGCTACGACCTTGACCTTTCAGAACCTTAGCAGCTACGACCTTGACCCTTATGGGACGGACCTACGGTTCGATACCCGACGGCTACACTGGCCTGTGACGGACAGACAAACAAACAAGGGACATACAGAGAGACAAACAGATATCAACAGGCAGCAACCAACAAACAGACACGCAGACAGACAGATAAACAGGCGGGCGAAGAAAGAAAAGGAAGGAGGGAGGAAATAGAGAGACAGAGGTGAGGTTGGTGATGTGGAAGCACGTACCTGGCCTCGGTGACAGTCGAAAACTCCCATACACTACGGTCCTCCTGCTGACGTCGACAGTTGCATTGTCAATGAGTAGGCTAATAGTAGTTGGGTGAGGGTAGGCTGTGCGTTGAACGTTTGATAGGAGGATGGGCTCTGGGTACTTATGTAGGTGATGACGAGAGTATGCTCTCATTGATATTCAGATTCAGTGCCTTTTCCATTAGAGGAGTACCAGTACATTTCTGCTTTAGGAACAATAACGGATTTCCTAATTTTCGATGTGATTTTTGCAGTCTGCAGTCAGTCATTTCACCATTGTTCATTTTCCTTCCAAAATTATAATTAATTTTATTATCATTACATTATTTTTATTATTATGATTTTTTATTATTATTATTATTATTATAATATTATTATTATTATTATTATTTATTATTATTATTATTATGATTATCTCAGTAGTTGTGGCTCCAGCCAGCCTCGTGTCCGCCCTAAGTGAAGGCGGGCCTGAGTGTCTATGAGAGGGGCATGTCTCGACACCTTCCAATGCGGGTCTCAAATGATGATGCACGTCGTTTGGTTGAAGTGCAACCGGGGCCTCACTTCGGGGGTTCTTCTGGAAGAAGCGGTTGCACAGATGGTGGCGGCCAGGGCACGCACTGTGTGAGGCCAACATAGTAAAATGGGGCCGCAGGCCATTGAGAATGCTGCATCGTCACTGCATCCACGTGCAGGCACTAAGGGGCATGGGTCGCGGCAGGACAGTGGGACACTAGCAGGCTATGAATAGGCATGCAGAGCAGCGAGCATGCACCCACGCAGTCTTGCAAGCAGGCTAGACAACTAGCATGCACTTATGGTCCTTGGGAAACAGGCATGCAAAGCAAACAAGTAGGTTGCTATGCCCAGGGCGGTGTGGCGAAAGCGAAGAGAGAGGAGGAAGTGAAAATGGAGAGAAATCCACAACAGGTGATCCATCAAAAAGACATCTTCGCCCGCTTGTTCCCTGAAAGGTTAATCAGGACATTTTGACGAAGTATTAGACTTCCCGATATTATTACTATTTTCATTACTGTTATTATTATTACTATTTGTGATTATTATTATTATTATGGATACTATAAATAATTACTATTATTATCACTATTTTATTATGATTATTTGCTTCACTTGTTATTATTATTATTATTGTTTTCGGTTGTTTTACTATTGCTACTTCTGAAACATCGCGAGTTAGACAGGTGCTGAAGAGTGAGGAGAGTATGGGGTTTGGGGGAAGAGAGAGACGTTGACACTATATGAGGGTGCCTGCCTCCTCCATCCTTCCCCATTCTCCTGTAAACTAATCCCCTTACTTCCTTTTTGATTTCACACTTACCTAAAAAAATATGATATCTTTGAATATGAAGTTTTATTCTCTGAAAAAGGATACTYAGACAAACAGACAAMAKGGCGATTGCGGGAGCTCTGYCGGAGTTCAGGAGGAACTCTGGAGGCAGGGAACCTTAAGGTACGCGTCACATATTCTTTTCCCATATACCCTTAAAGGCTACGCCCTTCTATTGTCTGCTTGTATGATTGTACGATATATTGTTTATGGATTTCTTCAGGACTAAAAGCACCAAAAGCAAAATGGTTGTATGATTGAAATCAGAACGTGCCTGGTGTCAGGAAAAGGAACCTAGGAAAGAACCAAGAAGAAACTTAGCCTGCTTGGTCTTGAGAAAACAAAGGCATTATGATGGAGGCTTCCATTGGGGTCGTCAAACTGCCTGCATGGAATGACTAAAAGGGTACTCGTCGTGCGAACTACCCAACCATCCACCTAACTAGTTAACTTTTGACATGCATACATTGGAAACAGGAAGATGTCGTGCATCTTCTCTCTTGACTCACCAACTAAATCCAAGGCTAATCCGGTACTCCCGTGGAGTACATATCTTCAAGTGATTAATCAAAGCATGACTAATCCGGTACTCCCGTGGGGTACACGTTTTCAAACGATTAACAAGAGGAGAGATAATGGGAGGCTCCCGTGGGGTTCTCCTATCACTGGTCTGACTAGACTTGGGATGGGAATTAAGTACTCCCGGGTGAGTACACAAACTCCTAAGTCTAGGTCGATCTGTGCGACTTCCGTGTAAGTCAACAATATCTTTTGCTCAATTTAATACATAAACGAATAAATGTACGATCACGGCGACTAACCTAAGAGTGGTCTTGATCTCCTACGCATCGAACTGGTATTAGGGTGACTCCCGGGAGGGTTATCCTAATACTTTGTTTGATCTGGGGATCAACTAAGTTGATTATGCCTGGACAGGTAAAAGGGATACTCCCGGGTGAATACCCTGCTACTTGTCTTGGTAGGACTAATGGATTGACAACGTTTGATACTAATGGCCTAACTAAAGTTAACAAATTRGTATAATGATTGGACATTTGTAGCAGGAAGATGYCRTGCATCTYCYMTATTGACAAGCAGGTTACRTTGACAACCGTCATTTGATCCGGTACTTCCGTGAAGTACATCCTTCAGTTTAACAAAAGTCATTTGAACCGGTACTTCCGTGAAGTACATCCTTCGGTTTAACAAAAGTCATTTGAACCAGTACTTCCATAAAGTACATCCTTCAGCTTAACAGAAGTCATTTGATCCGGTACTTCTGTGAAGTACATTCCTTCAGTCTAMCGAAAGCCGATTTRATCTGGTACTTCCGTGAAGTACACTCTTTCAAAATTAACAAAAGTCRTTTGATCGGTACTTCCGTGAARTACAATCCTACAATCGTTAACAACAACCGTTGACCCGGTACTCCCGCGGGGTTCTCCTATCACTTGATTTGACTAGACTTAGGAAGGGAATTYAGTACTCYCGGGTGAGTACACGATCTCCTAAGTCTAAGTCAATCTGGTAGGCTTKTGTGAAAGTTGACTGGTCCCCTACACATCGAACTGGTATTAGATGGCTCACGGGAGGGTTATCCTAATACTTTGTTTGATCTGGGGATCAACTAACAAGAAAAGGATGAGTTGATTATGTTTGGACAAGTAAAAGGGATACTCCCGGATGAGTAACCCTGCTGCTTGTTCTGGTATGACTAAAGGATTGGCATTACTTGGATACTAATGGCCTAGCTATTTAACATTGGATCAGGTTACGAGGAGCTCGCGTGGAGTTCTCCTCTCACTTGATTTGACTAGACTTAGGAAGGGAATTAAGTACTCCCGGGTGAGTACACGAACTCCTAAGTCTAGGTCAATCTGGTCGACTTTCGTGAAAGTCGGCATACCTCTTGCTCGTTCGCGACGAGTGGGCTAAGTAGGGGAACAGTCAAGGCTATTCAACTTGGAGTTTTTTTGACTGATCTCCTACTCATCGAACTGGTAGTAGGGTAGCTCCCGGGAGGGTTATCCTAATACTTGTTTGATTAAGAGGTTTACTAATGAAGAAATGATKATYGTGTTTGGACAGTAGAGGGATACTACCGGGTGAGTAACCCTACTATTTGTCTAGGTATGACTGACAGGCGGTATAAATAAGTACAAACATYCAATCTGAAAACTTTCAAGCCGGATATAGGAGGCTCCCGTAGAGTCATTCTATAGCCTGCTTGGCTACATCCTATACGTACCAAGTAAGGCACTTCGATTTGTCTAAGTCCACTGACTTAATCCTGGTTCGTCTGACTCTAAGTAAGTAGTAGGGTGACTCCTGTAGGGTCATCCTATTACACTTGTAAAAATAGACTGAGTTCTGATCAAGGAGAAATAGGAGGTTTCCGGGAAAGTCACCTATTATCAACTTGAACTCTGTACTAACACCTGGATCCAGAATGTTCTCTGAATGTAGGGTCAAGTGTTGAGACGGCTTAACATGGGTCTCCTAACCACCTGCTTAATTGATAACAGGATACTCCCGGGTGAGTTATCTGATTGCTTCCACTAGATTGCATGAACTACTTGGCTGCTTGGACTTTGAAGGGTGTCTGGGTGCTCCCGTGGGGCGACTCGACTACTCTTCTGACTAACGGAATGTTTGGAATTGATCAAGTAGAGGAAGATTCCCGGGTGAGTCAACCCACTACTTGCGCATGTTAGGACAAGGAGAAGAGAAAAGGGAAAAGGGAGTGCTCCATCGGGAGCGACCCCAAAGGTCCTTTAGAAAGAAACGTAAAAGAAAGCAGATACCGTAGGGAAAAGGATAAGACAAGAAAGAGTTCTGCGTAGCCTCGGTTCCTTGATAGACTCCTAAGGGAGAAACCACTGAACGACATGAGGAAAACTCTGTTAAACTACCACATAAAGTATCAAAGAGTGCGTTTACCCGCAAGAGAGAGAAACTGCAAGGACTGAAGGAAGGGGAAATATGAGTTTCCCTGAAAGACAACTTAGGTCATAGGCAAGAGACTCCTTAAAATAAAAAGGAGGAGGAGTGACAGACGATTCAGGGTAGATAGAAGGTAGGGGTTAGACTTTGGGATGTCGATCCCAAAGCTCATAAACTAGAACTAAGGGTCTGACCCTTAGATGTCATTATGTGGGAATCAAGTAAGAGGATGTTGAATCATTGTTGACCTGTGTGTGTGCAGGTCTTTGTTTTGGTCTACTGCAATTGAAGGAGAAGTCCAACAAACAGGACTCAATTTTCTGTTATCAATCGATATCAGGTCGGTTGTTACCGATTCAACTTTCTCCCTTTGACTTGATACCCACCTCTAAAGTCAAGCCCTGTGGTCAGTAAAACTGTCACCTGTGGTCATTGCCTAAATAGTCCCGGACACTCTCAAGGGTCCTTTGTAGAAATGTGAGGGGGCTGGGCTTACGTCTCAGGAAAAGACAAGGCTATCATACATGGTTTGGGAAGTGAGGGACAAGATCAATGGTTGATGGTTGACGCCGTTAGTGCATGGCATGTGAACTGTCTTTGCATTATTCTGTGCAGGTCTGATTTGTGCGTGATTTTTGGAGTTGAACTGGACCTGGTCTGTTGAAGAGTCTCGGACACACGACACTTGTGAAAGTGGGAAGGGTTATCGACGGCAATACTTCTTTATTCATTATATGTCCAATTTAACTTCCATATTATCCTGATGTTCAGTTACGTCCTAACCTGTTAAGAAAGATAGGACGGTCCTTGGTAGAAAGATAGGTTGATTGATATTTGTCAAGAAGAATAATACATTACGTAGTAGCGGAAATAGACTGCCTTTTAAAAGTTCGACCTGAATATTTAACGGGTCAGTTCTAGGCGTCTTACTGCGCGTGCCCCATTTTATGCTACAGCGATCGAGCAAACGCCCTCGCCCGACCTACCTCTACAAAGGCATGTAAAAACCTTTGCATGTGGGCCGGTAGCTCAGCAGGGATACGCCTACCTGAGGGTGGTGACAGCCCCTTGGTTACCTCGCGGCTCCCCGACCTGTCATGGGGTGTCGTGAGAGGTATAGCACGCGCGCACGGCCGGATTGGTGACTGATTTTTTTTAGACGAAACATCCTGCGTGACACGACCGTGAGGTTCAGCGCACCCCAGCAGGGCGCAGGATCGCCTCACGAATGACAGTTGGCGCTGTTGACGGGGATCTCGCTTTCCAGCCGAGGTCCTTGGCGAACGAACTCGGGTATGGTTAAATGATGATCGCGGCAAAACGACAACCTTTAAATAAGTTAATATAGCTTGTGGCATATTAGTTGATTTATCATTAGCTAGACAGTAAAGAACGTTATATTTAGAGGTGAGAAGTCACACCGACCATTCCAACAGGTATCACGCTGACGGGGACCCTTGGTTGCCTGCCGGGGTCCTATGTGAACGGAGCACGGTCTGGTTAATTGAAGCCCTAGCAAAACGACAAACGAAAAAATAGGATAGTGTACAACCTCTATTTAGATGGTAAGGGGACTACTACGGTGAATTGTCAGTCTATTGATGTGAGCATTTGTCTAGGGTAAATTTCATGAGATGGGGTGAGTACAATTTAAACTATATAGCATACCGTACTTTACGAATATTGATCTATCCTTCTATCGCTTGCCCGAGGTCATAGTTAATCCCATATGAGGTTAGAAAAGTAACATACAGAGTGGCGATCAAAGATTGCAGAGTTTTTTAAAAGCAAGTCAGTAAAGGTAGCAAGATGACTCATCAAGTCTGCCTGGAAGGTGTTTCTATTACGGTATTCACCCCTACGACAACTTCGCATACTTCCTAAACCTTCATTTTTTCATAGAGATACACGTCCTTATACATAAAGCATTAGATAGCTCTACACTACTCTAGGTGTCTCATCCCTTCAATCATACCGCGTGGGGCAGGAACAGGAAGGAAAAAAAGCGGTCGGCAGGGAAAGGTAGCAGAGAGACCTATTGATTTAACAAGGGAAAGAGAAGAGCGAGAGGGAGAAGATGATGAGGAGGAGAAGTGGGAGAGAATTGAGATTGAGGTAACATCAGGAAGATCTACGAGAGCGAACGCCATCTCCTGGGAAGATGACATACTACTCTTATAAATACGAACAGCATTACGGCTCCTCGCCGCCACGCTTTGAGTCACATTCTCATACTTATCCTTCCCCTTCTTATTCTTCTTCTATGGCACGACGAGTTCGACAGTTGACTGTCCTTCCTCAGCCACGTCGACCGGATCTTCAGTCGCCGCCGAATGTGCCCGACCCTCCCGTAGTGTCTCAGGCTATGCCGACGGATCGTAGATTATGTATTACCCTGACACTGTTTTTCCTATGTCAGATTGAAATATGCAGGTTAATCTCATACTTTTTATACAGAGGGATCATTTGAGGGTGTAATCCTACCAACGTGATGCAGGATCAATGTTAGTGATAGCTTAGTTTTTGTCAGGGTCGTCAGACAAAAACACGCTCAAAAGGAGAGTATATCTGAATGACTTAATACTTCTCTTCTTGTCAATAACGGTACTCATAATGGAGGGGATATCCGTCTAGGAAGAGAAAAAAGAGGGTGGTAGAAGTTGTTGGTACCTTCTCAGGGATGACCTATTTGAATAAGCGTAGGGTGAGCTTTATGAATTTGTATCCTTAGCAGGCGTATTTTTCCCTCCGGTCATGACATAGGTACCGATAGATAGACTATGGAGAATTTTGTACTTAGTGATAAGTCAGAAACATATCCAGGGATACAAAGAGGACCGAACATGAATAGTGTCAAAGAGGACCCTCATTTGCTATGGGTTCTTAATAAAAGTCTTGTTTTAGAAAAGAGTCGATATAGGGCTAAGTCCACCTTTGGGAGAATTTTAGAGGTTGGTTTCGTCTATAAAGGGACAACCTAAGACTCTTGATCTTGAATACGGTCAGTAAGGCAGTAAGGAGTTTGGCAATGTTGTTAAATCATTCCATTTATGTTTTACTTGGTGGCAAAATTCAGATAAAAGGTTGTCTGTTGGAATTCACCTAGTTCGACACCATCGACCTAAACATATTCATTTGAATCTAAGCGCTTAATTTCTTTCGTTTAAGGTCATTCGGTTGAGTTATCTATGTAAATTTATCCATTTGCGCCAGTTTATTCAAGTCAAGCCTATAAGTCTATCTGTCTTATGCATTTTTATTTATGATTACTCGCCTGAGTTACTCATCTAATGTTTTAATCCGTCTTTATAAGTTAATCATATATGATTATCCGTTTATAACCTATATAGTTGGATTGCTCTCCTTACAAAGAATAAAAGTGCCACGCAGAATCCACGTTCAACATGGGGTCGAAGGTGAATGGAGTGACCAGCTTCTTGGGAGAAGAGATTCTCTCGAGGAGTGGGCAATGTGTAGAATCTGCTCTTGAGGGAATTGCAATCCTAAGTTATCCTTTCCCTAAAAGATGGCTTGAAGGAGCTATAAAATCGTTTTCAGAAGTAGTAGTGAGACCCACGCCGAAACTATGTTCCTGGTCCATAGTGGGGTGTTGTCACCTAACCCTTTGAGGAGAGGTGACTACATTACTATTAAGAAGGAGGAAAGTATTTGAGCCTTGTTAGACTATGGTCTGTGAAGGAGGCGACTACTACCTGCCGCAAGGAAGCAAGGGGTGATGCCCCAGCTATCTTTGTGTCAAGTGGGTTCATCTGCACGAGACAGGATATAGATCCAAGAACGTGTATGGTGGGGTTGTCTACTAATAGACAATGGTTTGCAAGGAACGAATATTGGAATCGGAGGGTGAAGCAGTGATGCTTGGTCCTTGAGCGGGGCTCGGGAGTCTAAGATGTTAACCCTTTTTAGGGATTACACTGCCCCTTGACAAAATATACTCATGTCAAAGCCCTGGGAGTAGAATGTAGTACTCTCATTGTTTTTGCATCTAAAAGCGTTTATCATTAAGGAAACTTATTAACCACAGTATGACTATTGTCCATCATAACAGCTACCATAATTTTTTCATCATCACTATGCACGCATATACCGGTTGAATTTGTCTCTTCGCTTGCTAATACGATTTACTTAACCAACTATTATAAAAATTATTGTTACTATGGCAGTATATTCATACTATAAGTAACAGTTATTATGATAATTTATGACATTCAATATTCAAAAATTACGAATGCATTATTATCGCAGTATAATATCATCTGCCTTTGAATGGTCTTAGAAGTGGGAAGTGAGCAATGTTAGTAAGGTATGATTTGAGGATTACCTTTCAGGAGGGGTATTGTGAAAAAAAAGGATTCTGGATAATGATGGGAGAGGTTTGCCGGACGTTTGTAAGCAGAACCTAGAAATGGCTCTAGAAGGTCAGAAAGCCGTATGCTAGGGCAGACCCCAGTGCAGCCTTGTCTATTGAAAAAGAGGACGGGCTGAAATTGTCCTTGCCAGGGCTGGTCAGGGAGAATGGATATATCAGTTATTGGTGGGGTACGTCCTTAAATGAGGGTATCCTTATTTTTAGATTGAGTCTAGCCTCAACAATGATGAGGGGAGTGCAATGACCCTGTACACCTCGTCATCTTTTTTTCGGTATCGAGTTGGCATTGAAACGTGAGAACCTGCTCCCGAGATTATTATGAAGTGGATGTTGCAAGGTGGGTAAAAGAAATATGTCAGAAAAGAGATGAGTCGGTTCCCGTTGTTAATGAGGTCCGGGGTGCAAATAAGTTTGTGTTCCTCTCCTTTCCATTGCGAGTCATTCTACCCGAGTTCCTTGTGGAAAAATATTTCAGGGGACGAGAGAAAAATGAAGACAGCGGAGACCGCTTTGATAAGAAAAAAGATGGGGACAGAAAGCGCTATACAAGCGAGATAGCATACCTAGAAATAGGGTCTGTGTTCCTCAATTGAAAGCATCAAAGTACGACTTATATTGTTAACACTTACACTGATTCTCATAACCTAGATGAACTTCGAATGAAGGTAGGCGGGCAGTAAATGTTATTACTTTTATCTGTTCATGCGCGCAACTTATAGTCTTAAGTTATGTGTTTTTTCTCATCTGCTTACATGATTCGTATATGTTCATGACACATTTTTTCTGCTCCGCCAGGTGGTTGCTTAAAAGGTTATGCATTCGTATATTGGCGGTATTAGGTTACCTTTAGATTTGTTAAGATAGGAAAGGAGAATGCTTATTAAGGACAATCTTCGGCTTACAGCTTGACGCTTTGTCGCTTGCTGTACTTTTACAGATCCGCAGCGGTGACAATGGCTAAGGATGACGGATTGGCCAAGGTTTTACTTTGGAGAAATTCGTCTCTCGTTAAAACACTAACGCACAAGTCTGTAAATGAGTCAATGCCCCAAGACCTTAGCGCTCTGTTGTTTCAAGGGAAGAACCTGCCTAACTTTTTGCGCGATTACCTCAACTTTTGCCTTGAGAAGAAATGGGATGAGATAGCGATATTGACTATGCTGCCTTTATTCGTGTGTGAGGAGTTCAGCGAAGAAGTATATGATTTCATGTTGAGATCACGTACGTGGAGTGAACTCGAGGGTTTGTTGAGCTTGAGGTTCCCCGAAAGCGAAGTCGTCAGTCATCATTGTGAAAGCTCTGAGCAAAAAGTCTGTGGTACGTTAACGCAAGAGGAAATAGGCGGTATAAAGAAACAGGTGAGAGAGTTGGAAGAGCCAATGATCCAATAAGAGAGAGACAGGA
Organism: Chara braunii; assembly: GCA_003427395.1. Taxonomy (NCBI): domain Eukaryota; kingdom Viridiplantae; phylum Streptophyta; class Charophyceae; order Charales; family Characeae; genus Chara; species Chara braunii. Next base: position 268,776 of record BFEA01000103.1, read on the forward strand.
AAGGCAAACGAAAGGTCCCGGAGGGATCGTTAGATGACCTAGCTGGTGGGAGTGGAGAGAAAACGAATAATGATAATCGAGGCTCTCTCCTATTTGTAAAGGCTGAGAAAAAGCGGTGTGATGATCAAGAAAGGAAAGGAGATAAGGAAGTGATTGATATGGAAGAAGGACCTAAACCTCCTAAATTGACCAAAGTCCAACGGAGGGCAAGAAACCGAGCTCAAATAGTCATGAGTCGTGGGCAAGGTCAAGATTGGGAAGGAGGTCGAGGAAATGGTGGTCAGGAAAGTGGTCAAGGATCTTGGAAAAGAAGAGTGGATCTGAGAAAAGTTGTTTGCTGGCATTGTACCCAAGAAGGGCATACAATGAGGTTTTGTCATGTCAGAAAGATTGACGAAGCAGATGGTCTGATTAACACCAATATCGAAGGAGGTGTTTTTGACAGATTTGGGAACCTTATTAACCCAAACATACCTGGAGGGACGAGACAGGAAGCCTTACGACGGGAGCGCGAATGGTGGACAAAGGCGACAACCTGTATCAGTGACAGAGAATCGTGAAGTCATTGGATGACAACATCGCCCAGAAGTCACGATTACCAGTTATAGAAATGTTTTCCTTTAAGAGTAGGTAACTACAAGATGACTATTGAAGGAAGGAATGAGGCTCAAGCGGTAAGGCAAGATTGAATTAGAATGAGTTCAGAAGCACAAGACCGACTAGTACGGGAAGGTCTGTTCGTCGCGCCGCCGTAAGCTCGAAAGCAGACTGAAATAATAATATAAGCCCCGGCCGCGCGGCCAGGGCAGCCAATAGAGATGAGCCACCACCACACCAAGTAGCGACGACCGGTGTGGGCCTCTAAAAATGCCATTTGCTGTCTTCCTTCGCGCGGCCTAAACTGTCGCGCACATCGACCTGTACTGGTGTGATACCGGCATACCCGCTACTTGAGTGTTTTTCGCTGCTCTGAAGTGTCGCGGGCCTCTTTCCCCGCCAC
>BFEA01000103.1:280005-290269 GCA_003427395.1 Chara braunii
GCCGTGCCGTACCACCGTAGAAAAAAAACGACGGCGCCTCGCCGTGCTGGACCACCGTAAAAAAAACGGCAGCGCTTCGCCGTGTCGTACCACCTCAAAAAAAATGCAAGCGCTCCGCCGTGCCGTACCACCGTAGAAAAAAGACGGCGGCGCCTCGCCGTGCTAGACCACCGTAAAAAAAACGGCAGCGCTTCGCCGCGTTATACTACCGTGACGTGAAAACGGCAGCGTCACTCTTCAAAACAAAGTGCTGCAAACGTGCCGTCAAAACGGCAGCGTCATCCCTCAAAATAAAGGTGTCATGGCGACGCCGTGGTATTTCGGCAGCATAACCCCACAAAAATGGGTTATGGTTGCCGAAAATATCGGTCGACACACCTCCACCACTTGTCGTGCTCCCCGCTGCTCCTTGCCACGCTCCGCTGCCGTTCCTCACCATGCTGTCGCAGAGTCCCACCAGAGACCAGCCTGCCAAGGGGTGGAGCAGAGTGCTCCAGCCAAGGCTATGGCTGTCTCCTCCTTCGTCGCTCCGCTCCTCTGCAGTCCTCCAGCTCCGCCGGCAGCACTCCCGCCTCCTCTCCAGCACTCCAGCAATGAGGCAAGTGCGCTGTCGCACACTGGCAGCCGGAGGCAAGTGTGAGGCAGCTGGGGGACAGCTGCCTCTTTTGTAGTGGCTGAGGAGGGCAGCAGCAGCCTCAGCTGCCCCCAGGCAAAATTCGTCACTTGCCTGGGGCCGTTGATCTGAGCCAGATCAACGGACTGAGGCAGTCTCACCTTAGCCACACACTTAGGGTGGCAGTTGTATTCAACTGCCCCCCTCTTTTTCTCCCTTTTCCCTGCACTCAGCCCCACACTGAGTGCACGTTCAGCGGGAAAATGGTTGTTTCCAGCCAAGTTCCCCTCATTACCCCTTCATCTCCCCAACCTCTGGCCTGAGTCACATTCAGGTCAGTTTGGTCTGTATCTGATCATAGCCGCGGCCACATTCATAGTCGTGGCTTTTCCCTTTTCCCTTTTGTCTTCTTTTCTCTTTTCTCCCCTGCCCTCCCCTGAAAACAGGGATGGCAGTTGTCAGATTGGGAGAGGTAGGGAAAGAACTCGTGAAAATTCACGAGTTCAAATCTCGACAGGCCTAGAGCGGGGTGCAAAAAGTACCCCGACTTCGAAGAATTTTAGAAAACTATTTGCTGGATAAAAAAATCTAAAAAAAATCAAACACATGGCCTACGTACCTGACTACCTACAGAAAACAATTCAAGGTGAAAAAAATTGTTTTGCGCCACCAAAAACATAGTGGCGCAAACTGAAAAACACAGCTTCTCGAAAAAACTCAGATCCCGTTTTTCGTTTTCTTTTTCTTTTCTTTTTCTTCTTTTCTTTTCTTTTCTTTTTTCTTCTTACCCCCCCTAACAACGGGGAGGCAGCTGGCAGGTCGGGAGGAGCAGRTCCTCCTCTCCCCATCCTCCCATTTCTCTCTCTCTCTCACTCTCCACTCAACTCCAACCCCCTCTTGCTTTCCGTGTGTGAACTATGGGCCGCAAGATTTCAAGATCTTGCGGCCACAATCATCCGTCCAAAACGAAGTGGGAGTCTTTGTGCTCCCACACAGTCTCCAAGACGAAATGGGAGCCTTTATGCTCCCACACAGTCTGCAAAGACTGTTTTTCCCTTTTTTTTTTTTTTTTTTTTTTTTTTTTTTTTTATTATTTTTTTTACGTCGGCTTTGCCAATGGTCACGTCCCATCGTGCCCTGCTATGGCACATCGAGGTACAGACCCGGGTTCAAATCCCTACCGGGATTTTGGACCATTTCTCTATTTATGCGTGTCATCCTTGGGCAGGGGTCAAGCTGCAGCCAGGCGGCCGTTCCCGCTTTGTGGCTGCAGGCTGGGTGGCTGGCTGATTGTTGGCCGACTGGCTGCAGGCTGGTTGCTGGCCGGCTGGCTGCACGCTGGGTGGCTGCAGGCTGGGTGGCTGGTTGGCCAGCCCTACTCTTGCCGCACCCTGCGGCTACTGTGCCATCCATTTCAGCCCTTGGTGCGGACGCCCATGGTCCTAAAAAAAGAAAAAAGAAAAAAAAAAAACTTTCTACTCACCTCTCGTCGCGGCCTCCGGTAAGGTCGCCACTTTGAGCGCACTTAGGCCCTGAATCGTGTGGCCTACCTCCACGTGCCACCTTCTTAGGTAGGGTAGGTATAATCCTAATAGTCCCTCGGCCAAACTATTCCATAGCTCCGTCAGATGCCATGATTAGTGATCACACCACTGATTACCATTATTTCAGTCGGACGGCAGCGACGTCTAGCTTAAAAAAAAAAAAAAGTTTAAGCCTACCGGTCATAGGTTTGTCTAAACAACTTTGGCAACGTTAGTCTCGTCAAGTCCTTCAATTCCACGAAAAAGCCGGACAGCGTCTGATGTTGAAAACCCCGGCAAATACCCTTGTCAGGGTATTTGCCCCGACAACGGAATTATCACCTATCATGTAGAATTTCAGCAAATGAGGCTTCGAAATCCCTGTCATGCGCTTTGAAACATGCGGGTAAATAAGACCTCTCCAGTCTGCTATCCTATCAAGAAAAATACACCGCGGAGGAGTCTTATGAGACCGCTCTAGCAAAAGGAACAACTCATCCATTGTGTAGGCATCATTGTCCTTGAGTTTCTTGGAGAAAACACTAAACGTGGCATCGACGTCTGTGTGCGTGTATCCAACTATCATAAAACCAATTTCTATTTCCTTGAAAATGCCGAACTTTACAAGAAGTGCTGCCAATGCGCAGATGAATCTATTCTTGTTTTCTTTGAAGCAGTTGTCAGCTTGAATACGAAGAAACGGCGGTAGAGGTTTCCCACTGGATTGTATCTCCGTAAGAGTCCGCATTAAACACGTCGCCGTACTGCTGGGACCGTGTGTGTAGTAAGGAAAATATGTGTAAACATATATAGACGGATCCCGACCATGGACCTGAACGGCCGTGAGACCAATCTTCATCATCCTCTCGTGGTGCAAGTCCTTCGAGTAGTTAGCCTGTCCTATATGAGGTATGGTAGTTTTCTTTTGATCCATGCCGTCAATAATGATGCACAGACACTCGGACTGCCGCAAGATGGAATCCGTTTTGCAGCGGCTATAGTCTAGCCTGTGGTTGACTTGCAGCTCTTGATGTTTTCGCATCCTATCTTTGGATTTCTTACGGTCCCTCTCGTACTTCGACTTGGCAATGCACTGCTTGTAGAATATACATTTTGCGCACTTCGTGAATGTGTTGGACATAGCTAGACTCACGTGTCAGAAGTGCTTACTCCACATAGTGTAGAAAGTCGACTCCGAAACAACTTTCGAGTGACACATCAAAAGATCAAAACGCAATGATTCGTAAATTGCTCGTTTTGTGAATGCCGCAGGAATCCTACGGCGAGGACGACAAACTCCGTTTTTCCAGACCTTGTCATTCGACATACTATCAGCGTGGTCGTCGATGAACCGTTTCAATAGTGCAAGCATCGTGACGACTTTTTCGGATGGTTTAGATAAGCCCGAGTGTCTATGCTCCCTAACGACAACACCGTTATCGTACATCCTTTTGTAGACATAGAATGTGTTACGAGAAATGTCGAGAATGTTACAGTACGCCTGCACGCACATCTTCCGTTTGCAAGCTACAGGCCTGACCCGCTCAGCACCACCTTCCATAACCGTGAAGTCATGTATGGTTTGCAACCACCACTTTGTCCTTTTCGCGAAACTTTTCGAGTAGAATGCCTCCCGCACCAGCCTGACATCTTCGGTTGTCAGTTCAGCGCAACACATCCGCCTACAACAGAGCATCCCTCGCACTGCCTGAAGTGACTGCATCCTGAGTTTGCCCATAGCTCGCTGATGCTGTGTCTTTTTGGCCGGTTCTCTGTTTGCCATAGAATAGGGTCTTCTTTCACCGGGCATAGGCGGCGACAAAATGTACCGTATGTGGTGGTCCTCTTCGAAGAGACAGCGCGAGCTCTGACTGTCTCGTGAATAGCAGTATTCAGTGATTTCATCCGTGGACGGTCCTTGGCTCTCCTGGCACTGCGGAGGGGTAGACGAGGAAACCCTATCACCCCCATCGGCAACTCCCAAGGAAGAACCAGCAGTAGTGCAGTTGTTCGCACTATACACGTACTCCGTCCCACTCCAGATCCGGATACATCCGAACAAGGAGTAAAACAACTTTGAGGCGAGGAGCACAGTCAGTACATATATCTGTTGCGCTCCTCTCGTGGTTCGGATCTGTCCAGATGTGGAACACCACAGCAGAGTATACACTGTGTTATACGCCTCTGAGTCAGTACATATTTCTGCTACCACTGTGTTATATGTACTGTTGCCTCAGTACATATATCTCCTGTGTCCAGATGTGGAACGCCAGAACAGAGTAATATATTACACTGTGTCATAGTTTCACTTGGAGTTGAGCATCCCACTTATCTGAATCAGAACAATATAATTGCACAAACTCGAGTTTGTGAGTAAAACGAGTTGTGGCTTTTCACAGACTTAGAGGAGTAGGATGACCTGTATTTAGAAGTGTGAGGACCATAATGAATTGGAGTTCTGCACCGATGATCATGTACATGTATAGAGCGAGAGAGATAGAAAGAGAGAGAGAGACAGAAAGAGCGAGAGACAGAGAGTCTTAGAGAGACTGTACTTAATTTTCAGGAGACGCAGGGTCGAGCACACGCGTAGACCATGAGCCTCGTTTTTTAAAACATTTCAGACTATCGTTGTAGGAGAGCAGCAAGGTAATGTGAATCTCCAAGATAAGCGAAGCTCGGATGTATCCGAGATCACAGGAGATAGACAGACAGAGGAAGTCCGCAAGAAATGGTCGTATACATTTGAAGAGCGAGAGATATATAAAAAGAGAGAGAGACAAAAAGAGCGAGAGACAGAGTGTCTCAGAGAGACTGTACTTAATTTTCTCGAGACGCCGCATGGACGGCGCAGGGTCGAGCACACGCGGAGATCATCAGCCTCGATTTTAAAAACATTTCAGACTATCGTTGCAGAAGAGCAGCAAGGCAATGTGATTTTCCCAGATAAGCGAAGTTCGGATATATCTGAGATCACAAGAGATTGACAGAGAGGAAGCCCGCAAGAAATGGCGTATTAGCACGCCAGAGGGCTGAGAGATGGAAAAGACAAGCACCGTATAGTCACCCACAGCATTTCGTGTTACGGACGTATCCGAAGTGTCGAACTAGTATAGACCCTTCAGTTTGAAGCTTCCCCTGTGTTTTTTGGGACACAGTTCAATAAGTATCTTTTGCGAAACTGAGAGAGAGAGAGAGAGAGAGAGAGAGAGAGAGAGAGAGAGAGAGAGAGAGAAACATCCGGAGTGTCTCGGCTGTGAGTCGCTTCGCTACGATCTAGACAGAGATGACAGAGATAGAAAGAGCACGTCAGAGAGATGGAGATGGAGACAGAGACAGAGACAGGGACATAGACAGAGACACAGAGAGAGACAGAGAGAGTATGGATGATCGCACTGAATTTTCTTTTCGTGTCGACATGTGGCAAAGGAGACGCATGTTCGAGGAACACGCGAAAACCACAAGTGTAGTTGTACAAGAGTTGCAAGGTTTTCGTTAGGCAAGAGTAAGCCAAGTTCGGATGCATCCGAGATGACAGGGGAGAGGGGGTCCGAAGCAAACAGCAAATGAGCGCACTAGACACAGTTGTGGGTGTGTGTGTGTGTGAGAGAGAGAGAGAGAGAGATGATTCTTGAATTCGTTTTTCAGAAATTGAGGCGATCACCAATCATACAATGGTCATTTGTTCATGAGTGGCAACTCAATTCAGTTTGTGTCACTTTGTAGTATCAATCGGCTTCGCCTTGTGATTTATCCTTCCGTCACCACATCCAATTTTGTCCAATCATGCAATTGTATTTTCAGCCGCGCCACCTTAATTTAAATCTCATCACATTCGAGCAGCCATTGGCGTCGCCTTTTGGGTTTTCCCACTTGGCACATTCAGATTTTTCATTGTATTGGGTAATGCATAGGAACCGAATGTATGAATGCTCGTGCAGAAGGGGAACTTTGCCGGGCCAAAGAATTGACAGCATTCAATGTCGGAATCACAAAGCACACAGTGCGGAGGGCCAGACGGGCCATCAAATGTATAAAGAGGTCCGTGTGCTGTATTTTATTCTTTGTGACGCCTCACAACATTCAAAGTGAAAATGCATAGATGAGTGTAGACGACGGGGGAGGTTCGGGAGAGAGGCAGAAAAGCATAGAGTTAGTTCAAGTCCGGATGCATCCGAGTATGCGGGCAGAACATCACACCACACAAGGCACAAAATGACGAAATCGAGATATTCAATCACGAAACAGGCGTCCCAACAACGGGGACGTTCGTGATAATTGAAATTCAATGAGAAAGAACAATATTGCCGATGACAAACACACCGGGGACATCACAAGTTCACCTGGAGACTTCCTGGCAGTGACAACCAGTTCCGCTCTGAACCAAACCGAGAACACCCATCAGTCCCTCACGGAAAAAATGAAAAGAAACAAATTTCGTCCGGAGAAGAACGAAATGTTCTTCTACGTCAACCCTTCTACACTACATGATCAACAAAGAGATAGACGCTTACCTACCAACATCGCAAATCGTCAAAGCTAGTCTAACTCTTATAGAGGAGATGTGTCTATGCGAGAAACCAAAAGGTGGACGTAAACCTCTCGCCAAACAGAAAGCGAACATCAACATGAACACCCCACAACTAGCCCCGTCGTGCTGCCGAGGGACACCTTTCAGGCTGACCTCGCGAGCGAAGTGGTCGAAAGTGCGACCATCACTGGCGGCACCTGCCACCGTGTTCAAAAATTTAACAGTTTTATCCAGAAGTGCGGAGTAGAAGGAATCTTTGGATGACGAACACAAGAAAGAATCATAGATTTTCAAAACACGTCTAGAGAAGTCAATGGCCAAAAGGCTTCAGTGTTCGCTGTCCTTGTGCACTGGTGCCAAGACAAGGTCATGAGACAGGAGGTCGACATCTTTAGCCCATCTGAGAACAACTGCCGGACCTCGCAGATGCAGTGAAGAGGCGAAGAAGGAGTTAAAGGTGTATGTCTTCATGGTAGCGGCAGTCCGGCCGCAGTCGTCCAGTAGCATCGCCATGTAGAAATTGACAACCTCATCGTTGAGCTCCCCAGATCCATCCACGAGTGCAACGATGTCCTTGACGGATACCTGTAAACTGTGCGACGGCAAATGCGCGACGATGATAGTGAGCGGCAACCGGGAGCAGATAACGTCTTCAAGGACTGCTCTTCCATCTCGAGGAAACCCTATTCAACAAACACCCGCAGCACACAGCAAGCACAAAGGACGGGGCACTATGAGAAAATGTCATCCTAGCGGCCATGGTCCGAGGAACCGCTACTCTGTGGTCCGAAAAGTTCACGCATAACTTCACCCCTACTTCTGGACCTTCTACACAAAGTTTATTCTAAACTAGCACTATCCTTTATATCCCTGCAAGCCTCGAGAAGGAATTCCTTGCAGTCTTTTTCGGCAACACCCGCTGCCTCTGCAACGAGTCTTGTGAGGGAACCCAATACAGACACGACTACCCTTATGGGAGGGCCTCAAGGCTTAGTGTCCCCAGGAAACGCATCAGTGACATTGCGACGACGAGTGCCTCCCGCAACCAGGACTGACAACCTGGCGAGGGCAGGCGGCTCCTTCGACATGGGTGTTTGTCCACGAGTTCGTCGACCTGTACAAGAAATAGCCACCCAGACAGTTCAGTAGGAGATCAACAACACAAGTTCGCAAGAGCAACCAAACAAACAGCACCTCACGAAGCACATCGTCACAATCCAGTTGGCGGCCGCCTATACACCTCCCCGAAATCGACGAAGCAAACAACACTTCACGAACGGGCTGACGAGCGGGAAGAAATCAGAGAAAGTCAGTGCTTACCAGGCCTAGCTACCACTTCACCAGAGCCCACCGACGACAGTCCCAGCATGATTGGCACCCTTGCGCGCGTCGACGCGGCGACGACGTGCTCCAAGCCCACAGGGAAACTTGACAGGCTCGAGATGTCGGCGTCGATGACCGTAGACGGTATATTCATCTCCGGACAAAGATCGTCGACGTCCACAACATCGACAGGTTGTGTTTTCTCCATTGCCACTATGTCGTATTGTGTTGGGCTCAATGTCCCATGGGTGTCCAACAACACCTCTCCCCCCCTTAACTTCTTGTCCCCGTAGGCTATGTCTTTGTTGTCGTCACTCAAATAGAGAAATCTATCTCGAACAGTGTCAGAGGCCTTCTTCAGAACGTCCTCCCCCATCGCCTCGTTGTGAAGGGCGGAGTACAAGGGATCGTCGTATCCCGGATGAACTGGTAGCTCCATCCCGACGTCGCTGAGTGTCGAATCAATCCGGTCGTCGGCGGCATTGTCCAAAGTCGTCAGTAGTCGACAACCCTCAACGCCTGCCAGTTGAAGTCCTTCGTCCGTGTGCCTCGGATGAATCCGAATCACGGTCGTCTCCAAAGATGCATCAGGGAGGGACATGTTCACAGGGCCCTGGTTCGGATTCATCCGAGCCCCCGCAGTTTTCAATGACGCCGACATGACCGCTTTCACCGAGGAGTCGCTTACGACTGCTAACTCGGCTCCGAGTATGTTAAGCTCGACATTGGAACTGGTCGCCAACTCACCCTCAGTCCGACAGTCCGCCTGCAACTCCTTGTGGGCTTCCACGCACAACATTATTGCATCCTAACACCGATCGTCTGTCATGGCAGACACGACTTCCTGGTTCGGATAAATCCGAATTTCGTCGCCAGGGTTTTCGGAAACCCAGACCACCCGTTCGAGTTCTGTAGACAGTTGTGCTCCCTCAATGGCACGGCCTTCGCGGTTCGGATTAATCCGAAATTCCTTTTGAGGCGAAACGGAACACGGTTCCAGCTTGTCGCTGCCGGAACCGTGGTATGTTGTCGTCTCGCTTCCCGGAAGGCACTGAGTTCCGGACAACGAGGTCGTCTCCGAGGTTCAGATTGATCCGAGACAATCCGCCAACCGTTTTTGGAGCTGAGTGAAGCATGTTCCATGCGTTGCGACACCCGCCCCGCCAACCGCATCGACAAACTGTGTTTCGCTGGTGGAGGTAATCACAGGGTCCTGCTCGCCAGGCCGCGTAATACACCCAGGCCTCAAGTCGTTCCCCGTCTCTATTGAGGTGTTGCCTGTTACCGCCAGAACCCCACCGTCCTCGTCGCGGTCGACATCGGACCCCTGCCCGTCTCCTCTGTGATGCTTTGTCTTCTCTCCGCTGCGAGGCTTCTTCTTCTCCCGGCTGTCCTTTTTCCCCTCTCCGCTGCCTGCGTGCCCCGGAGACCGCTGTTTCGTCGAACGCTGTTCACTTCCACCTCCGGTACCTCGTTGCCCGCCGCCTTCACCATCCCCGTCGCCGTCCTTTCCGCGAGACTTGCGCTTCACAACTCCTGCCGACAGGGTGACCCCAGGCAACTCCCAACTCACTTGCTTAATTGACGGGCTTGACGGAAGGGCGTAGAACGCGGAGGACACTTCCAGCCATTTATTTGACTGCAAGAACTCGAACAGCGTGTCCCCGTATTCGCGAAGAGCAGGGTCGTCCTTATTTCCTCGATTGACCTCACTTAATCTCTCCAATACCGCATCGTAGGCGCGAGATTTGAATGTCTAGAGGTCCCAACATTCGTCATATATCCACCCTCCACTTACGTCCCTCACAGCCACTGCCCATTCGCCATCGAGAAGGACTGGCTGGAAATGGTCTGGGTGCCACACGATCTCATGGCCCCAATTTTTGGTTGTGGAGAAGGTGTGTTTGTCGCCCATGTGGAAGGGAGTCGCAGGAGCCTTGAGATGCGGATGGTCCGGAGGAACTGGATGGCCGGGTCGAAGACGTTCGGGCTGCAGTGTGAGACGAATAGGCTCCCCCGGCGAACTCCTCAGATGGGACAACCCACCCCTCTTAACAGGCGCTGAGGAGGACACGGGCTTGGGACCGCCCGAGGTAGATGTAGCGAGAGGTATCTTCGGTTTGCATACTGATGGCGACTCAGAAACTTGGGCGTTGAAGATGGCCAATTGCCCGTCCAAATCGAAGAGGTCGTCCTCAACGCTCTCCTCCTTCTCAGTCTCGATATTGAAGTCGTCGTCCTCACCGAATGCCAGCTTGTACTTATCCAAAGTGA
>BFEA01000103.1:302500-314445 GCA_003427395.1 Chara braunii
GAATTCCTTAGCACGACGAAAAGGGTTTATCAAGATGAAATACATGTCCGTGTTTTCGAAGAAGGCAACAGTCGACGAGCCGCAGATCCATGTGTGTGGATCATCTATGAATGCTATGTATGGCTTCCGTTCACGACCTCGTCCGCGGGAAACCCCGTATGTCACAAGATACGGACGTGTGGTCAGACCTTGTGTTTAAGGGAAAAGGAGACTCCCTCTTGACGACTAAAGTTGACACCTGCGTTGTTGCATTTGAACTTGCGAAGGTGACGTTCTATAAGTGTTTCGGATTCATCTGAATCATCAATCAGATACATGTGGGTGCACCCAACGTTGAAGGCGATGCGTGAAGGCTTCCCCAAGGACGATCCTTGGCCAAACAACAACCCGTCGGATTCTGTATGTGCAACTCGATAACTGCAGACCATCGAGTTTATGTTCTTGCACGCCTTCGAGGCAAACGACGCTTCCAAACAGTCCGCCGCCCTCTAGATCGTCTGGTACTGCCATGAAATGTGGTGCTCGTGTCCGTGGCCCTCTGTGCAACAGCCGCTAGATGGCAGAAAATGACGTGAGCGGCGACGGCCGAGGCTGTAATCATGCATGTCCACCAGAACATCTTGTGTCTCGGATTCATCCGAAGTCGCCGGCTGCACAAACGTTTTCATTCTCATCCGCGCAAAAGTCGTCTGTTACCCTGGACACCCGCTGAAAGAAACTCCTCTTTGCGTCAATACGCTGCATATGGGCCGATGATAAGCAGCCGCGCAGAATGCATAGCACGTCCCGATTGTGAAATCGTCGGGTCTTTTTCTCGCGACGGTGAAGGCTCGTGATCACCCCCGGCGACGGCGACGATGGTTTTTGGATTGGATGCCATGAAATGTGGTGCCATGTCCGTAGCCCTCTGTGGAATAGTCGCTGCCAGGCCGAAAGTGACTGAGCGACGCTGGCCGACGCTGCAATCGACCTTGTCCGGCATGTCGTCTTGTGTCTCGGATCCATTCGGAGTTTGGGGCCGCTCAAGCTTGTTCCTTCTCGTCACCGAACGTTCAGCACCTGCACAGAACACAAAAAAACTTCCCGATTGGAACATCGTGGGGTCATTCGCGTTGTCGACTCCCACATGATGATTACCGTCAACAGCGGCATGATGGCAGGTCCGCCTCTCCGATGTGGGTCTAACGGTGGATTGCGTCAAATCTGCTCTCAAAGATCCATCTTGGAGAGTGGGACCAGCAATCGACCACTGCTTGCTTGTAAAACATCATATGATGTGTCGATACAACCGACGTTCAGAACTGGTCGGTGAGCATCTGGTGCTACGCCAAAAAGTTCGTCATGCGGCCGCAATATTCACCTGCGATTGCTCAATTTGGGGTTCTCGCGTCATAGACTCCTTTATGATGACTACAGTTAACAGCGGCAGGGTAGCAGGTCCCCTTCTCCGATATGGATCTCACGGTGGAGTGCGAAACTCTACTCTCAAAGATCCAGACCGAGAAAGGGGGCCAGCTATCAACCACTGCTTGCTTGTAAAACATCATATGATGTGTCGATACAACCGACATTCAAAATTCGTCGGTGAGCATCTGGTGCTACGCCAAAAAGTTTGTCATGCGGCCACGATATTCCTCCGCAATTGCTCATTTTTGGGTTCCCGCGTCATAGACTCCCTTATGATGACTAAAGTTAACAGCGGCAGGGTAGCAGGTCCCCTTCTCCGATATGGATCTCACGGTGGAGTGCAAAACTCTGCTCTCAAAGATCCAGACCGGGAAAGGGGGCCAGCTATCAACCACTGCTTGATCGTAAGGCATCATATGATATGTCCGTTACATCGGCGTTCGAAACTGTTTGGTGAGCATCTGGTGCTGCGCCAACAATTTCCGAACAAGACCGCGAGGTTCCCTAAGAGTGTTTTTGCCACCCCACAGCACAGACTGCCGACTGTTTGGCACTACGGGAAGGTTGTCAATTTCTTACGACGAGGAAGACTCGTGATCACTTCCGTCGTCTGTATGCGTGCTGATGGTGCTCGACATTGCATACTTGACGCACTCGTGGTGTATGTTGCAATTGTCTAAATCTGGATTTAAGTGTCTCGGATGCATCCGACATAAGAACCTGCGACGATGCGGACTTGCCAATATTTACCTGCATCATTGTATTGGATTCATCCGAGTCTAAAATCACTTACATATTTGCGCACCCGCAATTTCTACAGCATGTCTGAACGGTGACGGGCAAGGTTTGTAGTCCGGTTCAAGGCTGGCTGTGCACGTCTAATGTCAAGTCCAATATTTGCCTGCGTCATTGCGTCGGATTCATCCGAATCTAAAGTATGTTACGTACTTGCGGGCCCGCCATTTCTACACCATACATGTGAAATCGGTGAGGGTGAAGGCTTGTCGTCCGGTTCAAGGCTGGCTATGCATTGTCTTTTTGTTTCGTTGCGCTGCTATAGTGCTCCCCAACTGGCGGACGCATCTCTGTCGCTTTATCATCGCCAAAGTCCAACAGCTGTCTCGGCTGCGATTTGGGTCAACGTCTGTTGCTCTACTCGCAGGGAAAAATGGAATGCTTCACTGGTGTGATACGACGACGGTTGATCAAGACTTCCCTCCCACGCCAACTTGCCTTCCGTTACGTTTTCGGTAGGAATTGGTTGGGAAGGGATTGGTTATGGGCATTGGAGTTCCGAGCAGTGCCGATAGTACTTCTTCCCAACTCGAGTCATGTGCTTCCTTTGGAAAACGGTCACGTGACTCAAACACTCAGCATCGACGGAAGAGAACACAGTTGTTCTCCTCCACCGAGCATTCGTACATCTGTCGTGACGTGCTCGAAGACCATAAAAACACTGGAAGCGGGGGCCAGTTTCTTAGTGTTGATTGTACATCCAGAGTCTCTTCAGCATGTTCTGAAATGACCGACGCTGGGATGTCGAGCTCTATGCCCGAGGGGAATCTCTACACCAGACTATACACTCTGTCATAAATTCATTTCAAAATAGTACACACAATAATGTACTGTTTTAACGAATAACATGTTCAACTCTGGTTCTTCGTTGATGATGATGATGGGACTACTTCAGCATTGGCAATTATGAACTCTTAGTGTGTTCTTATTTAATGAATCTCGTGATGCAATTCTACTGTTGGTTCAAGGTCAAGACTATCTAGTCTCATATGTATGATGCTGTTTGATTTCTGAAGTTCGTTGTCATTCTACTTTGAATTGATTTATTCTGTTATTATTATTATATTTTTGATTGATGATTATTATTATTATTATTATTATTATTATTATTATTATTATTATTATTATTATCTATTTTACAGATAGGCTCACATTTTACGTGCATGTAAACAGTAGCGCAGCAAACTGGCGACACACGCCTACTCAAAACTCAGAGATATGGCAAACCAGGTACAGAGTCACTTCCGATAGGCTATGGCGATATAATGCCCATACAACTCTCTGTTGGCATACAGTGGATCACCCTGGATATTCCACAAGCATTCATACACAGGCACTGAACCACGACTACAGTTATGGCGGCTGTGGCCACCACTATCCTATCGCTATGACCAACTTCATCTCTCGCCCACTTCGTCCTCAGGCTCACTGCAGACCACCTCGCACAAGTCATTGCGGCAGTGCTTCCGCATGGCTCACATAGGAAACGAATGAACAGACTGGGCGCTACCTCTCGATTTATACTTTTGTAACTCGTTGGTCTGACTCTTTCCCATGCCCGTAGTGCACACAGGAGTCTGCGATACTTGCTTGAATGGACCAGGGTCGGGAACGGGTACCACTGACTCGGCATGAGTGGACCGTGTCACTTGCCTGCTTAACTGAAGTCTGTTGTGAGCAATGTGTGAAGGGCCGCTCCCGGATCTTCCAGAAGTCTGCAACTTGGGCCCTTCGACACTGTAGCAGCTACGACCTTGACCTTTCAGAACCTTAGCAGCTACGACCTTGACCCTTTTGGGACGGACCTACGGTTCGATACCCGACGGCTACACTGGACTGTGACGGACAGACAAACAGACAAGGGAAATACAGAGAGACAAACAGATATCAACAGGCAGCAACCAACAAACAGACACGCAGACAGACAGATAAACAGGCGGGCAAAGAAAGAAAAGGAAGGAGGGAGGAAAAAGAGAGACAGAGGTGAGGTTGGTGATGCGGAATGGCCTCGACGACAGTCAGAAACTCCCATACACTACGGTCCTCCTGCTGACGTCGGCAGTTGCATTGTCAATGAGTAGGCTAGTAGTAGTTGGGTGAGGGTAGGTTGTGCGTTGAACGTCAGATAGGAGGATGGGCTCTGGGTACTTATGTAGGTGATGGCGAGAGTATGCTCTCATTGACATTCAGATTCAGTGCCTTTTCCGTTAGAGGAGTACCAGTACATTTCTGCTTTGGGAACAATAACGGATTTCCTAATTTTCGATGTGATTTTTCGAGTCTGCAGTCAGTCATTTCACCATTGCTCATTTTCCTTCCAAAATTATAATTAATTTTACTATCATTACATTATTATTATTATTATTATTATTATTATTATTATTATTATTATTATTATATTATTTATTATTATTATTATTATTATTTATTATTATTATTATTATTTATTATTATTATTATTATTATCTCAGTAGTTGTGGCTCCAGCCAGCCTCGTGTCCGCCCTAAGTGAAGACGGGCCTGAGCGTCTATGAGAGGGGCATGTCTCGGCACCTTCCAATGCGGGTCTCAAATGATGCCGCACGTCGTTTGGTTAAAGTGCAACCGGGACCTCACTTTGGGGGTTCTTCAGGAAGAAGCGGTTGCACAGATGGTGGCGGCCAGGGCACGCACTGTGTGAGGCCAACATAGTAAAATGGGGCCGCAGGCCATTGAGAATGCTGCATCGTCACTGCATCCACGTGCAAGCACTAAGGGGCATGGGTCGCGGCCAGACAGCGGGACACTAGCGGGCTATGAATAGGCATGCAGAGCAGCGAGCATGCACCCACGCAGTCTTGCAAGCAGGCTAGACAGCTAGCACGCACTCATGGTCCCTGGGAAATAGGCATGCAAAGCAAACAAGCAGGTTGCTATGCGGGAGAAATCCACAACAGGTGATCCATCAAAAAGACATCTTCGCCCGCTTGTTCCCTGAAAGGTTAATCAGGACATTTTGACGAAGTCTTAAACTTTCCGATATTATTACTATTTTCATTACTGTTATTATTATTACTATTTATGATTATTATTATTATTATCGATATTATAAATAATTACTATTATTATCACTATTTTATTATCATTATTTGCTTCACGTATTATTATTATTATTATTGTTTTCGGTTGTCTTACTATTGCTACTTCTGAAACATCGCGAGTTGGACAGGAGCTGAAGTATGAGGTTTGGGGGAAGAGAGAGACGTTGACACTATATGAGGGTGCCTGCCTCCTCCATCCTTCCCCATTCTCCTGTAAACTAATCCCCTTACTTCCTTTTTGATTTCACACTTACCTAAAAAAATATGATATCTTTGAATATGAAGTTTTATTCTCTGAAAAAGGATACTCAGACAAACAGACAAAAGGGCGATTGCGGGAGCTCTGCCGGAGTTCAGGAGGAACTCTGGAGGCAGGGAACCTTAAGGTACGCGTCACATATTCTTTTCCCATATACCCTTAAAGGCTACGCCCTTCTATTGTCTGCTTGTATGATTGTACGATATATTGTTTATGACTTTCTTCAAGACTAAAAGCACCAAAAGAAAAAGGGTTGTATGATTGAAATCAAAACGTGCCTGGTGTCACGAAAAGGAACCTAGGAAAGAACCAAGAAGGAACTTAGCCTGTTTGGTCTTGAGAAAACAAAGACATTATGATGGAGGCCTCCATTGGGGTCGTCAAACTGCCTGCATGGAATGACTAAAAGGGTACTCGTCGTGCAAACTACCCAACCATCCACCTAACTAGTTAACTTTTGACATGCATACATTGGAAACAGGAAGATGCTGTGCATCTTCTCTCTTGACTCACCAACTAAATCCAAGGCTAATCCGGTACTCCCGTGGAGTACATATCTTCAAGTGATTAATCAAAGCATGACTAATCCGGTACTCCCGTGGGGTACACGTTTTCAAACGAYTAACAAGAGSAGAGATAATGGGAGGCTCCCGTGGGGTTCTCCTATCACTGGTCTGACTAGACTTGGGATGGGAATTAAGTACTCCCGGGTGAGTACACAAACTCCTAAGTCTAGGTCGATCTGTGCGACTTCCGTGTAAGTCAACRATATCTTTTGCTCAATTTAATAYATAAACGAATAAATGTAYGATCACGGCGACTAACCTAAGAGTGGTCTTGATCTCCTACGCATCGAACTGGTATTAGGGTGACTCCCGGGAGGGTTATCCTAATACTTTGTTTGATCTGGGGATCAACTAACGAGGAAAGAATGAGTTGATTATGTCTGGACAGGTAAAAGGGATACTCCCGGGTGAATACCCTGCTACTTGTCTTGGTAGGACTAATGGATTGACAACGTTTGATACTAATGGCCTAACTAAAGTTAACAAATTGGTATAATGATTGGACATTTGTAGCAGGAAGATGCCATGCATCTTCCATATTGACAAGCAGGTTACGTTGACAACCGTCATTTGATCCGGTACTTCCGTGAAGTACATCCTTCAGTTTAACAAAAGTCATTTGAACCGGTACTTCCGTGAAGTACATCCTTCGGTTTAACAAAAGTCATTTGAACCAGTACTTCCATAAAGTACATCCTTCAGCTTAACAGAAGTCATTTGATCCGGTACTTCTGTGAAGTACATTCCTTCAGTCTAACGAAAGCCGATTTAATCTGGTACTTCCGTGAAGTACACTCTTTCAAAATTAACAAAAGTCATTTGATCGGTACTTCCGTGAAATACAATCCTACAATCGTTAACAACAACCGTTGACCCGGTACTCCCGCGGGGTTCTCCTATCACTTGATTTGACTAGACTTAGGAAGGGAATTCAGTACTCCCGGGTGAGTACACGATCTCCTAAGTCTAAGTCAATCTGGTAGGCTTKTGTGAAAGTTGACTGGTCCCCTACACATCGAACTGGTATTAGATGGCTCACGGGAGGGTTATCCTAATACTTTGTTTGATCTGGGGATCAACTAACAAGAAAAGGATGAGTTGATTATGTTTGGACAAGTAAAAGGGATACTCCCGGATGAGTAACCCTGCTGCTTGTTCTGGTATGACTAAAGGATTGGCATTACTTGGATACTAATGGCCTAGCTATTTAACATTGGATCAGGTTACGAGGAGCTCGCGTGGAGTTCTCCTCTCACTTGATTTGACTAGACTTAGGAAGGGAATTAAGTACTCCCGGGTGAGTACACGAACTCCTAAGTCTAGGTCAATCTGGTCGACTTTCGTGAAAGTCGGCATACCTCTTGCTCGTTCGCGACGAGTGGGCTAAGTAGGGGAACAGTCAAGGCTATTCAACTTGGAGTTTTTTTGACTGATCTCCTACTCATCGAACTGGTAGTAGGGTAGCTCCCGGGAGGGTTATCCTAATACTTGTTTGATTAAGAGGTTTACTAATGAAGAAATGATKATYGTGTTTGGACAGTAGAGGGATACTACCGGGTGAGTAACCCTACTATTTGTCTAGGTATGACTGACAGGCGGTATAAATAAGTACAAACATYCAATCTGAAAACTTTCAAGCCGGATATAGGAGGCTCCCGTAGAGTCATTCTATAGCCTGCTTGGCTACATCCTATACGTACCAAGTAAGGCACTTCGATTTGTCTAAGTCCACTGACTTAATCCTGGTTCGTCTGACTCTAAGTAAGTAGTAGGGTGACTCCTGTAGGGTCATCCTATTACACTTGTAAAAATAGACTGAGTTCTGATCAAGGAGAAATAGGAGGCTTCCGGGAAAGTCACATATTATCAACTTGAACTCTGTACTAACACCTGGATCCAGAATGTTCTCTGAATGTAGGGTCAAGTGTTGAGACGGCTCAACATGGGTCTCCTAACCACCTACTTAATTGATAAAAGGATACTCCCGGGTGAGTTATCTGATTGCTTGCACTAGATTGCATGAACTACTTGGCTGCTTAGACTTTGAAGGGTGTCTGGGTGCTCCCGTGGGGTGACTCGACTACTCTTCTGACTAACGGAATGTTTGGAATTGATCAAGTAGTGGAAGATTCCCGGGTGAGTCAACCCACTACTTGCGCATGTCAGGACAAGGAGAAGAGAAAAGGGAAAAGGGAGTGCTCCATCGGGAGCGACCCCAAAGGTCCTTTAGAAAGAAACGTAAAAGAAAGCAGATACCGTAGGAAAAAGGATTAGACAAGAAAGAGTTACGCGTAGCCTCGGTTCCTTGATAGATTCCTAAGGGAGAAACCACTGAATGGCATGAGTAAAACTCTGTTAGACTACCACATAAAGTACCAAAGAGTGCGCTTATCCGCAAGAGAGAGAAATTGCAAGGACTGAAGGAAGGGGAAATATGAGTTTCCCTGAAAGACAACTTAGGACATAGGCAAGAGACTCCTTAAAATAAAAAGGAGGAGGAGTGACAGACGATTCAGGGTAGATAGAAGGTAGGGGTTAGACTTTGGGATGTTGATCCTAAAGCTCATAAACTAGAACTAAGGGTCTGACCCTTAGATGTCATTATGTGGGAATCAAGTAAGGGGATATTGGATCATTGTTGACCTGTGTGTGTGCAGGTCTTTGCTTTGGTCTACTGCAATTGAAGGAGAAGTCCTACAAACAGGACTCAATTTTTTGTTATCACTCGATAACAGGTCGGTTGTTACCGATTAAACTTTCTCCCTTTGACTTGATACCCACCTCTAAAGTCAAGCCCTGTGGTCAGTAAAACTGTCACCTGTGGTCATTGCCTAAATGGTCTCGGTCACTCTCAAGGGTCCTTTGTAGAAATGTGAGGGGGTTGGGCTTACGTCTCAAGAAAAGGGAAGGCTGTCATACATGGTTTGGAAAGTGAGGGACAAGGCTAATGGTTGATGGTTGACGCCGTTAGTGCATGGCATGTGAACTGTCTTTGCATTATTCTGTGCAGGTCTGATTTGTGCGTGATTTTTGGAATTGAATTGGACCTGGTCTGTTGAAGAGTCTCGGACACACGTGAAAGTGGGAAGGGTTATCGGCGGCAATACTTCTTTATTCATTATATGTCCAATTTAACTTTCATATTATCCTGATGTTCAGTTACGTCCTAACCTGTTAAGAAAGATAGGACGCTCCTTGGTAGAAAGATAGGTTGATTGATATTTGTCAAAAATAATAATACATTACGTAGTAGCGAAAATAGACAACCTTTTAAAAGTTCGACCTGAATATTTAACGGGTTAGTTCTAGGCGTCTTACCGCGCGTACCCCATTTTATGCTACAGCGATCGAGCAAACGCCCTCGGTCGACCTACCTCTACAAAGGCATGTAAAAACCTTTGCATGTGGGCCGGTAGCTCAGCAGGGATACGCCTACCTGAGGGTGGTGACAGCCCCTTGGGTAGAGGTAAGTTGTACCTCGCGGCTCCCCGACTTGTCGTGGGGTGTCGTGAGAGGTATAGCACGCACGCACGGTCGAAGTGGTGACTGATTCTTTTTAGACGAAACATCCTACGTGACACGACCGTGAGGTTCAGCGCACCCCAGCAGGGCGCAGGACCGCCGCGCGAATGACACCGTATTACTAGTCGGGAGGGAGGACCCGGGTAACCCATTAGTAAGATACATGTAACAGTTGTTCCGAGGAGTCTTCCTACTGTGAACTGGTGTATGAGACAAGAGAGAAGAAGAAGAAGAGAAGAAAGAGAGAGAGAGCGAGAGAGAAGAGAGAGGGGGGAGAGAGAGGGGGGAGGGAGAGAGAGAGAGGGAGAGAGAGAGAGAGAGAGAGAGTGAGAGCGAACAATACGTTTCAATCCGAAAGAACCCTAGTTGTTGTTAACGAGGCGAGTGTGGAAAGCGTCCCCTGGCGATCTACCGATAGATTACGCGGACTCATGCCCTCCAGATTTCGCTTACCTTCTCGTAGTTAATGTGTCTTCTAGAGCGCACTAAAAGCAGGATCCTACGGATCTTGTCGAGAACTGCTCGAATTTTCCCGTACATCTTCGATCTAATCGTGGGGTCTTCTATGAATCGTGTTAAGTAGAACATCGGCCTAATAGTCTGTTTGATGTACCTAGAAAGCAAAGTGATCAGACGCTTTCGCGAATTCACGGTAGTGTGTAGCGATTGTCGTCTCCCGCAGCACATACACCTCGCCGACATCTTGAAGTSATATGAGTAAAGAACCACAGATCACCAGCCCGATCCCGAGGCTAATGAAGCCTCCTCCAAGAAACAACGCGCCTATCACATCCCGAACACGTCTCATCCCTCGGAGGTTAGCCAGGAATTAATGGCAAACAAGAAGATCTTCCAGTATGTCAATACGTGATACGAAATCCTCCGAGTATATTCCCCGGTGCACCTTCGACCGGACGGCTCCGCTACACCGCGCTTCGCCAAGCCGGTACTAGGAGTCGCCTCGAAGCATGTCGGACGGATCCCGCTCGAATGGAGTGGTCTAGCCGCAGTCCCGCTTATCTTCCCTCCGCCCTATACCTGCCATGTATGTCAGATCCCTCCATACGGACCTCGTACCCCGAGCTCGACACACTAACTCACACGGAGGAGAAGGGTTTCTCCTCCCTACTTCCCAGTTCGCACTGTGCTGCCAATACCGAGTTTATACGACCATCCCCGTCTACCCGTACGACCGAGAACTATACTACTCACACCCATGACACCCGATATAAGCACCAGACCCACTTACCGATACCAGTTGAACTATCCGCATATCAAGAAGCTAAAGCGAAGAAACTCACATTCCACAGTTCTTCCTCGAAGAGGAAACAGTACGTAATCACTTCAACATCAAACCCTAGAACAGAAACTTCGAGCCCATGATCGACTAGTAGCCTAGTTGAGGTCACACGCCGTAGACATAGCCACCGACCAGCCTCAAAGTTACCGGTTACTATATGCCTGAGAGCAAGGAAGACCGCGGCAACAAAGTCCGAGCAGCCTCAAAAGACACACCCTGGAAGAGAAACAAACAACAGATCAAAGTTAAAAAACTCATGCTCAGATCCGAGGATATGCATAGCCAGCCACAAAAACGAGCACCGGTGATGTCCCTCAACCGGTTTCATCTGCCCACCGAGCAGAACTCATCAGGAGGGTGAACGCAAGTTCGCGTGCCCAAAGAAGAGGTTGAAGCCTTGCCTTCCCTATTTAACAGATCTGCCAAAACCTTACTAACGAAAACCCAGAACGCAGCGTACCCACCAAGCCCACCTACTCGTGTTGAGTCCAACGTACGACCCTACTCTTCTACCATTCGTCGTTATGGCGATAGCCCAAATTTAAACTACTCATAACGAAATGTAGCCGAAATGCTTACCAGGTTCATTACCTGCATCGTCCAAAATAAATCCGAAGTTTCTGAAACTCCCGCAGTACTCAGTCCAAAAAACCGTCTAGAAGCAAAAAACCCTTTATCGTACAGCAGACCCCGGTCCGAGGTTACATCGTGCCCTGTATCCGGACGGGTAACCTAAAAGATTCACCCAAAAGTGGTAACCGCCCAGTGTAGCTACTGCATAACTAAATCGAGGCCGACCACGCGGAGAAAGTGCGGGTCGGGTTGACAAAACGACAAAAGATCGTCCAGGCTAGAACAGGCAAAGTCGTGATGGTCAATCACGTGTCGTCTACCCATTTCAAACCACAAGCCGTCGTAATCTGCCGGGGCCCGTTCTCGTTCAGCCAGCTCACTATGGACAAAAATAGCGCTGGGGTCCACCCACCAAGCAGTGGTAGAGTGGGCCCCAAGATCGAG
>BFEA01000103.1:314861-327872 GCA_003427395.1 Chara braunii
TGTGTGTGTGTGTGTGTGCCTGTGTGTGTGTGCAAGCGCGTGTGTGTGTGTGTGTACGCGCGCGCGTGTGTGTGTGTATGTGTGTGTGCGCGAGTGTGTGTGTGTGCGCGTGGGCGGGCATGTGTGTGTGTGTGCGAGCGGGCGGGTGTGTGAGTGTTGCATACTGTAACGGTGCAGACCAGAACAAAAACCGACCTCTCAATACAAAGTACAAGATAGCGTAGCGGAAGACTTAGATACCAATGATCCGAACAATCAATATTGCAATGCAGCCCCGAACATACATCATCATCATTGTTCCATGGTGTGAAGGGGTTTGGCGCTCACACAGGAAGACTGCGCCAGCCCCAACCATACACAGACGAAGAAGAGGGGAAGATGGGAATGTCGTCAACACCAAGTCTTCGACACAGGCCCAAATAGTCCCTCGTCAAAATGTCTGAATCCCAATGTCGAGTCTGGATCCAACGTTGTTAAGTCTCAAGTCACAACTCTCTCTCTCTGTAGTAGTCTGCTGATACTGGGAAGTCGGGTGGTGAGAGGGTGAAGAAGAGATGGTGGACTTAGAAGAGGAAGAAGAAGAAC
Organism: Chara braunii; assembly: GCA_003427395.1. Taxonomy (NCBI): domain Eukaryota; kingdom Viridiplantae; phylum Streptophyta; class Charophyceae; order Charales; family Characeae; genus Chara; species Chara braunii. Next base: position 315,447 of record BFEA01000103.1, read on the forward strand.
TCTCTCTCTCTGTGTGTCCAGTACTAACCTGTGAAGTTGGCGCCTTGATGCAGGTACCTCGAAGATGGAGCTGGAGCTATGGTGCCATAGGTAAGTACCGCTGGCCTCCGCCAGCCATCTCTCTCCAATGCTACCACTATCAGCTACTAGCGCCCTGCGCTGAAGACTACTCCTGCAGCTGTGAGCACCCAGCGCTGAAGACTACTGCGCTCCTCTTGAGTGCTGTGGCTGAATCCTAAAGACTACTCGTGCCTACTGTCCAACTACCTACCCGTGAAGTGCATGGGAACTTCCTATGCACTACTCGGGTGCCTCCTGACTGCAGGGCGAGGCGGTCCAGGACTCGGAGGCTGCTCTTGCCAATGCCGAAGGGAGTCAGGGGCTGCCGCTGCAGCTCCTGCTTGAGGGTGTCGTGGGGAACAGGCCAAAAATAGCCTGTTCCCGAAACCCTGTTTTTGTGCCTGAGTCTTAGGGTAGGTCGATCTTATGAGGACCCGAAAGTGGCCCTCCGTTTCAGGCTGAAAAACCTCAGGGCTGAAAAGCCTCAGGGCTGAAAAACCTTGTTTTAGGCTAAAAGGACATAGGGCCTGCATGCCCTCGTTTTTCAGTTTTTAAGGCTGAAACGACAAGGGCCTGTAAGCCCTTATTTCTAGGCTTTAGGCTGGAAATGCGGGACGGGCCCTGCAGGCCCGTGTGGCTACGCAGTATGCCACCCCCCCCCTTCCTTGAAAGACTGAGCTTACCTGCGAGGGCGAAGCTGTCTGTCTGAGAGAGGGACCACAATCCGGGTGGGAGGGGCAGGTCGTGAAGGTCCCTGAGCTAACCTTTGTCGCTCGTACTGAGTGTAGATCAGCGGTGCGGATGCTTTCAAATCTGTTCCTGAAATCCACCGAGTGTCGTCGGGATCGCATGCTCTGAATATAACTTTGTACTGTCGAGGCTTGTTGCCGTACTTGCGATCCGTGATGACGCGGTCAACCTCTTGATGACCATCCATAGATGGAGGGTCCTACGATCGTCAGCCTGGGAAGTCGTCGCTCTTAGCTGGTGTATATGTTGCCAGCTTCGAGGCATGAAAGACTGGATGGACCGTCAAATGCGCCGGGATGTTGATCACAAATGAAGGGTCATAGGGCTCATTGCCCGCGGCTGATGTTACGGGCCATGGTTCAAACCACTTGGGAAGCATTTTGCGTGAAACGTCCTGTTCCAGTGCAAACTCTTCCGCGGAGACCCAAACTAGATCACCGGCGCGGATGTGACATGGCACGCGGCGCCTGTTGGCTTGCTGCTGCATGCGGACTTCAGCCTTTTGCATGTTCGCGCGGGCTTGAGCCAGCAATTCCCTGTACTTCCGGACGGAAGCGGGAGAGCAAGCGGCGTCGATGTCGGCTGGTCGTGGGAGGAGAAGCTCGGCGAAGATACGGCCTTTCCGTCCACCGTGGTGCAACTCAAATGGAGTCACGCCGATCGCCGGGTGCACCTAAGTGTTGTAGGCAAACTCGATGTCGGGGAGGCGGTCAACCCAATCTTTCTGGTCCGGACGGATGAGCGTACGAAGCATCATTTGAGCGGTTTGATGTGCCCGCTCCGTTTGCCCATTCGTCAGTGGATGCCGAGCCGAACTTGGTTTCATCTTTGTGTCGGACTGCTGCATGAGAGCAGTCCAAAATGCCGACATGAAGCGAGTGTCGCGGTCGCTGACTATGTCTTCAGGTACACTGTGGCCACAAATCCAACCGGTGTGCAAGAGGTGTGCCATCTCGGGAGCCGTGGAGTAGTACTTGCAAGGGAGAAAACGCGCATACTTACTCAAACGGTCTACAATCGTGAGGATGTCGTCGTGCCCGAGGCGATCGTGGGGAAATGGTCCGGTGACATCCATGGCAATGGAGAGGCCGGGTTCCCGTGGGATAGGCATCGGGCGCAACTCGCCGTAGGGGTTGCGATTGCGGGGCTTGCTTCGTCGGCAAACTTCGCAAGAGTCGCAATACCGAATGACATCGGTAATGAGGTCGGGCCATTAGAATTGTTGTCGAAGTCCTGCAATGGTTCGGTTGACTCCGAAATGGCCGGCGAGTCGCGAGTCATGATACTCACCTAGAAGTCGAGTCCGAAGACGACAGTCTCGTGGGACACACAATAAGGTCCTTGCCTCTCGAGTGGAGGAGCAAATACCCGTCGGCAATGCGATAATGGTTGGTCGACGGGTGATCCGAAGACAACTGCGCATACAACGTGGCGAAGTCCGGATCCGACTCATATCCCCGGATGAAGTGTCGCTGAAGTACCTCGTCGAATGCGAAGGCATGATGTGTCATAGCGCAAAGATCAGGTCTTTGCGAGAGTGCATCTGCTGCGCGATTGGAGAGGTCGGGAAGATGTTTCAGTGTGAAGTCAAATTGGTCGATGAAGTACATCCATCGTCCGATCGTGCTGCTCATTGTATCCTTCATCTTGTAGTCAGTCAGTGGGTTGTTGTTCGTAACCCATGTGAACCTACGACGCCCAAGAAGGAAGTGCCGCCATCGCTTGAGAGCCATCACGAACGCGAGCAGCTCCTTCTTCCTTGCATCATCAAGCGAGTTGATGGGAGGCACTTTGTGGCTGAAATACTCCACAGGGTGCCAGTCGTCGTCGTTGTGTTGTTCCAAGACTGCCCCAATGCCATAGCCGGAAGCGTCAGTTGTCACTCTTGTAGGCAGGGTGCAGGTCATAGATGCTAAGGACGGGTGCCATGAGCATGGTCGTCTTAAGTGCTTGGAATGACCGGCGTGCGTCGTCATCGAATACGAATGGCACCTTTGGCGATTGTAATCTCGTCATAGGTGCAGCAATACTCGAGTATCCGGTGATGAATCGCTGATAGTAGCCCGCCAACCCCATGAATGAACGAACGTCTGTGGTGTTAGTGGGCTCGGGCCATACGCGGAGGACCTCGATCTTGTCCGCAAGCGGACGGATGCCTTGCGGCATCATATAATGTCCCAAGTACTCCAGCTCCTCTCGCGCGAATTCGCATTTGTCGCGGTTGGCTTTGTACTTGGCTTGTCGTAGCCGCTCCAAAACGGTGCGCAGGTGTTCCATATGCTCGTCCAAACTCCGGCTGTACACCAGGATGTCGTCGTGGTAGATAAGTATGAATCGATCCAGCATGTATCGAAACTCTGTTGTCATAGCCGCTTGGAAAGTGGCGGGGGCATGGGTGGTCCTCGCTTTGCAACCATGACATGCCCAAGATCATGTCGAATTTGGTGTCCAAAATATCGAAGGACACCGCCTCGCTCGCATGCGGGGCAAAGTACACGGGGACGTCATCAATGCACCGGTCTATTGACTTGTGCGTGTGACTGTCCGCCAACGTGACTTGCGTCGGCTGGGACTTCCTCCGGACGCGTGGGCCAAGGTCGGCGCGTACCATAAAGTCCTGGATCATGTAGTTGCGAGATGCTCCGCAATCAATCAAAGCGCTGCAGGTCGCCTCTCCGATCTGAATGCGTACATATAACAATGGTGCATCGATGTCGTTGTACCGTTGTGTCTTGAACGCGCGATCGATCTTCGCAATGTAGGCGTGAAGGTCGACAACCTCTACTCCGACGTCCATCAACGGAGTTGGTACTGCAGTGTGCAAGTAATCCCGCAATTGTGCCATGAACACGTTGCAATGAGGTTTCGGCAATCGACCGGACCGGGGAAGGGGCATCCATTGGAAGTCCGCAAATGTCAACGGGTCGAGCTCTTCAAGTCTTGACCATGACGTTGAATCCCCGGCGGTAGATGGCGGCGAAGCTGTCGAATCGGTTGCCGATGGTGATGAAACCGTGCATGCGGTAGATTGTTGCACGTGGAGCAGTTGGTCCAGCGGTGGGACCAAGTGGACAGCATAGTCCTCGTAAGCATACCAAGAACTTACGACATTCGCATCCTCCCCAGATGTGTAGGAGGACACTAGCAAGGCGGCCGAATCTCGCGGAGTGGGAGGTGGAGTCGCCTCACCTCCCACGGAACTCAGTTTCCCTAGTTGATACGATGTCGGGCGGCCGAACCCCAGTCGACCACCCGAAATTCGCCTAATTGGCCTTTAGGCCAAATGATTAAAGGGAAATTTATGGGGACTTTCGTCTGACTCATCGGGAAAAATTAGGGGTCAGGAAGGGACCCCTAATTTTCGCCACGACAAGTGTCGAGACTAGCCCTTGAAAACGGCGAAACGGATGACTGCACCGACCACATTTAGTGCCTGTTGTTTCCGTCCGTTCCGAGGCTAGTTCCGAAGCGGCTAGCCGCAGGGCGGGGATGCGGGAGTAGTCCTTGGCACGACTCTTATACATCGCACAATTGATGAGGGAATGGAGCCTTGAGAATTCATTAATTCTAATATCAGAATTAAAATTGGGAAAAAAGGATTAAGAAAACGGGGGGGTTGAGAATAATGGAATATTTGCTAATTATTTAGAATTTATCGGAATTTATTCTTGAGGGAATTTCCCATTATTTTCATTACTTCCGATGATGGAATTAAAAGTGAAAAAAATAATTGAAAATAATAAAAGAAAAGAAAAACTGCGGTTATTTATTAATTGATTAAATTTGATTATGATCACTCGCGATGGATTTTACTTATTATTTGATTAAATTTTGTTGAAAGTACTCGCGACGGATTTTTGCCTGGGATTATTTACTTACCCCGAGTCTGGCGTTTCTTTCGGTTCCCCGATAGTTGTGAACCCTCGCTCGATTTTCTTGGTCTATCTGATTATCACTCTCACTGTAATATGGGTGTTTTGAGTGAGTGGGACCATGTGGTCGGTGTGGTATTGCCGCTGGTACTACTTGGGGGACGTGCTGCTCGACCTTTTTACTTTGGTGTTGACTCTGGCCTGGTTTGGGCCAGGCTCGGTACTATCATGACGCATCTGCGTGGTACGGTATCCGGCGTCAAGCGGGTATGATATCGGGACCAGCAACTATTCAGCTTCGGAATTGGTATTGTATGGCGTTCCGCACTGGTTTGGTATGGTGCTGAGTTGGGACGTACGGAACGCTGGTACAAGACAAGCTCGGCACCAGTACGACTCAGGTTACTGCGGTTCGAGGTGTGGTCTTGGTTCGGCATTGGTATGACGCCAATGATCAGGTACTTTTCTGCTGGGACACTTTTTCTGTCCGGCTCAGCGTTCGATTCTGCTGAGAACTGGTGAGTTCCTATTTTGATTCTGCGGGGCCAAATATTCGGGCCTGAGCCTGTCCTACTGAATTAAAGCTGTGGTACCACCGCTGTCACTGGTCCGACTGGTACCGCTGCTAACACGGGGCCGGGAGTCCAGCTTGGGGAACTCCGGCCTGTTTGGCTGTGACCAGCGCGGCCGCTGCATATAGCTGACCAGGGAGACAGCAAAGGGGGTCATTTGGACAGTCGGCAGCGGGGGAGACCAGGGAGAACGGGGCGCACAAGGGCGGGCGACCAGCATGAACGCAGCTCGCTGGTGCGGCCATGGGTGTGGCGGCCATGGGCATGTAACCATGGAAGAGAGACAAAGAAGAGGGGAGTGACCAGGCCGGAGGACGGCAAACAGACGGCGACTACAGCAAACACAGGTGCTGGTCTGTGGCATCCCGTACCTGCTCTTGAGGCGGGTGTAGTTGACGCAAACTTACGGGTGGTTGCTGAAACACACAGTATTGGCACACGTTCACAAGAGATGGTGCACGTTCACAAGAGAGAGAGAAAGAGATCTAGAAGATAACGCAGCGTTGCAGCACTGCACAAAAGACTCGGGTTTGGATTCGGCGGTGTATCTTTTCAGACTCTTGCTGCAGATGCATCCTTCTTCCCTCATGTGAGGGGACGCTCCCACCATCAATGCGCAAAAGATAAACAAATATGGTGTTGCATCTTTCCACGTCCCTCGAACAGATTCGTTCCCATAGCCTTATCGGTGAGAAAGCAACCATAGTGTTCATTCCCTCATCTAACTGGCCGCGGACGTCTGTCTTCTCATCCTCTAACGAGAGATTATTCTCATTTCCTCACTGGAGAGCGGTCGCGTGGGGAGATCAGAACAATGAACATTGAACATTGGAGGGCACTTTTCCATGTTCTTGTCGACGTTACATCCACCTTCTTTTTCATCCGGTGATTGTGCGTGAATCAGATCCTCGAATTTTGATATTGGGAACCTGGCTGCGAATGGGTCTACGTGCTTCCCAACGGGAATCTGCGAGCTGTCTCAGTGGGGGGACAACAACAATGGGAATCTGCGAGCTATCTCACTGGAGGGACAACAAAAACGGATGGGATAGTGAGTGACCCACAGAGAGAGTGAGGGTTGAGTGTGTGGAGAAAAGTAAGGCTAAGGAGCGATAGGGAGGTGTGAGTGGGAAAGGGGGCTGGAGACAGCCAAATGGTTTGTCATCTAATAAGTGATTGGCATGGATGGATTAGCAGTTTTTCCATTGTCCCTATCTACAACGTGCATACACAGAGATTTGGAGAGTGACATGGTGGCGCGTCAGCGGGCTGGAATTTAGAGGTAGCAGCAGATGCATACCCCTTTAACTCACCATATATGTGCTGCCCCAGTGCACAGATTTCCGTTCTTGCCGCTTTATAGGTGAATAATTCATTGCTGAATGAACAGGGGTGGCTCCAGCGTACTACAAATCGATGATGGGGAATCTTTGCATGCTCTAGCAAACGATTCAATCCGAGCTATATGGTGAGTATGAGAGATCAACTGCTGATTGAAATCAGAAAACGAGTCTCGTGGCCATTGCTCGTGACAGCTCCACACCCAGCTGCAAAACGCACCCCGCTAAAAATTCCAAATTTCCATCATGATAATCGCGACTAGGTAAAGGACAATGCGACGAAGCATTCACGTACTTCGACCAGACAGGTGGCGATCATCTCCAATCAGGCTACCGAGCAGGTCACGGCCAGTGAGGTGGATAACAACCAGTCTGATGTAAGAGACGGTCCTAAGGACTGAATCCATTGGACAAATCATGATCAATCAGGCTATACAGTTGGTTGGGGTCTGAAACGGGCTCAGTCAAGCAGTGAGAATCACCCGTCACTCCAACTGGGCCGTATAGATGATGTTTGCTGCTCACAAAAATTCGGTTCCCTGATATTCTGATAAAGACTGCTCTGTTCCCGAATACCTTTTGGGTATCAGTCACCAATGAGTGTTGAACTTGAGTAGTAGGGGTGCGCATGTGCCACAGAGAGAGAGAGAGAGAGAGAGAGAGAGAGAGAGAGAGAGATTGAGAGCAATCATGGAGAGAAAGGACAGAGAATGATAGAGAAGAAAGTCGTGAAGTTGGGGGTCTGTATATCATGGATGATCCCTCGACAAAAACTTCTCTTGTAAGAACACCGAAAACCCGTCGAGTTTCGTGAAAATAATCAGTGTGATGATGGAAAAATGCTCACAACTTTCGACTTGGGATCTCAAACGAAGATCCGTTTTCGTGACGCTGAAGGGGGTTTCGAAACGGAGGCTTTCACCGCTGGGATCCTGACAATGACTTGACATCATGAGGGCTGATCCCATCCGCGGGATTTCCGCAGGAAAGTGATATCTTCACTCGAGCGACATTGACTGACAAGAGAAAGGAAAAGCATATGTGTGAGAGTGCAAGTAAGAGAGCACGTGCGTGAGAGGAGAGGGAGGATCCCAAGGTGGGCGCAGAGTGCTGCCGAACCACAGTTCTCTAGAAAGACCAATGGCAACAGTTTTCCTGTGATCCGAAAGAGGGACGAGATCGATGATTATGTACCCGACCTTCAAGCCAAAATTAAGTGACACCCGCTTGTCACGGGCATCATGGCCATAAGCCTGTAAGTGGTACTTCCAAAAGCAAATTACATTTGACCGGGTGGCTATTAGCACGGGTTGTGCACTATGAGTAACTAGCGAAGTTCCTGCCTCCACACCAAGCTGATGATTGAGTGTCAACCCCCGCAGTAGTTCCTTTTGATTGATGTGTGGAAACCATATGCTTGACTTTCGCCACGATCGCAGAACTGCAGGATAGATCTGAATATTTAGTTTTCAATTTCCTTTTCATCATGTTTCAGTGGACGGATAAACGATTAAGTCTTGCCTTGAGTGGAGGCGTGACAGGCAGAACAAACTCCACTCCCCTGTTGTGTCACTGAGGACCTTTGATGCTGACACGGCGGGTGACAGACGCCGCTGTCCTTGGCTTCAAAAACAAACAGGGTCCCCTCCCCGGGTTTCCTCACAACGAGGCCAAACATCCTCCTTGCCCTGATCCTGGCAGAGGGAGGTCTAGTGCTTGGTGCTATTGCACCAATAGCAGCAGCCGTAGCGGCCGCGGTACTTGTACTCGGCCTCGGTCAAGTGAAACTTGACCCATGGTGCTGGCTGTCCGTTTCCGGCCGGCGATGCGGTTTTCGCCTTCCCGTTTCCTCGGGACTTGTTGTTGCTTCGCGGCTGGACAGCAGCCACCTGATCTCCCTCACGTGACGCTTGGGACGCTGCCAGGTCTTCCACAATGTTGTCCGATTGGACTGCAGCGAACTGCTGCGGTTGCGGACCAGTTTTCACCTTCTCCACATAGGTTGGTTGCCACGTTGACTTCTCGTGTGCAGCCACCCTGTTCGTCTTGATGATTTCCCTCGCCTTGTCAATGATTTCAGCGAAGGTTGCATATTGCTCGTGATCACCAAGTGCAAGGCTCAATGCAGCACATGACCTGTTGTAGAACTCGCGACGCAGATGCGAAAATGGCAAGTCGAGACCGGGCGTTGCGGCGATCTTCTACCATTCCATGAGCCAGTCACATGTTGCTGTGTTGCCTTGTGTCATGCCGAAGAGACGGTTGATGGCGAGTGCAGGTGCGTCGTCCACGATGAACCGCTTTTTCCATAGCCGTGTTAACTCTTCCCATGAAATCTTGTCTTTCAGATCTGCAACGTCGACGCCGTGGGTGGATGTCAGGTGGCTTAACCAGGTCTGGCATCCGCCCTTTGAGTTGAGAAACAGGGCGCCAATGTACGCGTGCTTGGCGACGAACAGAATCCGCAGTTGCGTCGTAAAGCCTTCCCACCAGAGGACCGGGTCTTGATGCATGTAGTCATCGAACTTCTCAATTTGGAATGTCGGCATCTTGTAATGCGTTGTGCTGTTGCCATCCTTGTTAGGCAACTGCAGTTGCTGAACCTCGGTCTTCAAGGTATCCAGCTGTTTGCTGATGGTGGTTGGCGCAACGAAGGTGCTTATGTCGCCGAGCATTGCGACGACGTGATCGACGCGTTGCTCCAGTTGGCGGGCAGGGGGTGCACTGCTGGACTCGCCAGCCTCCGGTCTTGGTGCAACTTGCTCCAAGTCCCGCATACGGGAATCAAGTGTCCGTGCTGCATCCTCATGCTGAGCCTTGTGGTTCCGCATGGCCCGCTGCATATTCGCCAGCTCGGACTGCAGGTGGTTACAAGTGTAAGCCAACCGAGTCACGAGTTTGGCCATGAATTCCCTGTGCTGCTCTTCCGGTGTCGCGTCGTCGTGCCCTTCAGATGGTTCAAAGTGTCAATACTTGAGTCTTTGGATGCTGGCGGCTTCATGCCGCTGCAACAGATCCTGGGCTTCCTTTCGGCGTGCCTGGGTATCTGCATCTGCTTCGGCCTGAAGCCGCTACTTCAGCCTGTAGATGGGCAGCCTCGGCTGCCAGCTGCCGCTATTCCTCAGCCTCGATCAGTGCGAGCTGAGTCTGGAACCACTGTTTGTAGTCTGCAAAAGACTCGTTGGCCAGTTGGCCTGGCATGCCCAGAGTTGCGTCCGTCATGGTGGCGGGGCACTGCTGACGTGGCACTGTTACTGCTGACGTGGCACTGCTGACGTGGCACTGCTGACGTGGCACTGTTGCTGACGTGGCACTGTTGCTGACGTGGCACTGCTTACGTGGCACTGTTGCTGACGTGGCACTGTTGCTGACGTGGTACTGTTGACGTGGCACTGCTGCTGACGTGGCACTATACCAACCCGGAAATGCATGCAACGGGTGGGTGGGAGGGAAAACGCAGGTAGGTAACCAACCCAACAATACTTTCCTCCCGGCCCTAATCAACAGATAAAAAATATAAAAAATAAAAATAAAAAGGACTACTTTTTTTTTTCTTTTTTTTTTTTTTAATATCTGTCGATCTGTTACGAGTGAGACATGTCAGAAAAGTACTATGAACGAGATCTAGGCTAGGTTCCGCAAAGTTTCGGCTTCACAAAAATGCGATCTTGAAGAAAAAAAAAATTTGCGAGATAGAATAGAGATGCGATTTTCATAAAAGAACTAAATTCAGTTTCTGAGAATATGGCAACCTCCGAATATGCCTAACGAAATGTTAGTAGGCTTCGCAAGATTTCGGTTTTCAAAAAAATTTGCGAGATAGAATGAAAACTCGATTTTCAGAAAAGAATAATTCCGGTTTCCGAGAATATGACCACTTCTATCGTTATCCCAATATGCCTAGAAAACGAAATTTTCAGACAAAATAAAATGCGATTTATCAAAAATTTTCAGATATTTGTTACGTGAAAACGAAAAACCAATATCAGAAATTTTCAGGTAAAACGAAATGCGAATATCAGAAATTTTCAGATAGTTGTTGCGAAAGAAAAAGAAAAAAAAATATTTAGAGATTTGACGAAGTCCTACTTGATTTACTGATGAGTAATCAATAGATCAAGCAAGCTAGCTACTTGATTGAACAGGTCCTCTGAATGAGAGGTCCGCTCCTTACGTTTGGACGAACACTCCTCTTATCTCTCCTCACACTCTCAAACAACACACCTTCTCTCTCCCTTTCTTCTCTTCTCGCTGTCTGCGCACGCGTCTCGATACCGAACGTAGATAGTTCAGATGAAAGAAACAAGCAGAAAAGTACACAGAGAAGAAGTAGAACTCCTAGCCGGAGTGGCGAATCATTTGGACTTAGAGAATGGCACGCAACAGAAAAAAATAACAAATAAATAAATAAATAAATAAAAATAAAACAGAAGACAGGACTGATTTATGGAATGAGCCTGATCAGATTAGCTGGAGATCCCCTCTTGTCTAACCTGACAAGGGACATGCACCACGATAAATCAGTCGAAGGAAACTAACTGCAGCAATGGAGATTTCGAGGGGTGCAGATGGTCGACGAGCCAGACGCGGGGCAGTATGTGATCACATGCGGTAAGACCAGTCAAGATCCCCTTGAAAGGAATGCCCTTCCTGTCCGTATGTCCCCCAGATTCAGCACAACAAAGAAATGCACTAGCGGCAGCAGATCTGGGCCCGAAAGGTCCTGTCCCGTTGGGCCTGGTCCCACTGGTCCCAAAAGGTCCCAAGTAGGTCGTGGACCAGGTCTAACGAGACAGGGGTACCAAGTCAGTCCCAAACTGTCTCTACCGTACTGAAAAGGAAAAGGCAACTTTCAGCAAGAACTTACCCCTACTACCGTTCAGAAGTGAACAGACAATGCACTGTAGAAAGTTAAGCCATTTAGAACAAGATACATCATTCATTCATTCATCAGGTCAGGAAGCAATCCACATGCTCAACACACACAACCAAGACTACAGAGAAGAGGAAAAAAGCCCAGTTACAACCCCAACAGGCCATGAAGTGCCAAGCAACCACCTGTGGGCATACCCAAGTCACGCGGCACTTACCTGTGAGGCCCGACCTCCAAAGATGATTAGCGAGTCACCCCCCTCTCTCATGAGTCATCCTGACCCCTAGCTACCACTACATGAAGTGTCCTAGCATAACTAAGAGGGCCTTCCTACACCCCTGTTGCAAAGCCGGATCCCCCGTCGATGCCTGAAGACCAAAGTAGCAACTTGCAGCAATCCGATGCAGATATGGCAGCCTCCGATCAAGTCTCCCTCTTCAGGGGAAGCCCAAAAGTCACTCAATGTCTTCCTGAAGTCTAGATTCCACGTGTGAGTACCTCTCACTCTCTACTCCCTCTCGATTACTCCAGTCAGCCTCCTTTGTGTCTCGCCACCCCATACATTCACTCAAGCAACCTGGTTGGCTATGTATCCTCGGCGGCCGCGGTCACCGCGGGCATGACCGCGGCCCATGCGGTTGACCGCGGTGGCCGCGGTCGAAAAACGCGCGCCGCAGGCAGGGGAGGGGGGCTACCTGAGGTCGGGGTCAGGATTCCGAGGGCGCACCCCAGGCCCCACCCCCCTACATTGAAAAAAAAGAAAAAGACTTAAAAACGGGGGGGTCCATTTTTTGGGGGGGGGGAAGAAAAACAATGGACCCCCTTTCATTGTTTTTTTTTTTACCTTTTTTTTTTCTGTTGTATTGAACCATTGCGAAGTTTTTTATTGTTTTTTTTTTCTTTTTTGGGGGGGATTGATTGATTGATTGATTGATTGATTGATTGATTGATTGATTGAT
>BFEA01000103.1:352759-386753 GCA_003427395.1 Chara braunii
TGGATATGTTGGACACTTACCTGTTGGCGCCATATTTGTATTCCGAAGAAGGATGGTGGCTGAGCCAGATCCCATGCTGTTGTATGATGAGAGAGTATATCTTTTGTTGGCGCTGAATTCTGGAACTCATGATACTCTTTGTATCAAGTGACATTGTTAATATAAGCTGCGCTACTTGGTTCATTTCTCATCTCAATCTGGTTTTGAGTGAAGCCACGTTGTACGTGTGATGACATGTATGCATGCGGTGTGATGCTCTCGAGCAAGCTGTGAACCGTCAGGTTCCTTGCACATGTGCCGACCGTTGGGAAACGGAGGGAACCGTATCCACCGGAAGGGACCGGGCCTCCAGGACCTAAATCTGCCAGTTGCGGTTGGATCTGTAGGGACAGAATCTGATCTCTGGTGGCAAGCTGTAGATGTGGAAGGGACACGACTTGTGATAGGACTTAGGGCTCTGAGCTTGTGGAGGACTCCGTCTAGGAAGGTCCAGAGGGCCAACTAGGTCATTCCGAACTTCGAGTGACTCAAAATCCCGGAGAGTACTCCCCGGCATGATACCCTGCCTCTACAACAACCTGGGCATTTTAAAAAAGAAAAAAAAGAGAAAAAAAAAAGAAAGTGCCGACCGGAGTTACATCTGGTTCATCAAACTCAGGCCGCGCCAAAGCTGCGGGCGTGTGCTTTTTTTTTTTTTTTTTTTTTTTTTTTTCCCTCGGCCAGTGCTAGGGATGCGGATAACAGCAGGCATTACTAGCACTCGCGAGGAGGCTCCATCTATTGGTGGGGAGCAGCACCTGCTGAAAAACGGGTCCAGCATCCCAGAACATTGTATCATTTCGTGAACATTTGAAAGCAAGATATGGTGCTGCCAGCATTGACTACCCCAACGGGCTTGGGGGGTTAACTGCACAGCTTTTTTCCGGAAGTTTCTGCCTCTTCAACCTCCTAGGCGTGTGCTATTCCTGCTAATTACGAAACTGAAATCTGTTCGCCGCGCAGTTGGCTCTATTTATTTTCTCTTCTCACATCAAATCTGGCATCTGCTGCGTACACAAACTGCAATGTAGCGTGCAGAGCTAACTGTTGTCATTTTTCTGTTGTTGTCACTTCTTTGCAACAGTTGGTGGCCACTCAATTTAAATTTAAACCATACTGTCAATGTGCAGGTTTGCGGCAGTGCCCTTGCTGTTCTCTTTCTCTTGCTGCAAGGGACTCTTCCAGCTGGAACTAGTTGACAAAGCCCAGTGTGCCATCCATTCACTGATCCATCAGGGTGGCATCATTGTCCATGGCATGTCAGAAAACAAAGTAAGACGAGGAGGAAGAGATGGTACGGCAATAGAGAGGACAAAAATGACGGGACAAGCAGGGACACGGAGCGGTGATGATGAGGAGGGACAGGGCGGGAGGATGTCGTTATGTGCATCTACGTTTTTCTTTCAGGTTTCGAGTATGAGATTGTTCATGATCCACGGATCACAAAAGAGAAGATCTGTGATGATCATTTAGGGCTGATGATTGTTTTTAGTGTGTTTGTCGGTGAAAGGCCTACCGTCTTCCCCCGAACATAACGCACCCTAAAAATGAATGTATACATGTCAAGCTATAGTTCCGGCCTGATACAGCCAAAATAAGGGTGCGTTGTGTTCGGGGGAAGACGGTAGTAGATGAGGGGTGCAAGCAGCTGGCATACCAAATCCATATTAACTAGGCTGGACACCGCTGACGGAGCAGCTTTTCTATGTCATTGCTTGTACTTGGGTGGATAGGAGCACCACAGATGGCTGGCTAGCTAGGTTGTGGGTTAGATGGAAGGAGGGAGGCCTGGGATGGATGGACAAAAGAGGAGCTCCAGAGATGGCCTGCCATGCCACGCAGTAGTGGGCGGTGTCTCTGAAAATGGCAATGCGGCTGCACACACACACATGATGGAGAAATTGACAGCCTTCGGTTTTGACACCGCTGGCTGGAGAGAGGGCCTTGTGGGGGAGCAGCTATCTCACAAGGACAGAAACGGAAGGAGAGGAGGGGATTGTCTACCAGTGGGGAGCACGACCGGTCCACATTCGGTGCAGCGACAGCCCGAGAGACGAAGAGGAACGTTCCAAAACTGCCTTCAGGACATCCGTTGAAATTGGAACGATACAGAGAAACAAGATTAGCATGGCCCCTGCGCAAGGATGACACACATAAATCGAAAACTGCCTTCAGACTGTCACTTCCATTTCCGCGGGTCAGACAAGCTGGGCCCACTTGCTTTAGAATAATAATAGATTAAAGCAAGACCTGGTCCAACAGGCCGAACAGGTTCATGCCAAGTTGGCACAGCATACCAGGAAGGCCCAGAGCCCGAGCCTCTCTTCCCAACCGTTTAGAGATTCAGCCAAAAGAGGAGTGCTGAAAAGAAAAAGGAAAAGGAAAAAGAGAAAAGACAGGACAGGAAGGACAGCCTTTTTTTTTTTTTTTTTTTTAAAAAAAAAAAAAAAAAAAAAACACCAAAAAAAAAAAAAATAAATTAATAAATAATAAAAAAAAAAAAAAAAAAAAAAAAAAAAAAAAAAAAAAAAAGATACCATGCAAGAAAACAAACAGGAAAGAAAAGAGAAGGAAAGCGAACAGTGATAGTAGGATCTTCATTAATATAATCTACTGTTTGAATATACTGTTTGAACTGTGAACTCACTGCACAACCCCACTATCTCTGCCAGCCGCACATTTTTGTTATTCTTGGCCCCTCCTTTTTTTCTTTTCTTGTCTTGTTTCCTTTCTGTCTGTTAATTTCCCTCAGCTCCTTCTTCTCCAGTTGTTTCTCGTTCCGTTGTTTTCTTGTCCTTTGTCATGTGCCTGCCCAACCTCGCTCCTGCTCTTTTCTTTTTTTTTTAATAAAGAATATTCCACCCGTGTCAACAGATTAAAAAAAGGCCTGAAAGGCCGTCCTGTCCAGATTTGACAGGTAATTCAATTGGTTGGGCTTAAAGAATTAGCCTTAAAAAAAAAAAAAAAAAAAAAAAAAAAAGATAGGAACCTTGCTCCTGTTCTGTCTTTTTTTGGCTTAAAATTTGAAGGACCTTCCTGTTCATCCCCCCTGGAACTCTCAAAGTTATTCAGGTCTGGCCCCTACACCTGCACACCCCTTCCTCCCATTCTCTCTTTCATACTTTAGAGAGAAAAATGGTCAGGTGTTGTTGGCGAGCCTTTTTTCGCCGATTGGGTAGGGGGCAATAATGACTGGGACAGATGTCACCACATGAGATCCTGATGCGGGGCATGGAACAAGTTTGTTTTTTTTTTTTTGTTTGTTTGTTTGTTTGTTTTTTTGTTTTTTTTTAATAAACTAAACTATATGCTTCTCTCAATCACTCTCTTGGCAAAAAAAAAAAAAAAAAAAAAAAAAAAAACACTCTCTTGGCTTCTCTATTTTTCTCCTCTCACTACTCTATGTACACTAGGAGGGAACACACACCAACCTGTACCCCTCCCCAACCCACGGGGTAGGTTTGCACCATAGTTTGGTGCAATAGCAAAGTTGTACCAGCCCTTATCATGGTGATGTGTGAATGGGCAGGTGCGGCAGGTCGGGGCTCCTCCCCCTTCCGCACCTTCCCCCAGCCTACATTAACGGTGTCCAATAGCCAATATCGTTGTTGCATAGCACCCAACAGTATTGGCCATGGTCCTGCTAATGCTGGCCTGGGGGACCAGCGGGCTACCTCTAGGTGGTAGGACACCAAACATGCAGGCACGTACGTAGCAGAGGGGAAGGGAACCCACAACCTCCTGAATGCAGCTTGTGCGCCATATCACCCGTTGGCGAGTTTGTTTTCCATGCTGTCTCTCTGGAACTTCATAAAAACCAAGTTGACGGACTGCGTCTATGCCCGCAGTGCCACAGCACGGCCCCACAGAACAGAGCTAAGGAAAGTATGTGGAGATTGTTGACAAGAAAGTCCATGACACAAGTGTTGGAAACCACACATCAGATAAGAGCACGTTCGAAATTGTTTAAACCACCAGTACTTGGCCCAGCTATCGGCTGCCGAAAAAAGTAAAGTAGAAATGTTTCTAGTCGGATGAATTTGGGCGCTCCTGTAGTGGCCCATACGTTTCCTAAAATTGTGGCTTGTAAGCCTCCCTCTCTCTCTCTCTCTCTCTCTCTCTCTCTCTGTCTCTCTCTCTCTCTCTCTCTCTCTCTCTCTCCCCCCTACCGGTTCACCACGTCCTGCTCCACCCACTCATGCGGTGTGCCCCTCCAACCCTCCCTCCTCTGCCGTCTATGTGGCCAAACAAACAGCCCTTTGGTTAAAATGGACATTGTGAGGGTGTGTGAGACGGGTATGGGGTGTGGAAGGGAGGAAGTTTTTTTTATCAAGAGGAGGTGTGGTGGTGGGTGGGATCGGGGTTGTAAGGGCGGGAGGTAGGTTTGTGACGGGAGGGCGCAATTGCGAACGACAATACCCCCTTCATCTGAGGGGTGGCTGGCAGGCTCAGCAGTTAGCCTCACGACGTGGTTTGGGCTGCTGTGATTGTGGTTTAAGCGACGGTCTGTTTATCTTCATCATCCGGCTTTTTTGAGGTGGCGGATTATTATGGTCGACCACACGTAGCCGGGTGCTTAACAGCCAATGAAGAACAAGGAGGTGAGGTTTGGAGGGGGGAGGGGGAGGTCATTTTTTTCGTTTAGGGTAAGGTTCCTCTTCTTTGTAGCCTTCTAAAATTGCTGTGTTTCGACTACTAAATGTCCTACTATAGTCCCAATGACCCTTAAAGCTTGTCTTGGACGGGTTTCGAACGTTTTTCATGAGCTCAAAGCTAGTGTTATCTGTCCTTTGACTCCCTGTTCAATATCTCGATAAGATTCCGGGTCCTTTAACTCGTTTCGTTTCCTGATCTTAAATTGTTGTTTTGTTCCTTACCGTATCTTTTTCTTACTAGTTGAGCTGCCTAATTGGTTGAGTCTATTTTTGATCTATCTGTGAGAACTTTGAGAATTAAAAATCAGATTGTAATATAGTAAAATACTAAATATACTAAATTCGGATAAATCATCTTAAACTTGTAAAATCGAAATTTACTTCGTGGATGATCTTCCTGTTCCGAGGTTCGAAAGTCGGATTTTAATTCTGAGGTCTAAATATTTGTTCTAATGTTTACTCGTCTAATTGGAATTTTCTGATTTCTTTCAATGTTACTTCCCTAATCCCTTCTGGGGAAATATTGCTAAAGAAATTCTTCAATGGTATTCTCAAATTATTCTAGAATTATCTTGGTTTTAGTTGTACTTTGGCTGCTGATGGGGATTGGGTTTTGAACATGGGCTCCGTGGGATGGCCAAGTGGAGCATCTTGTGGAGTTTTGGGGGACTTGTTTTGAAGTAAGGGGCAAGGGGCATGAAATGATTCTTCGCAAGGACGGAGAGGGGGACGGTATAGGGCTGCTCGACAGGTACCGGCTACGGGGAGCCCTTATCAGATGTGATTGGCGTTGGGTAGTTTACGCTGTCTGATGGGTACCGGCTGATGGGCGAGCTCTGGCGCGATTGACGTTGGGTAGTGCTGGTTCACCTCCTTGAGGACGGAGACTAGAATTCTTGTGGGGGCAAGGAATTTCAGGGCTGATGATGATGCTCGGCCCCTGCTGAGATGAGGTCCTCTGGAGTTCTTTACGAGGACAGAGTTTGGGAGGACGGATGGAATTCGGATGGAGGAAGTTGCTGGTGGATGGCGCCGAGTATCTCGGCGGGTATCGGCCACTGGTCACTAACTCCACCTGGATCATCTTAAGGTTCTTCCTCTCGATGATGGAGGCAGGATTTTTCTGCTTGTCTGTTTCAGGGGTTCCATGTTTTTCTGAATTTGACCTATCCTAGTTAGCCTAATCCCTTTTGGGGGAAAGTTTGGCTTCTGATGGTGATGGTGTTTGTGGCCTCCGCGGCATCTTGTGGAGTTTAGGGGGACTTGTTTTGAAGTAAGGGGCAAGGGGCATGAAATGATTCTTTGCAAGAACGCAGAGGGGGATGGAATAGGGCTGCTCGACGGGTGCTGGCTAGGGGGAGCTCTTATCAGATGTGATTGGCGTTGTGTGGCGGACCCACCAGCTGTAGTGCTCAGCCTGAGATAGAGATGGAGATGGAGGATGAGAGTGGAGCAAGATGGTACAGCGCAGCTCCCACGCGAGACTCCAACGCACATACTCCAAACTGTGCGAATGCAGAATAAGAGAAAGTACAGACTCTGGCTGGGGTATACCCCAACGGACTGACTGGACTGGACTGGACTGGACTGGCTGGTACTGGCAGAGGTACCGGCTTGGACTGGACTACCCCGAATACAACACAGGCCTGTGAGAACAGGCCAAGGGGCTGGTCTCACAGGCCTCCTTGGCCTGGTCTCACAGGCCAACAAGAGGTCCGCTACACGATCCTCGGCCTGTGATGGATCGCCTAGATACAAGCACGCTTCCGCCAAGAAGCGGAACTCTACCAAAGAAAAAGAAAACCCAAGTAGTATAGGATGCGGAGCAAGCTCCATGTTGACTCCATGCAATGCAACCTAGGATAAAAAATATCACAAAAAACAGCAATGTCACAACTATCAGCCTAAGTGAAAGCAGAAGCAACTAACTAGGATACATGTCCTAGGAAAGCAGAAAGTAATGACAACTAAATCCTAGAATGTTGGAGGCAGTAGCCTCAGCAGGAAACAACTGACTAATGTATAAGTCCTAAGAATAGCAAAAGCAGAAACAACTAAATTCTAGAAATGTTAGGGGCAGTAGCCGCAGTTTGAGAGCAACAAAGCAACAACAAGACAACCATATGTCACAGCAGGAGTGTGTTGCAAACCACATGGTGGGATGGTCTCTGAGGGTGGTGAATGCATCCTAGGAGTCGATAAACTCCTAAGGGCATCCACACATAATTATAAGGAGACACATATCATCAGATTTAATGACGGTAGGGAACTGAGAGCGAACATAACCAATGACCCTAACAGATAGACCATCAGGGCGGATAATGCTTGACTAAGGGGGTGACCGATATAGAGGGTCGACCATGCAAGGGAATAAGGGAGTCTGGTATACTGGGCGCACCTAGATGAAGCATGCAAGGCTACCTAACTAGGGCGTGAGGGCCAGCAGAGGGTAAAAAAATGATGGGTAAGGGAATCATGCAAATGACTCCTAAGGTGGGGGAAGTCGGAGTTGGATCCGTAAGCTGGGAAGCCAAGGCAACGCTATGGTCCCGATGCCTATGCGTATACCAAGGGAGAGCCCAACTAAGAGGAACCCGGCTAGGGGAGACCATCAGGCGACACCACCAGGGTATTGTACGGGGTAAAGTGGTAAGAGAGTGACAACGTCTGAAGTAGGCAGAGGTGATTGTGACGAAGTCCATGAAACTGCCAATGACGTCCATGATGAGAAGTCCGGAATGTCGTCGAGGAAGAGTTGCAACGTCGACGAGATGAAGTGGCAAAACTGAAGTGGATGGAGTACTGAGAAGTCAAAGACGTTGGAAGATAAGTCAGAGTCAATCGTCGTATCGAGCAGGACGACGATGAGTGCGTTGTGGACGCTCAGAAGCATCTGGTTGCTACTGAAGGTCTGACTCAGATGGAGGAGGCTTGACTTCAGCGTTCTCCTCAGCCGAGGGAGAAGGAAGAGGGTTAGTGGGTTGAGGAGGAGCAGTCAACCCAACACGACTCACACGGTTATAGGCACGCACTAACACGCGAGCGTGCTGCAAGTGCTCGAGGGGCTCCCAGGTAGCCTCCTCATCAGGGTAACCCTTCCAACGTACGAGATACTCGATGTGAGGAGGGTTGTCGTCGGTGACTCGACGACCAATGATGTCTGAAATGAGGAACTCCTCGTGGTCGTCAATTATGATGGGTGGAGGGCGCTCGTATGGTCGTCCAACAAAACGCTCAGGCGGTATGCGGTAGGGACGCAGTAACGAGACATGGTAGACATCGTGCACACGAGTCTGACGTAGGTAGTCAGGCAGCTTCACATGGAAGCTGACCAGGCTAGATGTCGTACCATAACCAACGGCTTGGAGAATGCGGCATGGGTCGAAGAAGCGACGCCAAAACTTGCGAAGCGTATCCACTTTGAGTTGTAAGTGGCAGGCGTCGACAAGCACATCATCACGGTGACCGACTTTGAATGGATGATCCATCCTCGATCGGTTCGCACGTGCGACCATGCAAGTTTAGGAAGCAGCTATGTGCTCATGCTCGATCTTCATGATCGACATCATGTGTGCAACCCAATCATCCAGCGCGGGACAACTCTGTCGGGGTGCATCTGTGACGGTCGAAGGAAGTCCGCGGGAACACGAGGGTGATAGCCAAGGTCTCAATAGTAAGGCGACATCCCCATGGCTGGTGAGACGGTGTGGTTCTAGCTATCTCCACGTGGGCAAGATGGAGATCCCACTACTGGTCGTTACGAACAATCTTTCGAAGAATATCTCCGACAGTCTTGTTCGTGACCTCGGTCTGACCATCAGTCTGGAGATGGTAAGACGAGGAGAAGCGGAGCTGGGTACCGTACACTTCGTGGAACCGTCGTCAGAATTGACTGGTAAAGTGCGGGTCACAGTCAGATATGATGCTCAGAGGTAAGTCGTGGTCCCGCACGACTCGGTCAAACACGATGTCGGCGACCTCACGTGCACTGATGGCATAGCGGCACGGAACAAAGCGTGCGCGCTTCGTGAAGCGGTCGACGACGACCAGGATAGCATCATGACCGCGAGGGGTTGGAGGATGAAGAGGACCGATAAAGTTCATTGAGATGGACTGCCAACGACCCGCAGGGATGGAAAGAGGCTGGAGCAAACCATAAGGCAGGTGGTTCACATTGTTCACCTCCTGACAAGTGGGATACTCTGCGACGTAGTCCTTCACAAAGTACTTTCACTTCGACCAGACGTACAGGCGGCTCACACGAGCCAACGTCTTGTGGAAGCCCATATGACCGGCGACTACCTGGTCATGGAACTCTGCTGCTGCCCGGACACGTAGTTGTCGAGTGGAGGGAACACAAATGTGGGGCTCTATAGTGCCCTGTGAACCGTCCCAGTACACAAGACCGTTGTCCCCAAGAGAGTAGTTCGAGACGGTCTTGCCACTCCGAAGGGTCGCATGGATGTCGCGATAGTCGGGGCAGTGGCGATACTGAGTGCGGAACTCGTCGGTCACCGAGTGATGGACTGTGGTGACCAAGATGGCGGCGAGTTGGATATGCTCCAGATTATGGTCAGGGTGCCGGGATAAGGCATTTGCAACCCGATTGGTCTCACCCTTGATGTGCTCAGTGGTGAAACTAAACTTGGATAGGTCGCGCCACCAGGGAGCCTGTCGAGGAGTGAGCTTCGACGTTGTCAGAAAAGCCTGGACAACAGAGTTGTCCGTGCGCATCGTGAATGGTGCCCCGTGCAGGTAGTGACGCCAGTGTCGAGTGGCATAAACTACTGCGAGAATCTCATGTTCATCAACAGTGTAGTTTATCTCGGCGGGAAGGAGCTGACGGGAGTAGAAGGTTATCGGACAATCACATGAGCGAGACTCGACAGTGTCATCCTCGGCGATGGTAGGAGAATAATCAATAGAAGGCTCGTCAGTAGCTGGACGAGTAGGCGTCAGGCGGGAAGAGGTGGTAGGGGTAGGGGATGGGAAGCGAGGGATGCGAGGATAAGAGGAATCAGGAGAGGAGGGGAAAATCTAAGAAAGCACTGCTCCTACAGCAAAGTCTGACGCATCGGTGTTAAGGATAAAAGGGCGATCAAAATTGGGTAGGTGGAGAACCGATGCACATGTCACCGTCTTCTTGAGGGCGTGGAAGGCGTCCTCGTGGAGGGGTGTCCAAGCCTATAGTTGGTTCTTTCGAAGGAGGGTAGAGGTAAGGACGTAGGAATACCTAGCGTATCCCTGGATGAAGTTACTATAGTAACTAGTGAGGCCTAAGAAATTGTGAAGCTGCTTGGCGGATGTGGGGACAGGTCACTCCGCAATAGCAGTGATCTCCGCATCATTCATGTGGTGACCCTGGTCAGACACATAGTGTCCTAAGAAATCCACTCTGTGTTGGGCAAGGCGTCACTTGCTCAGCTTGGCGTAGAAGTCATGTTTGCGCAAGCGGTCAAGGACGTCGTAGAGGTGTCTGAGATGCTCCTCAAGGGTACGGCTGTAGATCAGGATATCGTCGAGGTAGACGAGAACGTACTGCTCCAGGATGTCCATGAAGATGTCGTCCATCGCCCTCTGGAAGGTAGCAGGTGCGTTGGTGAGGCCGAATGGCATATCGTAAACTCATAGTGGTTGAAGCGCGATTGGAACGCTGTCTTCGGCTGGTCCGCTGCAACGACACGAATCTAATGGTAACCGCTACGAAGATCAATCTTCGTAAAGAAGCAGTTGCCTGCTAAGCGGTCGAAACAGCTCGTCGGAACGAGGCATGGGGTAACTGTTCTTAACCGTGTAGTAGTTGAGACCGTGATAATCGATGCAGAGACGGAGAGTTTCATCCGCTTTGCTAGCAAAGAGGACGGGTACAGCCCACGGGGAGTTGTTAGGTTTAATAAAACCCAGTCAAGAGCTCCTCAAGTTGACGCTTGAGTTCAGTGGCCTCGGGGATCAAGAGTCTGTAGGGTGTCTGGTGGTGAACACGATAGTCAGGCACAAGCTGGTGGGATGCCGACGTACGAGAACGACGATGGGAAAACGTTGTGGTACTCTCGATTGAGGTCACGAACTACGCGCTCTAGGTCAGCCGTATAGTGTGCGAGTTCCTCAGCGTCAGCGTCAGCGCTTGACGGCGGGGTGGACTCGACGGACGACAGTGGGAGGGAAGTAGAGATGGAAGCCATGAAGATAGAAGGAGGATCTGACTCAAGAGAGATGAGCTCGGCGTCTGGACAGGGTGGATCATAGTGCAATAGATCCGTAACGTTCACCGTAAAGAAGGTGACGTCGTTATGTCGGATGAAGTGGGTGAACTGCCGAGGCGAGGTGACAGTGATAGTAGGAGATGGTGTGGGCACGGAGGGCTCCGAGGGAGGAGGATCGGGTCGTGGTATCGCAGTGGTACCTATAAAAGGTACGCGTCTGTCCACACTTCGTTCTGAGAACGAGAGTGTTGGTCGCCCAATCGGCCTCGGTGCTTTGGAACCAACGAGACCACGGAGTATCGAGAATGAAATTGTACCCCGTTTCCATCACATCGAAATGTGCAGAGGAGCGGTGACGACGAGACGCCAGGGGATGATCAGTCGGCTCGAGAGTGAGGAAGAAAGAGAGGTTGATGACCGTTTGATCGAAGAAGCGCTAGGTCTTGTCATCTTCTAGGGTGAAGGAGATGGGAGTCGGAGACCCTGTCGTGGGTAAGTGGGCTTCTTTCACCACACGTGGGTGAATGAAGTCGCCCCGAGAACCGGAAGCGCATAGCGCTGAGTACACTCTCGTGGAGGTCCCCAGTTGTACTGGAATGGTCGAGAGGGTGCAATCAGGGTCAATGAGGATGGCGAGAAGGCGACGCAGTGCAGCGACATGGAGGGTGAGTCGCTCCTGACGAGCTTGGAGCATGCTCAAGTCCAGAAGGGAGGACAACGTCCTCACGAATCGCAAGCTTCTCGCTGCAACGGGTTGAGCGAATAGCTCGATGCGTCGGTAGTCGTGGAGAGGTAGGAGGGGAGACGGTGGTCTGCGGAGGCGCAGACGGTACTGCGATAGAGGGTTGAGTACACTCTGTTGGGTCCTACGATACCTCAACTCTAGTAGCGAGAGGGGCAAACAGCGACAGAGATGTCGGAAAGCCGACTACTGAGGAGGGCGCAGGTCTACACTGCATCGTGGTTAGGAGGCGTCGCGGGGATGAGAGGCGTCGGGGGGGGACTGAGCACGACGCCAGCGGGAGAGCTCAGCGTAGTGGCGGTCGAGGGCGACGGTGTAAGGGTACCGTGAGGAGGTATAACCGTCCTGGCGGCATCGCAAACACGCACGCCGGCCCAAAATGACCGCGCGCTCCTCAGCAGAAAGGAAACCACGAGGAGGGACAAAACCCTGAAGGAGGTCCTGCTGAGGGACCTCGGGGGGTGACGCGCCAGCGTGACCAGAGCGGCTGCGTGCCCGAGAGAGGGTGGAGAGGGCGAGTTGGAGCGCTCGGCTATAGGGAGGGTAGAATCCTCCAGGTGGTAGTGGACGGCCTCGCAGGGGTCGAGGTCGAGGTCGTCCCTATGGTCACCCTCAGGCGACAGCGGGGCAATAGCGTTCTGCTCACCATACTCGAGCGCATTGAAGCAAGGCGAGAAGTGGCGGCCCTGCTGCGTGGAACGGCGGGGACAATCGTGGAAAGGAGAACGACGCTGGGAAGTGTCGTGAGAGGAGGAGGGAGCGTAACCAATACGTTGAGGTTGGGAGGAGGAAGTGGGTTGAAGACGGGCCCGCATCCGCTGATGGGCCCTGGCAGTCTCGTAAGCCTGCAGGGCCGATGTGAAGTCATACCGCCATAACTCGGAACGATACTCGAGTGGAAGGTTGGCCAAGAAACGATCGATGAGGGCAGCCTCAGGGAGGAACGTCACATCACAAATGAGGCGGGCATCCTGAAAGACCTGGATGTGGCGGTCCAGGCCGGCAACGCCACCAGAGACGGACCAGTGTGTACCGACGACACGCTCGAAGGCGTCAGTCACGTCATGTCGGGCTCCGAAGCGATCCTCGAGGAACGTCTGAAAATCCATGAAGGTCGGGGTCCGACCCTCATGAAGGGAGTAAGTGTAGAAATCCTCCCAAACGTCGAAAGGATCGCCACTCAGACGAGTGGAGAGGTGAGTCACCCACGTGTCGGGTGGAACGCCCATGAGCTGGAGCGTGCGGGTGGCAGACTGCAGCCACTGGGACACGTGTATCCTGTACCGTCATACAAGGCAATGTTCGTCAAGCGGACGAGTGGTGCGCCACCGTTTTGGCGGCGAGGAGATCGAGGAGCAAAGACCTGCGCTACGACCAAGTAAGTCGGCGCAGGTCCTGGACAAGAGGGCGCAACTGACTACGCCCAGGCCGCATGGTAGAGCGGCGGGGGAAACAACGGCAGGCTGCGAGGGAGCTGCGGTAGAAGAGGTCGCAGCAACCAAGGGAGTAGGAAGGAGGTAGGATGGGGGTGGAGGGGGTGCAGGGCGAGGGAAACAAGCCTGCGTGGATGGAAGAGTAGAGGAAAAAGGGGGTGTGCCCGAAGGCGCGGCCACCTGTGAGGGGAGGGGTGGTTGAAGGTGTAAGAGGATGAGGTCGGCCCGGATCTGGGCCATGTCGGCCTCAAGACATCAGACATAGATCGAGCGAGGAGTAGTAGGGGAAGTAGACGCATGAGCGGCGCGGGGCATCCCATAAGGGGGTGAGCCAGGTGGCGTTGCAGTTGTGCGAAGGGGAGGGAGAAACGGGGCACCCGGAAAAGATGAGACCACGACAGCGGGCTGTGGTCCTATGGCCGTAGTGACCGAAATCTGGGCAGGTGCGCCCGTAGAGTGAGGGAAGGCCTAGTCCGTGGCGGTTGTCGCGCTAGGGGCGTGGACGGTCACCAGGATGGTCGGGTCGGGGGCAGCGGAGGAACAAGCTCCACCGTGGCCACGGACTGTGAGTCAGGAGAAGAGAGAGAGTTAGGAGAGGAAGGACGGGCAGTGTCCTGGAGTTGCCGCATGCCAACGGCAAGAGTCGCCACCTGCGTCTGTAAGGGCGCAAGGGTTGTCAGTTGTGCCTGGATGGGCGCAAGGAGGGACGTGAGGAGGGTGTGCAAATCCCCCTAGGGGTGATGGCCCTGGTCCGCTGGCACGGGTATG
Source organism: Chara braunii (assembly GCA_003427395.1). Lineage (NCBI taxonomy): Eukaryota > Viridiplantae > Streptophyta > Charophyceae > Charales > Characeae > Chara > Chara braunii. Next base: position 366,600 of record BFEA01000103.1, read on the forward strand.
GAGCCTAGTGTCGAGGTCGTCGCCACGTCGGCGGCTTGTGACACGTCGTCGCCCATGGGAAGGTGACGGGCCGGACTGGAGGGGGCAAAAGGAGGGTCACGTGAGCGGAGGGCGTAGAGGGGGGTTGTGGTAGAAAGCGACGGGCGGCGCTAGTGAATCTAGCGCGGGCGCCGGCAAAGAGGCAGAGGTGGTTCGGGTCCAGGGTGCCCGAATGGGAAGGGGAAGTAGAGAGAAGGGGTGATGGGAGAGTAGGGGGGTTAGGAAGACCCTAAACCCTAGAAAAACCCTATGAAAACCCTAACCGGAGTTTGAGTGGTCAGGGTAGGGTATCGGTGACCTAATCAAGAAAAGAGAATAGCAACCATGGAGGGGGAGAGGGAGAGAAAAATAAATAAACAATGAAATTTCGAGGAAAGAAATAAAAAAGAATAAATAATAAAAATGATTAAAGAAATAAATAAACAAAATGTGAAGAGAGAAAGAGTTATTTATTTTTTTGAAATTTTCGGCAACATTTTCTTACCCCCATGGGGTCAAGAATGTGCCAAGAGGAAGGAGAGACCAAGATAAGCACACAAAGGTTCAAAACGCCGCAAATTATAAATTTCAAAAAATAAATAAAGAAATAGTAAGTAAATAAATAAATAAATAAATGAGGAGGTGGAGAGTGAAGAGAGACTAAGTGTTGAATTTTTCAAAAATTTCGGCAACATGTCGTTAGCCCCATGGGGTCGACGTGTGTTGGCAAGGATATGACTAAGTAAGATGTAGAGAGTGGGGAGAAAAGAGAAAATTTCGGCAGCACTTCGTTACCCCCACGAGATCAAAATGTGCACCGAGAGCGGAAGTACCTAAGTCCTACTAGATCTAGAGATGCCGCAGAAAAAAATTCAAAATTTCAAAATAAACAAAAATGAAGAAAATAAATCAAAAAATGAGAAAGGAAGTAGAGAGAAGAAGAGAATTCGAATTTTGAAGAAATAGGAAATTTAAATCAAAAGAAAAACAAAAAGAAAAAAAACAGAAAAAAATTCGAAGTTGGGGGAGGGAAGGGGATGAAAAAGTGAAGAAGGAAGAGAGAAATAGGTGAAAAAGAGAAAAGGATGCAAGTGGAAGGTGGGGGGATGATGGGGTTATAGTTGGGGGAGAGGAGGGTGAGAGAATGGGAGAAAAAGGGATGGGAAAGGTGGGGAGGAGGATAAAAGATTAGTAGAAGAAGGTGAGTGGGGAGGGGAGGAGAAAGGATGGTGTAAGATGAGTGAAGAGGGAGGTAGGAGGAGAGAGGAGTGGTAGGGTTAGAAAAAGTGATTAGATGGTGGAGTGGGGAGGAGAGAGAGAGAGGGGTGGGGGAGTAGGTTTGTGGGGAGTGGTGATAACGAGCTCTTGGTTGACCAAGAGCAACAAGAGCACAAAGATTCACTGGATCTTGGTCTTCAAGATGTTGGTAGCCTGCTGCAGCAGCAAAAATGATGTTGGAGTAATCAAGGGTTGCCTGAGATCTTGATCAGCCACCCTGGTTGCCTGACGCGCAGCCCCCTAGCCAGGGGGGTCTTCACTGCTGGCAAACTGCTGGTGCGGCAGTGCAAAAATTAATGGTCAGCATCATCATCAGCAGTTGGGTGTGTTGAGATCTTGATCAGCCACCAGATTGGCCTATACTACAGGGGTTTTCAGCTCCACAGCAAGCTGCCACATGACACTGCAGATGGCCACGTGCGCAAGCAGCAGCAGGCAGGAGGGGGGGGAGGGGGCAAATAACAGACCGGTGTAGGGTCATACCCTGTTAGACTTTCGAGCCTGAATCGACCCTGCTGCGGGCCCCAGTTGGCTCTGCTCCGCCCGATCTCATGCTCAGGGCGAAGAGCGTTCGTCACGGGGACACCCCCACCTAGTGTTTTGCAATGGATGGGGATGGGCCATTTGCGACAGAGCTTTGACATTGGGGATGTAGCTCCGCCCTCTCGCCCGATGGTAGACTCGCCAAAACTTTTCGTCAATCGCGATTTTCCTTGATGCTGTGAGGTGTTATCATGCAATTGCTCCTTCCAATGCCCGAGCAGTCCAGGGGGTTTATTGAAAGTCTTTCTTCTTTTATGCGTAGGCCAAACGTCATGCATTCACTAAGCAGGAGCCCCCAAAACCTTGTTGAGCGTGCGGCCACCTTTCGGTTCGGGCCTGCGGACCATGTCTCGCAGTCCCCCTATGCCTCCCTAGGGTTCTGCCTGCACCCCTTTTTGGCCATCCTACCTGTGACTTTCGTTGCCGCATACATCATGCGTGTCTTTCTTTTGTCCAGCCTATGCATTTTTGTCCTATACACCCCTTAGTCTTTTCGGGGCCCCCATCCCGCATACATGCCCAAATTTTTCATTCTAATCTAGGCAGCCTTCTCGGTCGCCTTATGTCTTGCAGTTTGTTATTCCTAACGTTGCTTTGCACAACCATGCTCAAGATCTTATTCAAGGGCAAGGGTTAAGTCCACAACCTGTTTGATTTCGGTCCCCCTTTCTCTTTGCCGCCCGGCACATCCGGGACCCAGTCCCGCGCAATGACTCTTTACGCTACTTACCTGCACATCCAACACAATTTATGCAAAGCATCCCCCACACGGGGTCAACACATAATCCCTCCCATAAGCCTAAGTTCACCTTTCCTTAGCCCCTTGTGCTTTCCTTTTCCTTCCTCAGTCCAGGCCAATCTCTTCCCTTAGTCAGGCAGTCGGGGTAATGGTTAAGTCAACTGACCTTGACAAAAGTACTAACCCTTTCTAGTCCTTTTTTCAGACTTGCTTCCTCTCAATTACGCAAGCGTCTTCTCCCTTTCCTTCTTGGCGGCACAAGGGACCAACAACCCTCCTCTTGTCCATTTTCTCCACCGAGTGAGGGCAGATTCCTTTCACCGTTCGTTCCCTGACAATGTAACAAGTGAGTGAACGAAGGTTAGTTATACGCCAAGAGGGGAGAGCGGGACATGGTAAAGTCAAGGCTTTTAGAGTGTGAGAGAGGGATGACGAAGGGGAGAGGGAGACGGTGGTGAAGGAAAAAAGGCAAGAGAGAGGAGGAGAAAGAGGATAGGGGAGGGGGAAGAGAGAGAGAGAGAGAGAGAGAGAGAGAGAGAGAGAGAGAGAGTTCATATTTCTAGTCAATTCGCCCCCTACTTGTCCTACCGTCCTACCCAAGGTCCTCTTTCTACACCTTGCTTCTTTGTGCCCCCGTAGGTCATGGCCTTTGGTTGGTGAACGAGGTGAAGCGGGAAGGGGGAGTGAGGCGGTCGAATATGGTGGACGGTTGAGGAAGATGGAGGAACATGGTGCGAGGTGGTTGGCTATGGCGGACAGGCGAAGGAGATGGAGGAGGGAGATGGTGCAAGGTGGTTGGCTATGGCGGATGGGTGAAGGAGWTGGAGGAGGAGGATGGTGCGAGGTGGTTGGCTATGGTGGATGGGTGAAGAAGATGGAGGAGAAAGATGGTGTGAGGTGGTTGGCTATGGTGGATGGGTGAGGGAGATGGAGGAGGAAGATGGTGTGAGGTGGGTGGCTACGGTGAATGGGTGAAGGAGATGGAGGAGGAAAATGGTGCGAGGTGGTTGGCTATGGTGGATGGGTGAAGGAGATGGAGGAGGAAGATGGTGTGAGGTGGGTGGCTATAGTGGACGGGTGAAGGAGATGGAGGAGGGAGATGGTGCGAGGTGGTTGGCTATGGCGGATGAGTGAATAAGATGGAGGAGGGAAATGGTGCGGGGTGGTTGGCTATGGTGGTGGGTGAAGAAGGAGGAGGAAGACGATGTGAGCTAGGTGGCTATGGTGGACGGGTGAAGGAGATGGAGGAGGAAGATGGTGCGGGGTGGTTGGCTATGGTGGATGGGTGAAGGAGATGGAGGAGGAAGATGGTCTGAGGTGTCCGATACTTCGTCCTACTTTACGCGTCCGGCTTTGTCTCCCTAGGTTTTCCCTTGTCTCAGACTTCAAAAACCTCAGACTTGCAGTACTAGTCTTACAACAGATATGCAGAAATTACAGACTTGCAAAAAACACAGACTTCAGAAAACGCAGTCTTTGCAGATCTGCAGATCTGCAGATTTTGCAGATTTTGCCGTTTTTGTCATTTTTGCCTGAGGGAGAACCGAAAAACACAGGCTTGCATTTCCTAACCTAACGAGATCAGAATCAATCCTATTTTGGTGGGCTCTCTGTCTGTGCCCTATTGGAGCACCCTACCAAATTTGGTTAGATTTCGTAGTCGTTTTCCCCTACTTGCTGTTTTCGGGCCCCGTCCGGGCCCCAAGGTGAACAGTTCGGTAAAGTCCATTTTTCGTTTTTGCAAGAAAATGGACTCAGATGACCTGCGGGTTCTACAGGTCATCTGTTTATGCCTAGGATATGGGGTCTGTAAAGTCACAGCCCCCATACCTTTGTTTTGGCAGAGTTGGCTATAGGAGCCCCCCCAAGCCGCACCGGAGCCTTAGCATTTCCCGGGTCGGCTTTGCTCCGGGGGACCTTTTGATGGTTCTCAGCAGCAGCAGCAGCCTGGCTTGGCCAGTTATAAGTAGGAATAGCAGCAGCCCCTTACCTACCAGTAGCAACAGCTACATCAGCAGTCTCAACAACAATAGCCGCCGTAACAGTCTCCTACCTGCCTCCCCTTTTCTATGTTCAATTAGAGCGCAGGGGGGTTGAACTGCACAAGTGTAACTAAACTACACATACACATGAAGTCATGAAGGCAACAAGGACTGAATCGGAACACTACCAAGTGACAGATGAGTGAACTGCACAAGTGGGACTAGACTACACGTACACATGAAGTCATGAAGGCAACAAGGACTGAACCAGAACTCTACCAAGTGACAGATGAGTGAATTGCACAAGTGTGACTAGACTACACATACACATGAGATTATGAAAGCAACAAGGATTGAATCGGAAACTACCACATAACAAATGAGTGAACTGCACAAGTGTGACTAGAGTACACATACACATGAAGTCGTGAAGGCAACAAGGACTGAACCGGAACACTACCAAGTGACAGATGAGTGAACTGCACAAGTGTGACTAAACTACACATACACATGAAGTCATGAAAGGAACAAGTACGAAACCGGAACACTACCAAGTGACAAATGAGTGAACTGCACAAGTGTGACTAGACTACACATTCAGATGAGATTATGAAAGCAACAAGGATTGAACCGGAACACTATCAAGTGACAGATGAGTGAATTGCATAAGTGTGGGACATGCCAGTCCCTACTGTACCAGTCCGTATAGGCCGGCACATTCTCCTTCACTCTTTTCTCCCCCTTTGTTTCCTTCTCCCTTCATTTTATCTCTTTTTTTTTTCTTTTCTTTTATTTCTGATGTGACAAGTATCAAGTGGTTGTTGAGTCTTTTTCTAGGTCATGGATTTTCATCTATGGCCAGGTTCAGACTCAGCAGTTGACCGTTATATCTCGGATTACAATAATGACACCCCCATGCTCATGGGGGGCTCCATTTTGCCTCCGTTAGTCTCAATTATAAGCCCTCCTTGCTCCGATTTTTTTTTTATAGCCTTTTTTTTGTGTTGAGTCCCTTTGGTCTCTATTTTTTTATGCCTAGCTAGTCCAAGATATCTCGGACTGCTGGGTAGGCCTCCCCGCACCATTACTTTGCTCTCTTTTCTCTCATGGCTCTCCCACTTGATCCCACTTGCACTAGTGGTGCTAATATTTTCCACCGTCGAGATTTTGATCTTGACGCTGTCGTTTGCTTTGCGTGACCATTCCTCATGTCAGCTTATGGTTTCCTTGGGACATCTCAGGTCCCCGCCACTCTCCCCGTACTAATTTCATTTCTTTGTCCCGCCGATAGTCCCGTCGATAATTCCGTCGGTGCATGTCTCATTTTTCAACTATTTTTATTCGGGCCCATTTAATCCCCGGCATCGTTCCGGATGGCGTCCCATTTTTATTTTGGAACTTCCTTTTCCTTGTCCTTATTGGTTCCAATATCCCCTCCTCAAGTTCCCCATGTGTGCCGATTATTCTTGGTCGCGAGATCTCACCTCACGGTTGATGTTTACCATATTTATTTGTCTCATGTCGAAATCACTATTTTTTAACCTTTTGGGTTTGTCATGGCTCATTTTTCCCTTGGCGTAGGCATCCTTATGCAGTTCGTTATTTCTTGGACTGCAACTGTGGTCATTTTCCTAGTCCCACGGCCCACAACTTGCCCCAAATTGAAAGAAAATGAAGTGCTCAATTTTCAAGTACATTCGGGCTCAATATTGGCTCCGGATGCACTTAAAACATGTGTTTTCCCTTCCCCATGCAGTCCGTCGCAGCTCAGACTGCAATGGGGTTCAATTTCCTAGCCCCATCGCCCCACAACTAACCCAAAACTGAAGGAAAAAGAAACGGTCAACTTTCAAGTGCATCCGGGCTCAATATTGACCCCGGTTGCACATAAAACATGTGTTTCTCTTCCCCTATGCAATCCGTTGTATCTCGGTTGCATGGGGCCTTGATTTTCCTTGATTTTCTATGCAAAATCAAAAGAAATTCAAGGTCCTTTGCAACCGCCATATGCCAGAATGTGTCTGGTCACGGATGTATCTTCCCAAGTGGTCGTTTTTACCGTTAAGGTTCTTTTCTCGTTTCTCTTTTATTTTCTTTTCTTATTCCTCCTTTTCTGGACAGTAGGGACCTGTCAGTCCCTACTTGTGGCAGTCCCTACTGACAGCCAATTCACTCGCTCCCTCTCACCCCTCTTGTCTTATTCTTCCACCTTTTTCTTTTCTTTTTCTTTCTTTTTCTAGCATGTCAAGTGTCAAGTGGTCGTTAAGGTCTTTTCTAGGTCATTCCTCTTAGTTTTGACCCTCCCTATGCCCATGGTGCAATCCGTTACATCTCGGATTGCACTTGCGGCTCCCTCATGCCCATGGGAGTCTCCCTTTACCTCTATTTCTCTCACGCAGTGGCCCCTCGTACTCCGATTTTCTCCCGGAGACCTATTTTTCACATGAAGTCCCTTTTGGCTCCATTTTCTTGAGGGAGGCTGATCCAAGATTTTTCGGATTGCTCTCATGCCTCGTCCTTCATGTTTCTTTTCTTTTTCTTTTCTTTTTGGTCTCCCCGTTTGCTCCCACTAGTGTTTGCACTAGTGGTGCCAATATTCTTGGCCGTCAAGATCTCGATCTTGACGGTGCATTTTGCTTTAATTTTTAATTTTTTTTCTCATGCCGCTCCGCAGTCCCCCTTGAGACCTTCTCATGTCCCCGCCACTTGTCTCGTGCTAGTCTTTGGTACTTGTCCCGCCCGGTGGTCTCCGACACTTTGTCCCGTCGGCGGTCCCTGACACTTTGTTCCGTCGGTGGTCCCTGACACTTTGTCCCGCCGGTGGTCCCCGACACTTTGTCCCGTCAGTGGTCCTCGACACTTTGTCCCGTCGTTGGTGGTCCCCGATACTTTCTCTAGTGCTCTCCGGTCGTTAAGGTCCCGTCTCGTATGGCCTTGGCACCCCGTTGTGACCCTTACTTTCTAGCGTCTCGCGGCCACCAGGGTCGTCCACCTTTCGGCTTCACTATTCTCTTACCATCTGCCGTGCCCTGCTTGCTCAGTTTCTGGCCCCTCGGGTCCTTACCATACCGAATTCGAATGGCCCTTCTGGCCCCATGCTATGCCCCTATGCGCCCCTGTCTTGTCACTCACTTGCTCGCCATTGTCGGGTCCTTCACCCTGCGGTATTCAGCCCAGGGCATTATTCCTTTCTGCGATCCCGTCCTAGTCCTTTGTCTTTTCTCTCTTTCTTATCTCCTTTCTCTGGATTTCTCTGTTGTGCACACCTTGGCTATATACCGACTCTCAAGTGTCGGGACGTTATTCGGAATCCACAGGTCCCGACACCGGCCGTTGCTGCCCTGCTGGCCGCTGCTCGCCGCTCACCGCCAAGGGGGGGGGGGGGGGGGGGGGGGTGTAAATAGCTGGCACAACACTTCGTCAACACGAGCAAGCCACACAAGAGGACCATACACACACTGTGGCCAGTGTGTTATGGCAGCAGCTACGCACGCGCATGGCCAACAGTTGTCCAGGTTCAAACTCTGGCAGCAACATGCATGTCGGATCTTGATATAACTAATCCGAGAGCGGAGCGGGGCGGGGCAGCGTGGGCACGTGGCGCGTGTATGTGCGTGTGCAGCGGCCTTGTAGCGCATGCGTGTGCGTGTGTGGCGGCCTTGGCCTTTGGCGCGTGCGTGTGCGTGTCCGTGTGTGGCGGCCTTGGCCTTGGCGCTTGCTCGCAAGCGTAATAATCACTGTCTCGCCATGTATCACTTTTTTCCTGTTGCACCTTCCGTCAGTTTTTCCTGCTGTTTTTCGCTGGAAACGACCGAAAAACAGTAAAAAAAACAGTGTCAGCTTTTGCAGTATTTCCTGCTATGTGGTGTGGTGGGTGGGAGCGGGGAACGTTCCTGTTCTAATACCAGTGTGGCGAACCCACCAGCTGCAGTGCTCCGCCAGGGATAGAGATGGAGATGGGAGGATGAGAGTGGAGCAACATGGCACAACGCAGCTCCCACGCGAGACTCCAACGCACGTACTCCAAACTGTGTAAATGTAGAATGAGAGAAAGTACAAGCTCTAGCTGGGGTATACCCCAGCGGACTGACTAGTATCGGCAGAGGTACTGGCCTGGACTGGACTACCCCGAATACAACACAGGCCTGTGAGAACAGGCCAAGGGGCTCGTCTCAAAGGCCAACCAGAGGTCCGCTACACGTTGGGTAGCTTAGGTTGTCTGATGGGTACCGGCTGATGAGGGCGAACTCTGGCGCGATTGGCATTGGGTAGCGCTGGAGGCTGGAATTCTTGTGGGGCCAAGGAATTTCAAGGTGATGATGGTGCTCGACCCCTGCTGAGACGAGGGCCTCTGGAGTTCCCTACGTGGACGGAGTTTGGGAGGACGGATGAGATTTGGATGGAGGAAGTTGGTGGTGGATGCGATTGGCTCCGAGTATCTCGGCGGGTACCGGCCACTGGCCACTAACTCCACCTGGATCAGCTTGAGGTTCTTCCTTTCGATGATGGAGGCAGGATTGTTTTGCTTGTCTGTTCCAAGGGTTACGTGTTTTTCTAAATTTTACCCATCCTGTTTTTTGCTGACATAGCATAGTCCTTTTCATTTTCATTACCATCAAAGGGCGTTCCCTGCTCAGTTAATCCCCTGGATTCCAGGGTAATCAATGCTGGCAGGGCGAGGTCCTCTCAAATTTTCTCAAAAGAGATCCTTGTTAAACAAAATTGAAACCACTTAACGTTGGACCTCTGAAAATGTCGGACCCCCTTGGATGAATCTGGATTGGGATTAGTCGATATACATCGAAGGGGGTGTAGCATTTTCAGAACGCTGGACGGTTACGAGCTATAAACGTGACCTTTTTTTTAGGGCCAAATAAGTGGTTTTCGTTTTTGGGACAAATGCTCCAGTCTATTCGTGGGGAGCAGCACATGCTGGGAACCGGGGCCAGCATCCCATATAGAGTTACACAAGTCATTTGAGATACCCGGGTCAGTACCCGGCTTAGGCTTATAATCAATCTGAGAACTGCTGAAGAAATTCAAGAAGGAGAGGTTGGAAAGCTATGAATGACTACTGATCTCTTTTGAATGCTCAGAGCCCCTAGACTCCCAAACAGAACTCTCTAAAACTGTCAAACACTGTCTTTTTCCCTGTCGAGCATTCACAAAATATAAAATCGGGGGGGAGCAGCGCGAAGCGCTACCGGCGCCGCTGGTAGCGGTGGGAGCCTACCGGCAGTGGTGGGAACGCTACGGTTGGCTGAACTGGTAGTGGTTGGCGTTGGCTTGCCTGTCCTGCGTGGAGTATGGGCGAGACCTTCAACGGGCGGGCACCTGCTAGGTCCACCATAGCCTGTGCTATGGAGTTGGCTGCTCCAGCTGCTTGAATGGGCGGACAGCCAACCTGGCAGGCCCCCTCTCCATGCACTCTATCTATAACACCCACATATGTACCTAAGCTTCAATGAACTTTCGCTTATCTCTCTATACCATCTCGACTGCCTCGACAGTATCGAGATTGCCCTATCCTTCTCAATCCTGATGTACCGGCCCCCGACTGCTGGCCGGATACACTAAGGGCGAGTACAAATTTACTATGGAAAAGCTTGGAAGGCGGGAGCGGCGCGATCCGATGCAGTGGGAGAGTGTGCGGCGGTGGTGGCAGCGCTTCGACATATCCAAGAGCCTCAACAAGCCTCGTTCGACACATCTACTGACAGTGGTGGGATCGCCACCAGCAGAACCAAGGACGCACAGCGCTATGTTTGCACATCCTGTGAGCGGCAAAGCGACAGATTCTACAGGCGTGCAACTGTTTGGCCCACCACAACTTTTGCTATGGTGTTGGTCTATCCAGCTGCTTGAATGGGAGGATGGCCAACCCAGCAGTCATATATAATCAAACTTACTCAACCCAAAGCAACCTATAGGACTGTCTCGGGCAGTAGGTAATCTAAGATTATGAAGGCGTCTGAAGTTTACTTCATCATCAAGTGCCATGACGAGGCAGCTATCAAGCGTTACTTCTGAAGTATAATCAGTCCTTGTATTGGTTAGTCGTCATATATCACTTGGTCGTACTATTGGTCACTTCCATCCTATAATTCCTTCGTCACTCCCGACCGTTTGGAGGGAGATATTAAGTTGGGCACTCGTTGCTGCACGTGTTTTTTTTTTGTTTTTTTTTTAAGGCAAGAGCAGATTCCACACTCATTTTCACTCTGAAAAAACTGCGGTTCAAACCTGCGTATACTCAGACAGCAGACTGCGTGTGCCTGACAAACTGGCTACAGCGCACAATCCGTGTCGTCGAACCTAATTCCCGAGATGGTGCTCCAACAGGTACAACAACGAAGTTGTACCAATGTACCAACCAACGAACCAACCATACAAGGTAAGTGAACAAACCTCCCAGAGCAGATGATACCTGATCACCGAAGCTCTGCTAAAATTTATAGGGTTACCAAGTCACAAATATTGGCGGCGGTTTTTTAGTGCTTCCCTCTGGAGTTTAGCGGATTCATCTAGCCGACTTGGTAGGTCGGATTTAATTTGGGATGTTTTGTTTTGGCTAGATTCAATTTCCTTGCTATGATCGAGATCGCTTTGATAACTTCAAGGCTTCCTGTGCAGATTACCTGACTACAGACTCTGTGTTTCTTCAGCTCTTCCATTAGCTGATTGGATTCTCGGAGTTGGGTACCTGGCCATTTGTGTAGGCCAGATTGAAAGGAAGAATGGTATGATTATAATATCTAGCCATATCCCAGTGTCACTTTAATGTCTGTAGTGCTTTGAATTTAGAAGCACGTCAAAAAATATGGGAATATCTGTTGTAATTTCAAAGCTGGCCCCTAAGTAGTCGAGTTTGTCGGTTTGCACACATCTAGCTACAACTCCAGGGTTGAGTCATAAAAATTGTCGCCAATTTTCTGATGCAATTTCATAGGTGAGATCAGTTGTTTATAGCTTATAGTTTGCTTCTTGTAGTATGGTTCATAGTCTTGGCAAAACAAAGTAGATACACGTAATTTGGTATCCTTGCACTGCCTCGAGTAGACATTCAGAGCAAAGTTCATGGAACTCCTAGCAACGGCGCCATCTTGATCAGTGAGAGTGTATCAAGGGGCGGTGGGAACGCTACTGGCTAGGTGGTAAGAGAGACCCGGTAGAGAGCAAACTTGAGTTGCACCCATTGGGATCACTATACAACGAAGATCCAAGGGTGCGTGGTGGGAAACCCGTCATGGCAGCTCAGGCTTTTTACAGTATTTTTGGATGGTAAGAATATGAGGGAAGCTCTGAAAAAGTTGAGGGGTCAGTGTGAGTGAGTGTATTTAGCTGTTGCTCGACTGTTCCCCACCTCCTGGAACAGAGGTGGTCTTGTGGAGTGCATCTCGGATTGGAGTCTTGATAATGGTTTGCCAAATGCTTCAGTCTCACTTTCTACTGTTTGTGGTTTAGGGCAAGTTGTAGCATTGTTGTCAGTGATAATTTTTGGAAGATGCCTGTAGAATGAGTTAGGAAAGGGGACGCTGGACCCGGTTTCCAGCACAAGCCGAAGCTGAGTAATGGCCTCAGTTCTTCCGGGTTGTTTGTGACTCTTGTGAGGTATTCCCGGCCTCCTCTCTATTTGCAATGAAACGATCAATTTCTTCCAAATATATATATATATATATGGAAGCAATACTGCAAAAAAAGAAGATTGTTTGCCATGTTGTATCATAAAAACTAAAAAGAAACACACATAACATATTTGCAAGAACAGCAATCTTAGGTGTTATAGAAAAGAAAGCTGTGACAAAAGTAGGAGAACCCTCGTATACATCAGGTGCCCGCATATGAAAAAATAAAATTCCCATGAAATACCACTCAATTGAGTCCCCAAAAAAGTCATTTCATAACCAGTCAAAATTTTGGCTAATTCTTCAAAATTGGTCACTCCTGTAAATATACAGGGTAACCGGCGTTTGGGACGGGCCGAACGCCCGAACGTACGGGACCCCTTGGGGAAAAAAAAAAATAAAAATCAAAATAATCTGAAGAAAACATATCATACGAAGAAAAATAAACGAAACGACATTTTCCTGAGCATTACATCCAAGTTCCTTACCAGATTTGAAATAAAAATAAAATACGGAAACTAAAACTAATTAAAAAAAAAAAAAAACTAAAATTACCGAGTGAGCGAGCACGTTTTCGACACCGCCATCTTTGGCAATTTTTCAATTTTTTTTGGAATATCCAGATGCCCTGAAAATTCACAGATGTGTACTTTACATAATACAAAACGAATTAAAAAAGTTTCAAAAAACAAAAAAAAAGTTTAGGCCCCACAATAAAGTGAAAACAAAAAGTAAAAAGTGAAAGAAAAAAAAAATAGTGAGTGGGCGAGCATGTTTTGACACTGCCATCTTTGGCGATTTTTAATTTTTGTTTGGCTTTGCAAAATGACTTCAAAATTTATAGGCATGTACTTCACATCATAGAGAACTTACAGAAAAACAATCAGAAGAAAGAGCAAAATAATTTCTTCAAATATCCTATTTATGTAGGAGGTAATCGTGGAAGAGGGCAAATTTATCTCGATGGTAGTAAAAGTAATAATACTATTTACAGTTCTTCTGCTGAAGGACAAGTAGACGTGCTTCTTTCTGTGATTCTGGGGATAAAGGAACATGTACAGTCATCTGATCTCCATCGAAGTCTGCATTAAAACCAGTACATACTAATGGATGTAATAAAATTGCTTAGTCAAGAATAAATGGTAATTCTCTAGATCTTTTAAACAAAGTTTGAATCTACTCTCATCCTGAAATTCACAATAAAAATAAGATACAAAAATAAAAACTATACTATATAAAGAAGGTATATAGCTACATATAATATCTCAAGTCAAATATACATATCATTATAATATATACTATACTAACAATGAATAAATTCTATATACCGGGCAGTTCCGTTTGTGACGATATATATGGGGTTGTACGGTTTTTCGAACCTTAAACCCCCTTTTTGTTTTCCAAATCGCATATTTTTTGGTATTAAGAAAAATAAGAATCGAAAACTGTGGAAAAAAAAAAACAAGACAAAAACACAAAAAGAACTTCAAAGAAGATTTGTTTTCCTTCTTTTTTTTGGTTGTGTGTGTGTGTGTGTGTGCAGGGGAGGGGGGAGGCGGGCAACCCCCCTCCCACCAATCAATCAATCAATCAATCAATCAATCAATCAATCAATCAATCAATCAATCGGAAAAAAAAAAGCGAAAAAAAAAGTGCACGAGTATGTGTGTGTGTGTGTGTGTGTGCGTCGAAAAACATTATCCATGGCGTACTCGCCACACACCCCACCTATCACAGTGGTACACCGCAGTCCGGGCATAACCCATCTAACGCTACTCATTGCCACCCTACTCCCATGCAATCACCATTATTTGACATGCGTGATTAACCACGACCAGCGCTCATGTATCCCCATGCTATTCATTCGTGAAAACCAGGGAAGAGATAGAAGCAGAGCCATAGCAGGGAACAAGGATGACACAGGATGACTGCACTAATCGAAGTGGGATGCAACGTGGGAAGCAAGATTGCCTTCTCCTGTTTCTAAAGTCCACAGATGGGACCTGAGAGGAGTTCATGCAAGTAGCAAGCTGACAGTCAATCCTCCTGAAAAACAGGGAGAAATCAATGCCGTTCAGGGATCCTTCGGCCAAATGAAAGGATGTGTTGCGTGCGTAAATGACGTGCATTCCTGACTTGGTGGGGGAACAGGAACCGGACCGACCCTCGCCAGAATGGATATGGAGCCAGGCTCAGAACAAAAACAAGAAAATGAAACCAAAGGGAGCAAACATTGTTCAGATATCAAGTCAAGTGGCCTGTAACAGGAGGGCCCAAAACATTGCACCTCTCAACGGCAGCAACCGTCCTGAGAAAGGTGATCCACCTTCATCATCGCCAAAGAATATAGTGGCTTGACGGGGGCGGAACAGGCGGGAACAGGCTACAGAGCCCGGATGGATCTCGGCCCTTCGATACAAGCTGACCACATCCATAGTACTGGTTATGGGAGGCCTACTTGACAAAGATATGCGTAATATGAGGACAGAATGAACTCAGCCGTTAATTCAAGGGGGGGTCTATGAACTTAGTCTCTAATTCAAGGGGGACAAACAGAAATAGTGACTAAATGCTTTTAAAAAGAGAATGCATCAGTGATCACACAGATATGCATGCTAGCTCGGGCTTTTTTTATGTACACTTTTAGCCCCTTCCCTTCTGGTCTGCTTTATGCAAATTCAACCCAGGCAAGGAGTTTGGTTCGGAAGTACATCCGTTGAACAGACATCGCACGTGAAGAAAAAAAATTGCAATAGCTCCTATGCTTTTCAAGTCCAGTTTGGAGACAAACTGTACTGTGAGAGCAGGGCCCAGGGCCCAACTTTCCTTCATTGTTTCCGTATCTGAAGTCGGTTATGAAAGTTAGGGCATACTCACACTGGGACCTTTTGCTCTGAGCTGTGGATGCAATTGCAGTCAGATTCATCTGGGTCTAGCCGTAAATGCAGTCAGATACGTTTAGCAAAGTCCTTGTGTGGTGAGCATGCCCTTACTCCTGGGATAACTTGACTGTGGCAGCAAGATGGTTATGGCAACATTGCTTTCCTGTTCTTCGATACGCATTGTATTCGAGTTTTTCAAGAGAGAGCAAGATGGTTATTATGGCTATCAAGATGCAAAAGAGAGTTCACCAAGTGAGAGGAGAGTTGAAGACCTCCCACAGGGAATGCAAGCTGGGATGGGACAGCGATGCAACGGATTAGAATCAGTAGTTTTGCCCTACCATCTTCCCCCGAACATAAAGCATACACGTTGTATTCGAATATTCCGGCTGTTCAAACAGAGCGCGCACGCGTTGTATTGGAATATTCCGGCTGTTCGAATAGAACACAAATTCGAACAGAAAGCGATCTTTGTATTCCTGTACAACGCATATGCGTTATGTTCGGGGGAAGACGGTAGCGATAAAGCATTGTTAAGATGGCGATCCTTAAGGAGATGAACCAGTGGCTTGCAAGATTCGGCAGTTTGTGCATGGCTGAAAACTTGCGAAAAGCCAGCAGCGGAAAGCTATCATGCATGGGAGTACGACGGGGAACACCTCTAAGTTGGAATTGGGGCTTGCAGCAATAGCAGCGGGGCCTGCAGCAATAGCAGCTGCCTCCTCCTCAGATGACAGCTAGTGTTGGCAGGGCCAGCACATCTGGTATCGGGAGCATAGGACCTGTCCCTCCAGCTGCGAAGCACCATTGAGGGAGTGTTTTCTTCATCGCAACTCCTTTCATTCAGGAGACACACCCTTCACAGATAACTTAGACAAGAAAAAAAAAAACAGCCTGGGTGCTCAAAGCAGCAGAGGGGCTTCGTCATCCACAATCTGCTGAGACTCCGCCTCCTCCTAAGGAGAACACAGAGATGAGGAGCCTAATCTTGCAATAAATAGTGACATGATCACCAATATAAGAGGCTCAAGGAAGTAAACAAAACGTTTTTCAAAAAAGGTGAACAAAACGTTTTTCAAAAAAGGTGAAAAAAACAGTCAGCATAAAAAAAAAGACAAGAAGTTATGCAATCAGATGAGTTGATACGCACAATCAAGTTCAGAGTACTCTTGATTATCCTCCCTGGTGAATCAGGGTATACTACCTTCTTCACCGGAATACAATGTACGGTCCTTGTTGTTGTATTTAATGACCGTACGTTGTATTCGGGTGAAGAAGGTAGAGGCCCAGTAGGGCGTGATCACGGATCAGAAGCTTCACTTTTTTTGTCCTCCGCATGGAGACAGAAAAACATTGTGAACACCAAAACTTTTGGTACCTTACCTTATCTATCTCTCTTCTTGTTTCACAAGCATTGGCTGTACATTGTCTGAATTAGCGTTTAAAACGGCACACTATCTCTCTTCTTGTTTCACAAGCATTGGCTGTACATTGTCTGAATTAGCGTTTAAAACGGCACAGGTTGTCCATAAATATTAAATAATGGATTCTACACAATTTCTACTTTCTTTTTTTTTTGCCCGTTCCCTTGGCTGTCTTTTCAAAGGATGGATCGATTGGGGGACAGTTGGAATCTCGTTATTCCATTCATGCGCGTCACTAATTCGCTGACAGGCATAATGGGTTCTAGTTGTGCATCACTAATTAGTAATTACTAATTACTAATTACTAATTTCCAATTACTAATTAGATGACGAGTATAATGGATTGTAGTTGTGAGCTCTTCCTCAATGGCAGACATTCATTCTGCGACTGTCACCAGCAGTTCTCACAGGTTGTTTTGCATCTCACATTCCTTCCATCTCAGCGGCATGAGTGCTCACATGCCGGCCATATGACGTTACGAAAGGGTCCTCACAGGTTGTCTTGCATCTCACATTCCTTCCATCTCAGCGGCATGAGCGAGTACATGCCATCTCACATTCCATCTCAGGGGCATGGGTACATGCCGGCCTTATGAATTTAGGAAAGGATCTTCACAGGTTGTTTTTTTTTGCATCCCACATTCCATCTCAGCCGTTGTTTGGCATCTCACATTCCTAATTAGCTGCCAATTGAAATGCAATGCTCATCTTCTTGAACCTTTTTCATTTCAGCGGTGCGCAAGTACATGCCGCGCATGTGAACACAGGGATCTTTGCATTTCAAATTTCAAAATACTAACTTTTGTGGCAAGTGACAGAAAGGGAACTTGCATAAGAAAGATTCAAAAAACTTCAAATGAAAATAGACGGTTTGGACCTTTGCTACGTAGGGAACTTAACTTACCTTGTTGGTTTATTAACTTTATTTGGTGTCCACTGTATGGACTGGTGACAGGTCTGGCTTACAAAAGGTGTGAGACGCTTGTTATAATAATGACCCTGAAAAAACCTCCTGAAAGTTTGGGGCTCTGATAGCCGCTTCTCTTTTTGGCTTCCTTCCTCAAAATACCTTGTTAAGGACTCAGAAAGAGAGATCTTCGGACATTTCCCAGCCTATTGTTGTCCCTATTGACGCTGGTGGCAATGGTACTTCAATGGATGGCAATGGTATTCAACTCTCTGGAGTCTCTCCTGGGCCCAAAAAAGTGGGGGAAACTTCCCAAGTCCCAGACTTAAGAACAGCAAGGATGTCACAGCGGAAGGCCCCAAATAGACACAGGATTGTGCACACAGGGCAGGAAGGAAAAATAGAGATCAGACAGCGGCTGAACGACGAGACAGAGTGGTCTCTGTCAGAGTCTGTCTGTCCACTACGTGCTCGGGAGTTTGGCAAATAGTGCCGCTATCTGGGTCTGGGTTTCCGAATTCTCAACGCCTGAGAAGTGAAGTGCAACAAGCACTTGGGTTAAGTCATTGGGGTGCGATGGCCCTGGCGCAGACTCAATCTGTCATGTGACGATTGTGACCTACCGGGAGCTCTACGCCATGACTCGTGACTCGTGTCCAAGCAATGTATGCAAGCAGAGCGTCAATCACCGAGTGCAGAGCTCTGAGGATGAACGGCATGGATGCAGACTCAGTGTGGCATGCAACTGGCTTCTCTGACAGGGAAACAGCCCATTCATCAAGTGCAAGGACAACAAGGTTGCTTGGACATCAGTCATCGCATAGGTCTCCGATCGACACTGCTGCCCGCTGACTTGATGACGGACTGTTTTCATGTGAGGGAAAGCACCTGGCAGGGAAAGCAGGTCAGATGAGCCTGACAAGGAAACAGCCCTTCATCAACTTGAAGCGGAATGACAGAAATATCGAGCAGACATCTGTATCATCACGATTTATTTATGTCCGAGAAATACACTGCAAAATTGTGCATCAAAGGCTGTCTGTCGAGATCCCAGTGTGATGGCATAGATACAGATACAGTGTGCCCACGTGATTCACTTTCTCTAACAGGGAAAAGTCCGTCATCAAGCAGAATGGCGTCAAACCACACGAGTAGACCGACCGCGCAGGCAAACTTTAGAGTCAAAAAAAAAAAGAGTCATTCCGAAAAGTTAGGGGGCTTACCCCACGACGGCCCTCCGGGGGGTAGGCGGGAAACAAAAACTGTTGTCCCATGTGTGTGCCAGGGTTGGCACTGGCGTCGCGCGGGATAAATAAAAAATGTCCACCCGCCCCAGGCCCGGCCTGGGGCGAGTCCCCTAACTTTTAGGAACGACTCATTTCGGTTTTCAGAAAAATGAGGCTCCAATGTACTTGCGGTTTAATGTCAATCAGAGCTGCGATGATTCAGGTCTGCAAAATGCACAGTAGAGTGTCAGTCAGAGACCAATCACATCCCAGCCACAAGCATCAGAAAAGCAGCATTTTGTGAACAATATTAACAGCATTTATTTATATAATATAATATAATATGATCCCTGGTATGAGGCCTTTAACCGTCGTAACAGTGGCCCAAGGGAATGATGTTCAATGAACCAAACACACTCAAGGCAACGCCCCTGGCGCAATCATGCAGGTTAAGAATTTAAAGAGGTAGAAATTCCATAGAAATTCCATAGAAATTCCGAAACCTCTTATATCTGATGACAACTCCTATATCTGAGAGCTTCCTTCATGGACATTGAACTTGATCAAATTCTACCGCAGACATGAAATTTACAATGCCTAAGAACTTAGTAAAAACTTAAAAAGTCCTAAATTATTTGTCTAAATAGGAAAACAATACCAAAAAACATAGGGAGATGGACCACTCTGAAAGAAGCTGCACTGGTATGCTGGTGCAGGCCCTTTGCTGGAAGGCGAATCGGAAACATTTGGAACGCCTTTCGACTGTGCCCTGTGCCAGCATGGTCCACTTTTGGTCCATAATACTATGTATGAGGACACATACTATTACGTAAAAAATAATTAACACCCGCGTGAAGACCACAACTGAAAGCAAGCAAGCAAGCAACGAAGACCCGCAGACAACCTGGTACAAGTGCTCTCCTTACGAGGACGGCAGCATTGAACAGATCTCTCCTTTTGTGCGCACCACTACGGTAGCCTACCGGGTAGTCCCCGTTTATCACAGGACGAGTCACGCCTGAGAAAGAGAAAGCCTGCCTACACTGCCCTACAGAGTGGAGCTTTCGGGAGGGGAGAGGTTTTTGTAAACATTCATTAAGAAGAGCGCGACGTTCCGGAACAGCTTCGATACACCACCGACTGAAGAAGAAAAAAAAGCCCGTCTGTCTACACCACCCTACAGAGTGGAGCTCTCTGGAGGGGATAGTTTTTTGTAAACATTCATTAAGAAGAGCGTAAGGTTCAGGAACAGCTTCGATACACCACCAACAGTGGCGAATCTAAGTTCGGTATCCCCTACGACGTCAGGAAAATCATCTGGTTTAGAAGAATTGAAACCTCCTCTTAACCATACCATGTTCGTAAAACCTGCATCGTACAGCTCCTCAACGGCAAGCAGCGACCTGCGTTCACAAACCCAACATTCATGGAAAAGACCCTTTATCATTTGTCCATTTGGTGATTGATCCAATGAGCGAGTGAAGCACTCAGACCGTGTGCTGGCAGAGAGAGAGAGAGAGGGAGTGCTCA
>BFEA01000103.1:435755-452226 GCA_003427395.1 Chara braunii
CTCTCTCTCTCTCTCTCTCTCTCTCTCTCTCTCTCTCTCTCTCTCTCTCTCTCGCGCGCGCGCGCGCGCGCGCGCATCATGGGATCACATGTCAGCGCCCCGCCTGCCGCGGCATGGCCGCGGCGCGCCTGTGACTTTTTATTATTAATAGCAAGATCGAGACCGGAAACCATATGGGTTTGATTTTTGGGCATTGGAGGAAACAGTGTAACAGGTTCTCTATTTGGCCCTCTGAACAGTTGGCGCATATCTCGTTTAAGGGGTTTCTATCCTCTTTTTTTCTTCTAAAGTTCAGCCATTGATTGAGCAGGATTGCTAGGTATAGGATTAACCATTGTAGACTTTTGAACTTGGGGGGGTGTAAGGTTGCTATTTGATTCCACGGGATTTCTTTTGACAACTCAGG
Source organism: Chara braunii (assembly GCA_003427395.1). Lineage (NCBI taxonomy): Eukaryota > Viridiplantae > Streptophyta > Charophyceae > Charales > Characeae > Chara > Chara braunii. The sequence goes on from BFEA01000103.1 coordinate 436,162, forward strand.
ATCTACTTCGAGGTGTTTCGTCCAGCGGTCTGCTAAGACTGTGTCCGGTGCTGTTGATCTACTTCTAAGTTTATAGCCTAGGCTAGTGGTATAGTTGATCAGGTTGATTCTGCAATCTATTCTTGTGAATTTTTGCTTTATGTTCCAAGCCCATTCTGTTGGGTCAAATTCTAAATCCTCTATTGTGGTTTGTGATTGGAATATAATAAGTTCCTCGTTTTCTATTACTCTGTGCTTTCTTAGTTTGCTTTCATTGACTGTAACTTGTGCTAACGAGTTTTTGTTGACTTGGCAGTAATCTGCTCCTGGCTCTTCAAGGCTATGCATTTCTGCCATCTTCCTCTCTTATAAAGGCTAGAGCATGCTCTTGGGAACTCATGTGTGTCATTACTGCCCAATCTCCTGTTGACCATTGCTTGTCCTTTTTGAGGGTTGCCGTCCACTCCGGCGGGATGGAGTTTGTCATTTGTTGGAGGCTTTGGGTTAGATTGTGGCAGCCTTTGAGTTTTTCTCTGAGTTGTCGGGCTACCTTCCAGTCTTTTTCTGACTCATCCCAGATATGCTTGATTTGCCAGATGCCTCTCTCCAACCACGACCCCCATCTTGTGTCCTTTGCTGTGAGGGTGAAGGGTATGCCCGGTTTGGCTGAAGAGGCAGTTTTTATCTTCACATATTTTTATAAAGAAACAAAGACTATGTAAAAGGGACGCTGGAACCGGTTTCCAGCAGGTGATGCTCCCCACCAATAGATGGAGTCCCTACCCAGGTGTTAGTGTTGCCTGCTCTTATCAGCAACACTAACATTGGTAGGTTTTGATTAAAAAAAAAAGAAAAAAAAAAGGGTGAAGGGTATGCCCTCGTTATTGGCTAACCATGGGTTACAGACGAGTGGTTGTCTGAGGATTTCTTCTTTACTGATGGATTTTCTTACCTTCGAGGGGAAGATCTCTCTCCATGCCTTCAGTAGTATCTTCCAGAAGTTGAGTCTAGGTTTGTTTTGGGACTTGTTCTTTATGGTCCATGATTTACTTAGGATCCAGAAAGTACCTTCCATGTTGTCTGGAGTACTGAAAGTTGGAAGATGTTGTAACCCTTCAAGAGCCAGGGTTCTCCAAGCCAATTTAGGACTCGTTAGTAGTTTTATGATCCACTTGGTTTGAAGAGCTTTTATTTCGTTGGCCGGGGCCAGGACGCTTAGTTCTCCTTGGTCTTTCTTTCTTGTTACTTTGCTGATGCGCCGAATGTTCCTGTTTTCCCTGCCGCTCTTCCTAACCTGTCCTGCTCCTAATTACAACTTTTTTCTTGTTGGACCCCCCCTTAGCGCAGACCACCTCCCTGTGCCAGAAGTCTGAAGCCTGTGCTTTTAGCCTCAGTCCAACGCTATACTAAAGCATGCAGCCACCGACCCACCGCCACCTCACCAGGCCTCCCCTATCTCAACATTTCCATCTCTACCCTTCTCCCGGGCCACCACCTCCCGGCCTTGGGCATGCCATTCTCCAGTTAGCCGAGCTTCCCCGTTCCCAAGGTACCCCTTACAAATTGGGTGATGATAATGTCCTGCTGTTTGGTCGGGTACTCCCTGATTTGCTTCCTTGCCCTGTGCCATTCCGCTTGGTATTCAACTTCCAGGGCCTTCGTGAATCCCCGCCAGGCCTCGTCCTGTGTAGTCGTTTGTCTCTGACTCTCTGTATGGTCTCCTCACACCGCCTTTTCCAGACCATCAAGAGCGCCAGTGGCCTTACTCTCCCATAAAGTTTTTTCTCCCATTTTTCGAGAGTGCCCTGTGGGATCCACGAATCCCGTGAGTAAGGCCATGCTGTCTGTCCATAACCCATACCTTGCCCGTGGTATCATTCCAGAACTCCCTCACCCTGTCCCACAGTTGTTCGGCTTTCGGACACTATAGCATACAGTGGATGACGTCCTCTGTTGCCCCTCCGTCACAGATCATGCAGTTTTCCTGTGTGGCGCCCCCGTGGGGCCCCTCGTCCTGTGCTTGCTTAGCCACTTGTTGACTGGCAGAGCCTGATAAATTGTGAGCCATTGCATGCTTCACACTCTGGTATTGCGAATAGCTAGAACTTCCTGCCATGGTATCTTGGGGGCAGACTCCCAAGATTACCAGCTCCATGCTTCTTTCACCGTTGGGCCAGTATAAAATCCCACGAATGTTTGCCGACCTTTTTCTCGACCTGTACCCCAGTCTCGTACAGTAGTTGAGAACACCCACCCTTCGCTCTACCCCCGGTGCTGTTGTAGCCAGTTTCCAACCCACTCGGCCGCGGGTCGAATCCAAGGTCCTGTATGGGTGTGGTGGGTGCGTAGGTTTTGTACTCCTCGTCTTCGACTACTGTGATTTTCTGAGAAGGTGTTGCTTAACCACCACCTGGGCCCGACAGGTTCTACCCACCAGACTGACCATTTGACCAGGTTCCTTGATATTATACATACCCATCAAGGCCCAATGTCCAGCCGTCCCTTCCATTTTGATGAAAAAAAGGGCCACTGTGGGGAGCTCCTCCATCACCCATGTCGCCCACTCTCCCCTCACCCAGGCGGCTTTCCTGAGGAGCCTGGTCCACAAAGGTGGGATGGATATCGAAAGTTCGTTGAAGTTTTGTTGGAAGTCACAACAGCCTTCCAGGAGTTTACAGAGCTCCGCATGAGTCTTCCATTGTTTGTACTCTTCCTGCCAGATTTGCTTGACCATCCAAACTCCCTTCTTTAAGATAGAGAGAGCAGTGCTCTCATTCAGACTGAGCAGTATGCGGGAGAAGGTCTGTAGTATGGAGTGTTTCTCTGTACTCTGACGATGTGTCTATACTGTGAAATGTAATCCTCGGCTACATTGTTATTTTCAATTCTATCTGTAAGCCATGGGTTGCAGAAAAGGGTTGCATTAAGACCTCCCCCCAAGTTGATGGTTGTTTACCTTCGCTGGGAATATTTCTCGCCAGGTTTGGAGAAGGTGTTTCCAGCAGTCCCGGGTGGCCAGTTGTCATCACCCCCGTTGGGATTCCTCCTCTGCGATTTCCTCTCGTCTTGCACTCCAGGAATTGGACATGATCCAGAAAAGGTCTCGCATATTACCAGGAGTGTTAAGTTTCAGCAGCTGTCTGATTCTGTGGAGCCCAAGTGATGCCCAAGGCAGGTTATGCTGAGACAGCAGTTTGATAATCCAATTAGTTTGGAGGGCTTTGATCTGAGTCTCCCGATCCAGTATGCCCAGTGCCCCACGGCCTTTGGCGAGTATGATATATTCCCAGGCCACTCTGGGGAGGAAATTCTACTTTGCAGGATTGCCTGTCCGAAGATAAGCCGCCACCCTCCTCTTGAGGGCCTTTCTAAGTTGAACACTGGGGGACCAGATTGTAATGGCGTACCACAACATGCAGAAGATCGAGTCGTTCAGTGCCCTACCAAAGACTGAAGTGTATATGTTGGACCAGGCGTCTAATTTGTTCACCATTTTGGTCAAGATTTCCGGGGCCATTGCACGATTCCAGCCCACATATTCGTTAGTTTGATACCTAGGCATCTCAAAGGAGTCCCTTTTATCCTGCCATGGAAACCCCACCGGGGTGATCGCTTCCGGGGGCATGGGCATGTCCGCCAGCCACCAACCCATCGTTTTTTTTTTGCCAGTTGATTTTCATTTTGGAGGCCAAGTAGAAGGCCTGCATCACTCGGGTCGGAGCCTAAAAGGACGAGTTTGTGGCCCTGATCAGTGCACTGAGGTCATCTGCAAACAGCAAGGTAACCAGCAATGCCACTGCATCGCCCCCTGAATGGCGTTCAGCAACGAGTCTTTCTATTGAGGAGTCCTTGCACAGGAAAGAAGCAATCGATTCCATCGTACGAAAAGATTGGGGTTGCCAGGGAATTCCCTTGGCCGACCGATTGGGTCATTCTATAGGGGGCGGACAGAAAATCATTCACCTGGACCTGTCCGTGGACATGGTTATAGATAACCCTTACCCAGCGCTAGAGGTTTGACCCGACCCCCATCTTCTCCATGCATTGCTGTTGGAAGTTCCAGTTGACCCGGCCATATGCTTTTTCAAAGTCCAAGAAGAGGATGGCTGCGTTCAGTTTCCCCAGTTGACCTGGTCATATGCCTTTTCAAAGTCCAAGAAGAGGATGGCTGCGTTCAGTTTTTTGTCGTTAATGTACCTAACATCCTCCGACAAGGCCATGATGTTGTCTAGAATGAACCGCCCTGGCAGTGTTGAACCCCCCGACGGTCGGCGGCCCTTGACTGGTCGGCTGCCGACCCGCCGACCGATCGACTGGTCGGCACCTAGCGGTCGGGGGTCATCGGCACCCCGCAAATTTTGGGGTCCAGAACCCCGAATAACACCACCAACACCCCCATAGTGGCCCCCGATACCCCCATACACCCCCCCAACACCCCCAAACCGCTCCCAACACCCTTATTACCCCCCCCAATACCTATATCACCCCTATACCCCCCCTATACTCCAACCCCAACCCCCCCATACCCCCCACCATCCCCAAAAGTTTCTCAGCGGATTTGGGCTGTACTCAGCAAGCGCGGTACAGCCCCCAACTCAGATTTGAAAAAAAATCGGTGGATGGTTGTTTTCTGACTGGTCGGCAGACCGCCGACGGGTCAGCCCTACTGGTCGGCTGCAATACGGTCGGCGTTCGGGGTCGGCGGTCGGGGTCGGCGGTCGGCAGGGGTGTAACCCTGCTCCCTGGAATAAATCCAGTTTGGAAGCACCGGGTTGCGATTGGTCTGAGCCGATTGGCCAGCAATTTGGACAGTATCTTGTAGACGATGGTCAGCTTGTGGTCTGTAATTCCTGATGTCAGCGGGATCACCTTTCTTATATAGCAGGGTGACCACCCCAGTGCTTATGGATTTCCCTAGGCCCTCCTCCCCCTCGCTATCGTTGAGAAAAAGCAAGTATTCATCTTCAAATACCGGCCAGAAGGTCTGCCAGAACTCCTTCGACAAGCCATCTCTACCCGGTGTTTTATTTGGTTGTAGTGACTGGAGAGCTTCCCTAACCTCCTCCTGGGTTATGGGTTTGTCCAGCTGGGCCACCTGTTCTGCAGTGCACGAAATAGCAGACGCAGTAATGTGAGGGATGGCTCCCCTTTTATAGAAAGGACATTGACCTGAAAAGCCCAACAGGTCTCCACTGCATGAAATGGCAAAAAGTCTGAATAGTGCCGTACATAGCCTTGCATTCTCAATTTTGGCGCTGGATTCTCATTTCATGTAATACAACAAAGGATGAGTGGGCTTTGAGAGCTTCAGTCCCCACTCATCCTGCACTGCCTCTACACGTTCCAAACAGTACCCTTTAATGCTTTGGTGTTCCTCAAACGCTGGCACGTCCCTCTCTCTTCCCCTCTCTACCCCTCTCTCTCTCTCCCCCTCTCTACCCCTCTCTCTCTCCTGCTCTCTCTCCCTCTTCCCACACCCCCCCCTCTCACTCTGTTGTACGGAAAACCCAGCAGACTGTAGGTTTGCGCAACCAGCAAGAGGCAGGACCCACCCGAAGAATGTCCATCACCAGCCACAACACAGACACACAGGCATTTAAACCACAGTTTCTCCCCTAATTAATTTACCGCCACTCCATACAAACAGGCACCAACAATTTGGCACATCGTAAATGTACTAGAGTTCGGTACTTAGAAAAAGCATTGGGAGAGCGAAAACCAGATAGCAAGTAGACAACAGCACAGACAAGGCAGGTGGGCCGGCGACAAGGGAGTGAGGCAGCAAGCGGAGTTACGATAATAATAATGGCAACGTAGGCAGGGAACAAGGCAGCAAGGCAGCGAGGTAAGGCAAGCAGCAGGGAGCAGGGCGAGCAGCAAGGGAATAAGGCAGCAGTACAGTGCAGAAAGCAGCGAGGGAACAAGGCATGTCAGGCAGGTGAGTGGGTGGGCAGGTGGATGGGTGGGTGGAACACCAACAAAGCAGCCACACATCACACAGAAACCCATGGACACAGCAAGGCACAATGTGGATCATTCACTACTCACGTCATATGGAAAAACCAGCAGAGTGTAGGTTCATGCCACCATCAAGAGCAAGGAACCACCCGAAGAATGCCCATCACCGGTGGAAAACACAGAGACACAGGCATAAGAAACACAGCACCCCCCTAATAGTGTTGCAGGCACCTCATATAAACAGGCACCAACGATTTGGCACACTATAGTTTGGTGAAACGCCAAAATCGTATAGCAAGTTCACAAGAAAATAGAGAAGGCTCTTAGGAGAACAAGGAAAAATAACTTTTAGTAATAACAATGGCAATGCAGGAGGGAACGAGGCAGCAAGCGAGCAAGGCAACTTGGCAGCGAGGCAACTCAGCAGCAAGGCAGCTCGACAGCAACACAACTAGGCAGCAAGCCGGCTGGGTGACAAGGCATCACAGCGAGCAACAGGAGAACAAGCCAGCAAAGCAAGGAAAGCAGCAGGGCAGCCCAGTAAGCAGCAAAGGGACAAGATACTGAACAGCAAGGCAGTAGGGCGAACAGGTGGGCAGGCGGGCAGGCGGGCGGGCGGGCGGGTGCGACACCAACACAGCAAGACACCTCGCGACACAGGAACCCATTGGCACAGCAAGGAACAAAGTGAACTCTCACCTACCATCATATGCAGAAGGTTCACACACCATGAAGAGCCAGGAAGCGCCTGATGAATGTCCACCGCCAGCACAGATCAGAGAGGCACAGGCATCTGAAACACAGCTGCCCCCCTAATCGTGTTGCAGAATGCGAAAGCCATATAGCAAGTAGACAGCAGTGTAGAGAAAAGTTCAGAAAACTCTTGGGAGAACAAGGAACTCCTATGCTAGAGGGGTTTAGCATGGCATGAGCTAAGCCCCTCTAGCTCGAGATATAACACTGCACTCCGGAGGGAATTTTCCCAAGTGATCTGACAACTCTGGTTATAACGAGTTGGATCTGTTTCGGGGGCGAGGTTCAACTAGCAGGGCTAAGGAGATACTGTCCATAAACAATGAAAGATTGATGGCCAGTACCTCTTAATCCATGTAACTGGGACCTCGTCCCTGGGGAACTGAATAATACTGGTCATCTTAGGGCAAATCGAATTTGCAGCTCTAGGGATGAGGTCTAGACTGTCGGGTGGGACGTCCCTGTCAAGGTTAGCCTATTTTTCTAATGTGTAAGGACCTGCCAAACACGGACTGAGACACACAGCTGATTTTTTCTGAGTTTTTCAATGTCTTGCTGAGTTTCCCGCTTGTTGCTGAGTTTTCTAAGTCTGTGTGTGTGCGTGCTTGCTGGTCTGAATGCCTGTCTGAGTGCCCGTCCGTATGGGAGGCCCAAAGGGCCGGTACTTACCTGTGGCCGTGACATTCAGGGTTGCAACCGGGAAAACACTCAAGTGGCGGGGAAAGAGACCCACGACACTTAGAGCAGCGGAAAAACACTCAAGTAGCAGGTAGGCCGGTACCACACCAAGTAGAGGTAGATGTGTCGGGTACTCGAGGCCAAGCAGAAGAAGACAAAAGTTGCCATTTTTAGAGGCCCAGTGGTTGTAGGCTAGGTCTAGGCGGGTCCCAGTCCAACCAGTCTGAGTCTAGGGCCTGTACGGGCAATATCAGAGTCTGCAATGATGTTTCCCTCCGAACGGGAGGAGGTACCGGTTGCTTGGAGGCCGCACGGCCTGGAAGTTGCCGCCCAAGAGGCAAGCAGGCCTCTATATCTCCAGGAGGAGCAAGGGGGCCCTCCTCATTCATCGGTGTGCAAGTTCGGCATGACCCTACTTGGAGCGCTGGCTGGAGCAGAGTTGGTTGGAACAGCGCTGCTGGGGAGGAAGGAGCGCCCAGCTCCCCACCGCGGCTATGGTGGAAGAGCACGGGCTGCAGGAGGAGGAAGACGAGGACTAGGAAGGGGGAGCGGCAGAGGTACTTACCTGGCTATGGTCGATGCCATCTTCATCACCATGGTGGGCACTGCATCTGGAAGGCCCCAGCTGGGATAGAGCTACACCAAGAAGCTTCAAGGCAGAGTCAGGCATGGCAGCCTGAGCTAGAGCAGCCATAACTGCTTTGAGTTGTCTTTTGCACATCAGGGCAAGGCCCTAGCAGTCCGCCATAGCCTCAGCCCTCAGGAAGAGGAAGGGGAAGGGTGGCCATGGCTATGGTGGACCTCATGGTGTACCTGCAGTAGAAGAGGGATTCGGACATTGATTCTGGTTCAGCCATTCAACATTACTATTATTATTTMTTGTTTGAATAAGAGGGGAGGAGAWAAGGAAGAGGAGAGTGGTTGGCAGGAAGAAGGGAATTACCATTGGTCTTTGCCGGTTCAGCCATTCAACCTTATTATTATTATTTATTGTTTGAATAAGAGGGGAGGAGAAAAGGAAGAGGAGAGTGGTTGGCGGGAAGAAGGGAATTACCATTGGTCTTTGCTGGTGTACATCTGCTTCTTCTTCTTTCCCTCTCTCTCTCCTCTCAAGTTCATTCACTTCTTTTTGCAATTGGACGGCATTGTACTTTCTCATGAATGTGTACTTCGAAATTGGCCAGGATCATAACATTGCTATCGGAGCGGATTTTACTTGCTGGCGAGAGTTGACTTAGTCACCATAACCCTAACCTTTGACAAGGACGAGACTGTCACACACGCATTGAATTTCTTTCTCCTTGACAAGTGTCCCTTCTACGCAGTCCTCGGGTTGGGCTGGTTGCAGTCCCAATGTGAATGGACCAAGTGGAAGGAAACGCTTCTCATGGTCAAAGATGCTCAGGGGAATGAGTGTCCCGTCCTTTTGGATGAGAAGCGTTAATCCCCAGTAACTTTTCTTTATGTCATGCAGTTCTGCAAGAAGTGGCGTAAGCACAAGGAGGACAAACAATTGTATGTTGCCTTTGTTTGCCCCACTCATGTGCCTTCTACTTTTGCGGCCAGTAATAGTTATACTTTGCATAGTAAGTCAACTTCTACCCCTGCATCCACTTCTAGTCCAAATGACTCTACTTCAGATTCGGTTGCCTTCACTATTAATCTACGACCTAATTTAGGTGATCCTCTTTCTGATCCCCCACCCCCGGAAATCCCAGCAAACATCCAAAGCCTACTCAACCGATTTCCATAAGTTATGGTTGAACCGCATGGATTTCCCACACGATCGATCGGACATACGATCGAGTTGTTGAAGGCGTTGTTCCTCCAAAGGGTTGTGTGTACCGTATGGGATCCGGGAAGTTGGAGGAACTCTAGAGGCAAATCGATGAGATGATTGACAAAGGGTGGATCAAACCAAGCGAATCTGAATTCGGTGCACCTGTTTTGTTTGTCCCAAGGAAAGGAGGCAAGTTTTGAATGTGTATTGATTACAACGGTATAAATCGCATCACAAGATCTGCTTGATGCCGCAGGTGGGTGCAAGGTCTTCTCCACGACCGATCTCAAGTTTGGATACCACCAGGTTGAGGTCAATCCTACGGACCAGCACAAAACTGTATTCAAGATGCGCGATGGGCTGTATGAATTTACCGTCATGCCCTTCGGCCTCACGAATGCGCCGACCACCTTCCAATGTCTCAAGGACAAAGTCCTTCGCGAACAAATTGAATGGTTTGTGGTTGTTTACATTGACGACATTCTGATCTTTAGCAAAGCAATGGAAGAACATCTGAGACACATTGAGGAAGTGTTGGAAATCCTCAAGAAAACGCAACTCCATCTCAACTTAGATAAATCGTAGTTTGGGAGGGGGAAACAAAAAAAAAAAAAGTGTTATCTATCTAGGGCACCGGTTGTCTGCTGCAGGCCTGAGGCAACCAAGGTTGAGGTCATGTGCGACTGACCTCAACCAGCGAATATCTGTGAACTGCATTCCTTCCTTGTTCTCGCACCATGCTATCGGAAGTTTGTGCCCAAATTCTCTATCACTGCCCGTCCATTGTCTAGACTAACAAGTAAGAATGTATCCTATACATAGGACGAGGCATGCGAGACTGCCTTTCAGGCCTTAAAAGAGGCCTTGGTGAGTCATCCTATGCTCCGCATTGCAAATCCCAAACTCACATTCGTGGTCACCACGCATGCGCGAGTTAGCATGAGATTGGCGCAGTGCTGCAACAAGACGATGGTGATGGCTTGAGTCCGCTCAAATACTACAACCATTGGAACCACTGTCTTTTGGGACACCACTTCAAAGTCTTCTCAGATCATGAGACCTTGAAGTGCATCAAGGAGCAAACTACCTTGTCCCGTACACTGACTCGCTGGTTCCATGAGATTGACATTTTTAATTTTGAATTAAAACGCAAGAAGGGTTGTTATAATCGAGTTGTTGATGCATTGTCTCGCCACCCAGAGTATATGACTTGCCTTGTGAGCTCCTATGATCTCCGGAACTGCATTACCGCACGCTGATTGAGCACGGGGTCGGAACTCAAATTTTTTAGCCCCGCTCAATCCTGCGCTCAAAAGCGTTTGAGCGAGGTTTGAGCGGGCGCGGGAATTATTTTTTTCCCATTAAAAAAATAAGTAAAACAAAAAAATAAAAAATATAGGGTTATAGATATTTTTTAGATCTACAACCTTATTTTTTATTTTATTTGTGAAGTTTTCCAATATTTTTCAAAAATAAAAAACATAAAAGAAAGAAAATAGAAGAAAAAAAACAATATGAAATAGGTGGGTTTTTCTTTTTTTTTTCACAGAGATTTTTTTGTGGGCAAAAAATTAACAAAATAAATAATGAAAATATATTCTTGTACTAGGCTACCAGAGTGGCCCGGGGTCACTTGCCCGGCCGGGCCAAAAACAATTAAAAAAAAATAAAATTTTTAAAAAATAAAAATATTTTTCAATTTTATTTCCCCCCCTAAATTTGGTGCATAATTTGAATGTGACCCTGAGGCAAAAGTTGTTCAGCTTATTTTTCTGCATAACATAGATTTTTTTCGGATTTTTTTGATTTTTTTTTTTTTTTTTTTTTTTTTTTTGCTGGGACCTTCCTTGGTCCTTGCACGGGCCCGGCTGGTAGCCTAGGTCTTGTAGATATTTTGGAGATCTGCAACCCCATTTTTTATTTCATTTTTTAAGTTCATATATATTTAAAAGGGGAAAAAAAAAAAACACATAAAAACGATAAAAAAATACACTCATAGACACACCCCCCCCCTCTCAGCCCCCACCCCCACACACACGCACAAGTTATGACACGCACACATATACATACATGCTGGTGCACACACACACACACACACACACACACACACACACACACGCGCACAAACACACGCACAAACACAAACACACGCGCACACACACACACATGAACACGTGCACACACACACACACACACACATATACATAGAGAGAGAGAGAGAGAGTCACCGCCTTCCCCACCTAGCCCGCCCCCAAAAAAAAATCACCCCCACCCAACTTTTTTTTTCTGCGCAACGGCCCCCACGACATCCCCTCCCATTGCGTAACCCCATGATGCGCGCGCTCTCTTTTTTTGACGAGCGTGCGCGCCTTAAAGCGCTTTGAGCGTGTTTGAGCACGGGGGGGCGCGTCTTTAAGCGCGTGTGCTCGTGCTCATGCGCGCTCATACGGTTTCATAGCTCCGGAAGAAACTGAAGGAGGACCTCGTGGAGCAAACTGCCAAGGATCCGACATCAGTCCAATTCTTTACCAGGTGCGGGCTGAACCCAGCAGTCGGCCTGATTTTCACAAATGCGAAGGTTTGTTTTTTTTACGCTACGGAAAGAATGACCGTTTGTGCATACCCAACCATGACCCTCTTTGCACGCGCTTCTTGGATTTGGCTGACGATCGGAGTGGACACTTTGGCATTGCAAAAGCTACGGAAACCTGCTACAACAATTTGACTGGCCCGGTATGAAAGGATTTGTTGAAAAGTTTGTGGTTGAGTGCCAAGTTTGTCAACGAATCAAAATATCGAGGCAAAAGCGCATGGAGCTGCTCAAACCTCTTCCCATTCTAGACGGTCCCGGGGACTCCGTCTCTATCGACTTCACAGACATAGGAAAGACAAGTGAGAATGGTTATTCGCAAGTGATGGTGATTGTTGATCGTTTTTCCAAATTCCTAAATCTGATTTCATTGCCACCGCATGCCCCAACTATACTCGTGATCCGTGAGTTCCACCAGAATTACATTCTGCAGTTCGGGACCTCGAAAACCCTTGTGAGTGATCGGGACCCGCACTTCGTAAGTACTGATTGGAAGGAATTTACTCTTTGCCTCAAAGTGAGGATGACATCTGGTTAACCTTCCGAAGCCAATTGTTTGGCTGAGGAAATTAACCAGGCTGTGTTTCAGCTTCTCCGTGCCTTAATTATCTTGACCAGGAAACGTAGGATGGAGAGTTGTATTCGTTCGAGGGGTTGTATAACAACTCCGTTCATTCTTCCACCGACATGACGCCAAACAGGCTGCATTACGTTTGGCACATCCGCAATCCGCTCTCCTTCTTATTCCTTGAACAACTGGTTGGTCTGACACCTAGCAGGCCTGGCTTCAGCGCCAAGTATGATCACTTGGTTAAGGTTGCCATACCAGCACTGACCAAGCGACGGCACACCATGATCCATCATGCGAATAAGAAGCGCAAACCTTTGACAATCGAAGTGGGAAGTTATGTTTGGGTCAAGATGTCATAATTTTCGGAGGAAGAGAGGATGTCACGCAAACTTCTTTCTCTCTATTATGGTCCGTGGGAAGTTCTGGATGTAATTGGTGATGATAAGTCCGGTCCTTCATATGTAATTGTCATGCCTTCTCATCTGCACGCGTACCCAGTCTTTGACGCGTCAAAGTTGTTTATATATCGTGATGCTAAATCATTCAAATATCGTGAGAACATGATCCCTCGTAAAATCAATGGCGGTCACGAGAGTCACATTGGGGAGGGACGTAATAGACAATATCAGGTTCATTTCATGTACCATCAGTTGGATGATCTTTACTGGATCTCTAAGAAGGAACTCCTGCTTCGCGCACCTCTTGTAGTGAAAACATACGAACGACAGATAGCTTCCAATGTTGTTCCCAAAATTTCTGCAAAACTCACTGCTACTGAGTACTCACGAAATCTCTTCGCTATGTTCACTTGCGATGTGTTTGTCATGGACTCAAGAATGAGTTACTCACTCGAAGGGACCTCGCTCTTGAGGGGGGGGTAGTGTAAGGACCTGCCAAACACGGACTGAGGCATACAGCTGATTTCTGAGTTTTGCCAACGGAATGTATGCCTTGCTGAGTTTCCCGCTTGTTGCTGAGTTTTCTAAGTATGTGTGTGTGCGTGCTTGCTGGTCTAAATGCCTGTTTGACTCGATTTGATTGTGTGTGTGACCAGCAAGGGTACCCGTCCCTACTGCAGGGCCGATACTTACCTGTGGCCGTGACATTGAGGGTTGCAGCGGGGAAAACACTCAAGTGGGGGGAAAATAGGCCTGCGGCACTTAGAGCAGCGGAAAAACACTCAAGTAGCAGGTAGGCTGGTACCACACCAAGTAGAGGTAGATGTGTCGGGTACTCAAGGCCAAGCAGAAGAAGACAAAAGTTGGCATTTTTAGAGGCCCAGTACTTGTAGGCTAGGTCTAGGCGGGTACCAGTCCAACCAGTCTGAGTCTAGGGCTTGTAAGGGCAATATTAGAGTCCGCAACGATGTTTCCCTCCAAACGAGAGGAGGTACGGTTTGCTTGGAGGCCGCAAGGCCTGGAAGTCACCGCCCAAGAGGCAAGCAGGCCGCCATATCTCCAGGAGGAGCAAGGGGCTCCTCCTCGTTCATCGGTGTGCAAGTTTGGCGACACACTGCTTGGAGCGCAGGTTGGAACAACACTGCTGGGGAAGAAGGAGCGCCCAGCTCCCCACCACGGCTATGGTGAGGAGCACGGGCTGGAGGAGGAAGACGAGGACTAGGAAGGGGAAGCGCAGAGGTACTTACCTGGCTATGGTGGATGCCATCTTCATCACCTTGGTGGGCGCTGCATCTGGAAGGCCCCAGCTGGGTTAGAGCTACACCAATAAGCTTCAAGGCAGAGTCAGGCATGGCGGCCTGAGCTAGAGCAGCCATAGCTGCTTTGAGTTGTCTTTTGCACATCAGGGCAAGGCCCTAGTAGTCCGCCATAGCCTCAGCCTTCAGGAAGAGGAAGGAGAAGGGTGGCCATGGCTATGGTGGACGTCATGTTGTACCTCCAGTAGAAGAGGGATTCGGACATTGATTCTGGTTCAGCCATTCAACACTATTATTATTATCTATTGTTTGAATAAGAGGGGAGGAGATAAGCAAGAGGAGAGTGGTTTGCAATTGGACGGCATGGTACTTTGTCATGAATGTGTACTTCAAAATTGGCCAGGATCATAACAAATCGGCTAACCGTTGGGAAAGTCGGTTGGGAAGGGTTTTATTTTATCTGGGAGCGGTAGTTCACTTTTCAGATGAAGGACTCCGGAACCATAGGACCAGTCAGTGTTTTTTCCTTTTCCGGTGAGGCAAGAGCCACCCAGTCTTTAATGTGTCCCCCTCGATGTGCTGGGTTTGCCCAGCAGTTGTTTTGACTTGCCCCTCTGTGCATCCCACTTGCAATTTCCCTTGAAGTGCATGCATTGTGGCATGCAGGAGGGTAAAGGAAGAGGGCAGAGAGAGAGAGAGAGAGAGAGAGAGAGAGAGAGAGAGAGAGAGAGAGAGAGAGAGAGAGAGAGAGAGAGAGAGAGAGAGAGAGAGAGAGAGAGAGAGAGAGAGAGAAGGATGCCAGGCTACTGTCTTGGGAGGAGATGATCAACAGGGGGGGAGGAGGGCGGGAGGGAGGAGGGAGGGAGGAGAGGAGGAGAGGAGGAGAGGAGGAGAGCAGGAGAGGAGGAGAGGAAGGAGATGGTACCGGGGGTACTCAGTTGCATTATCAGACAGCATTCATCCGAACTCTCTGTGACTGTGCACACGCAGAACTGTGCTGATTTCCTCTACTTGTAATTTGCTGTTTTCAGCTGTGTGCCTAGCTGACTCTCTCACATACTGTCTCTAAAACCTCCGGGTTGTTGTGCATCATGGTTACCCGGTGACTTGGAACACATAACTCTGTACTATCCGCATCCTGATTTGTACTGTTCTCTTCCTTCCAGCCTATGTGGGTGACTTCCTACTATGTACGGCTGTACGCGCTCGGCCGTGAGCGAAGCCGCAGCGCATCCGACTTGTTCTCATAATCTCATTTGATTTCCAGATTGGACGCCAGACCCAGTTCAAGGAATTCCTAATCGACATCGATGCAGATCAAAATATGGTACCAAAAAAATCAAAATTGAAATACGAACTGAAAAATCTCACAAGTCTCACTCTTCGACCCTTTGATTTTAGAGAATTGCAGCCTGCGCTTATCAGACACTTAGATCCCTTCCCCAATTCAATCAATTAAGTTAAGACTGTGGCGCCTATGGCTAGGCTGCTGCTGTTGTGAAAAGAATGGAAGAGGATCGCGAGCTATTCGGGCTATGGTGAAGTTCATGGACCCCAGCAAAACATAAGGGCAAGTGCTAATCGATCCACTTCTGTCAGCAGTAATGAACTCACACATAGAGGGTACACACAGGAGAAAGCGTACTTACTGTGGGAAAATTACTCCACGCCGTCCACGGTGGTACCAAGAGAATTCAGAGATCCTGCAGTAGGAATTGTCATTTACGGACTCTTAAGGGGATCAGCGTAAAACCGTTCTGTCCCAACAAGGTCATGAACAGGCAACCCCGTTGCCCCACCCACTATTACTATGTTGACTAATAACCTAACCATTCTCATAACCACATAAAGCTTGTCATCATTCTAACTCTAACGAGGGCGATTGCTATTTGATGAGGTTTTTTATGATTTCATTGCTGAATCATTTGTACATTTCGGGTACCAAGCTTCTCTGTAAACTGCATACAAAGGTGCTATTTCCATTTTGGGTCCCTATGGAAGGAAGAGAAGGAGCGAAGGACGTGAGGGAGGGAGGGAGGGAGGGAGGGAGGAAGGGAAGGAAGGGAAGGGAGGGAAGGGAGGGAAGGGAGGGAAGGGAGGGG